>VZTY01020793.1:181076-228233 GCA_013400935.1 Turnix velox
AGGCTGCCGAGGGAGGTTGTGGATGCCCCGTCCTTGGAGGTGTTCAAGGCCAGGCTGGACGGGGCCCTGGGCAACCTGATCTATTAAATGTGTTTGTTTGGTGGCCCTGCTAGGCAGGGGGGTTGGAACTACATGATCCTTGAGGTCCCTTCCAACCCGGGTCATTCTGTGATTCTGTTGTGGATGCCTCCTCTCTGGAGGTGTTCAAGACCAGGCTGGACAAGGCACTGGGCAGCCTGATCTAGTGGGAGGTGTGCCTGCCTATGGCAGGGGGGTTGGGATTCAATGATCTTTAAGATCCCTTCCAACCCAAACTATTATATGATTCTATGATTCTATGATTTGAAGCATCCTGAGCTATGACAAAATAGATCATCTGGAAGGACAGACATCTTTTATTACTCATCCTTTCCACACCCAAGGAGATACTAAGACAAACCATATAATTCCCATTTCAGCATGTATTTTTAATGAATCCTGACATGGTGCTAAACATTACAGTACAAAATTAATTTTAATTACAATGCCCAACATTGCAGTTCAAATGGAACTGTTGGATTACTTGCTCAATTCAACTCCAGCCATAGTCTCTCAAGAATATAAAGCATTGCTATCAATGCCTGACCATTGACAGCTTTCTAGATAGGGCTGCGTTTTGTACAGATCTCTCTGGAATTACTCCTGTGTGCGCACAGACCTTCTCTAGTTGCAATCTGAACCAATCCCAATGTTGTTGTCTTCCAAAAAGCTCAACCTTCCCTGTCAGCACCTCACTTGAAAAGTGAGCTGTAAAGCTCTATACCCACCTAGATTGTTTCCAATAAACTATGACTATAGTGTGCATTTAACAAACCTTTCAAGGGGCTCTTGTACCTTTTAATACCTTTTATACTTTTGTTGAAGGTATTGTCTCAGCACTATAGCAGATTGATCCTACCTCAGTAGTTAAAATAAATTAGGAAAGTAACTGTGAGTAACATTCTGTTACAGCCTCCTTTTGGAACCAAGAATCATTTCTGGAAAGGTAACAAAAGGACAAATTATCTCTAAATAAATAAATCACTGTAAAAAGTGTTTCTTGTTTTTCATCTTCTGATTCCAGCATGATTTCATATCTCATGAAGAGCTTAAATGAACAAAATACATCCTTGGAAAATGGGCTGTACAGATTTGAGAGAGTGATCGGATTTCCACAGAATAGGTATGTCTGCAGAAGAAGACTTCCACAGAATGAGTACCTATATTAGAAATATGCATAAGTAATTGTTCTTCTATTACATTTTTGAAACAGTTTCTACAGAATCTGAGATCTGATTTCAATGTGTATGACTCAGTCATAAGAAGCAGTTCAACATACCCAGTGTCTGGGTTCCAGTGAAAAAGAAATCTTAATAAGAAAAAATAAGGAAAACAAAACCACATGAGACGCTGGGAGTTACAACCAGTGAGCAAAATCTCAAATCTCTGCCCAATAACACCAGTGCAAGTAAAATATCATAGATAGAGTTGTTTGTTTATTTGAACTTGTTTCCCTTCTGAACTTTGTTTCCCTTCTGTAACAAAAGCACACAATGTGGTGAGAGAAGTCAGAGATAGAGAAATTCTCTGACAAGAAAGAGTTTTTGGTAATGACAGTTCAGATATTTTAAAAAAATAACTAGTGCATAGAGCAACATGTGTGCTTTCTAGCTGATCTGAACGTCTTCCCTCACTCTCTGCCTTGCATTTTACTATAGCCACTATTCAGATTTTTGTTGTTTTCTTAAGTAGAAACTTTGCTAATGATCAAGCCTGGGGGAAACTATATGGCCACAGCATTCTCCAGAGGGATAAAAACTCATGAGTTTGACAGATGGTTTTATTCATTCTTGCTTCTCTCTTCATGCTGTACAATTGTGATTCTTTTTAACTGTTCTTTTTACACTATTGTCAGCTCTCTTTTGGCTCCTTAAATAAATCCTCAGCTATATCCCATGTGTAAAGACCATACATTTTTTCCTCCAAACCATAACTATTTTAAGTATATTTGTGATCCCTTTACTCTATGAGACCCTTTGTCTTTAATTTATACAGTTTCTCCAGAAAATTCATCAGGTGCACAGGCAAGAAACCAGATGGGGAAGTTATGATTTTGTATAACTATTAGATACATTGTAGTTGATAAGAATTCGAGAGACATACCTACATGATGTGAGAGCATTATACTTAGTCAGATATTTAAGACACATAGTTTTGTTTCATTCTGACACAGTTTAAAAAGTAGCCACTTGAGCTCCAAGACAAATTAAGCTAGGTTTCTTATGCATATCAGAGTCTAAGAAGGTATGAACTACTCTTGAAACACTTCCACAGCTGAACATTCATAAAGCATGTCTCCGGAACTTAGAGTCTTTGGTGTCTCCTAAAGTCTAAGTTAACAGTACAGTTTTTCCCACAGTTGGAAGGGAATCAATAGCCAGCTTTTAGCCTTCTACTTGCTCTCACAGAATCCTACAGGAACTTAATAATTGGTGTAAACTTTACCCTTCAGTCAAATTTCATTGGAATCAGGAAAGTAATTCAAAAGTTGTTCTGTGAATGTGGGGGATAAATGGACAGACAGCTTTGATATGTGTATATAGTTACATGTAGCCACCTACACAGCTTAATTATATAAACATCGTTTTCCTATGGAATCAGAGTATAAAATAAATGGATATTTGGCGAACTGGGCTTCATAGTTTCTGTACCTGTTAGCAAGTGTTTTTCCCTAAGATTGGACTGATTAGAAATAAAAACTTTGCAGTGTATAAGGTTAATAAATCTAGACTGGAAGGGAAAAAGACAATCCAGGAAAGGAATAAATTCCAAGATTTCTTTTCTAACACAAGGTCACCAGTAATGTCTCATTTTACTGGGGAAATTTCAGTCTAGCTCTCTCAGATATGCAATGCAGAGGCGTGTCAAGCTGACCTAGGTGTTACATCTCAAAGCAGCACCTAACCTCCGAAGGGTTTATTGCGTAAAAACCAAACCTGGAGATGCTCTCTGAAACAAGGAAATCTGCATTCTCATTTTCAACAGCTGCATCATGAATACAACATTCATCATTTTCAATGTCTAAGAGACCATGGAAATCACTCTATCAGGAGAAAGATTAAATAAATAAGGAAAAAGAGCAAGAGCTTTTTAGCTTAATGAAGCAAATACTAAGCATGGCCATGGCTGAAATACACTATATCAAGACTAACAGCTACTTAAGCTAAAGGACTATATCAACACAAGTAAGAACTGTAAGAACAACACAAGTAACAGCTGTAAGAACTCTTAGATTCTATATGGCCTCCTCAAACAGCCAATGTTTTTTTAAAAGGTATTCTTTTACTTTACAATTGATCTATTTATGAGATTTTATCACATCCTAGCCTGGAAAGAGAAAGATTGTGGGATTGCAGGTGATGTCCACCAGTCTTATCTCCCTGTAAAATCTTATGGTTTCTTGTATCACTTGTATATCAGTGCAGCAAGCCAAGACATAACTAAAAGACCAAGGGAAATGTTCAGAAAGAGCAATTGTCTGATTCTTGTAACATTGTGGTGAACAAAATATTATTTTCCATTTTAAACTCCAAAGAAGAAAAATGTCACTTTCCCACTCTTCCTGTATGACTGGGTTGCAAATAATTAATATCTCCCCTCAAGAGATGCAATAACAACTCCATCCAATTCTTCAGACAACATCTTCATTCTACAATTACAATTTCCCTTTCACCTGGTTTGATTCTAGAAAATATCTGTAGCCTCCATAAATCCATAATACATTCACTATGAAATTTAAAATCTGCTTCCAGAAGTGTTACAGTTTAGTGTTTGAGAGTCTGAACCTTGCAAAGTAGTGTGAGGAACTTTGTAAAATCAAGTACTCTATTTCCCAACTCAAAAGCAGGATCAATTATAAACCAGTTTTGCTACATCCGATGAGCTGATGTATCCTCACTTTCCATTTTTTATTCTATTCGACTACTGAGTTAGCAATCAAGTTGACATTAGTGTCTGAGTTAAACAAAAATTTAAACAAGTTATTTCATCCGTGAGCATTAAAGACCCTTCTGATGATTGCTAAATCAATATAAATGAAGCTGAAAAAGAAGCTCTACCCATCAGAGCTGCAAGTAAAAATATTCTGTTGCAGTACACTGGCACCCAAGGATCAAAATGTATCTATTTTAATATTGTATCCGTTTTTAATAATTTTAAAACATAGCATGTGATTTAGCTGGAGTGTGTGTTTTTATTATCTTTCCAAACTTCTCAATAGTGCAGGGATAATAGTTGTCTATTATGAAATAAAAGGTTAAATTCTTGGCCTTTTAGCTATGTGTATTCGAGGATTTTTGAAGAAGTGTGAACTAAATAGCCTGCTGAAATGTTGCATTTCAAAAGACCAAGAAATGGGCAGAAGTGGTGAGAGTCCTTATTATACATGAACTGGAGGAGCACTCTAACTGCATTCTGCTTTCAATTACTTTTGAAACATCCCTAATCTCTGGAACTGAAATGTAATTCAGGGAAGATAACACAGTTTGAATTCTGCATTTAGGTAAGAGAGAGAAAAGTCAACAGATGGAAAAACAATGTCAAAAAGGCCTTTTTAGACTAAGTATTACTGTTAGACTGCATCAAGAGTGCTCTTCATGTCAGTGGCTAAGATTATAAGATGTCCATCTGAGCTTTTTCTTAATAACGATGTTGTGAACCCAGACTTTCTTAAAATAGAAGTTGGTCCTTTTTTTTGAAGAAAACAATGAACTGTTTTGGAACATATGTACAGAACTCAGTGAGATGACTCATCATCTGTGCTCAGTTACAGTGGCTTTATCTGCAAATGCGTAAGACAAAAAGCCACTCAAGAGAGTTCATAAAAGCACAGCCGATCTACTGAGAGCTAATCACACTGGGCTATTCTTGGAGGAACATAGCGTTTGTACGTAATGCCAACAGTTACCAATTACTGCCTCTGCTTGGAAAAATTAATAGATCTGTGTGGTTATCTAATGATGCTTTCTGCAAAGACTCTATTTAAAATGTCAGAACCTGTAATTGTCTGACACTGGCCTGATCCAACAGCTGAGCACTCTGCCATATCTGCTTAACTTAAGCTCGTTTTCTCCACAGGAAACATCTAGTGCTGGCATACTGAGGTGAATATTATAATATAAGGTTGCATTCAGGAAAATTGATTAAATTCTGCATTTTAACACCAACTATTTTCATGATATATGGCTTATGAGTAAAAGATATCCCATCAGATTTCTACTGATCTTAAAATGGCATCAACATTAAACATAAGAATTAGAGGATTGAATAGTATCTTTGTAACTGAAATAATCATTACAGTCTCACTCCCTCTGATGTACAAATTAAGAAGAATTTCATGTAGAAAATTTTGTTTCATCAATATAAAGAAGAATAAAGTCTTTATTAGCAAACCCATAGCTTCCTTTTCAAATTTAACAATTGCATTGTTATTTATAGCAATTATTTAAAAGTTGCTGTATCACCTTTAAACTTCTTCAAAGTCAATTGTGTGCTTGTATACTATATATCTTTTTTTAACAGATGTAAAACAAATTATATGGATTTGAAGGAGGACATATGGTAAAAGACGGCAAAGAAATTTGTATGATTTATTCATATAATTTTGAAGTAGCATATTTAAAATCTCATCCTGTTAACATCCATTGACCACCTAATTGCTATAAGTAATTGACAGCTCTCATTAGGAAGAGACAAAACTAAAGGGAATTAAGGTCTTGATCTTGCAATTGGATTTCTATGAGCCAGTGCCTTCATTGTGAGGAGCCTCTGGCACATGTGGGTTCAATCTGAATAGAGGAGTCCATCTGTGCAGATGTTATTGCAAGATCAGGGCCTAAGTGATAGCATGGGAATTAAGCTGATTTTGTTATTTGTTCCAAAGGTACATTGTAACTAAAAAGTTATCAACTGTCACAGAAGAGAATGAAAGTATGACAGTTTCTTATTCAAATTTGGAAATTCTGGAAATGACCCACCCTGTTAATTGAAGTTTGGAAGCAGGGGAGAATTTAGGAAACTTGTTCTTTACACTTTTTTATGCCATTCATAGGTCTTTTTAAATGATTATTGTTATTGAGACAAACTTAATGCTGCTTGGGAAGATCAAGAACAAAAACTTGCTAAGAATAAAATGATTTATCAATGGAACTCCCCACAAGCATCAAGCTTTATTTAGGAATTTGAGGAATAAATTTTACTCATATGCATTATTAAGACCTAATGTACTGCATCATATTTTTACAAAATAAGTTTGACCTGAATTTGTTCATGTCCAGCTGGGTAGATGTGAAGGCCAAATTTACCTACGGACTAAGGCAGCAGCAAATCCCTCTGCTGTGACTAACTGGTGACTAAGCAATAGTGTTACACATGGCAATAAATTCATAGGGAAATAAATAAAAAGTGGTGTGACAGAGAGAATATATAAGAAAGTAGAACCAAGCATGTATACATGCCTTGACATGTTTCCTTTTAGGATCATCTCCTTATACTTAATTACTTTTGTAGTATGAACAACCCACGTACTAAACAGATGCAAAAAAAGCCTTCCGTGCTTTCTGCCTCTCTGGTTGCAATTCTTGCTGCCTTCCACAAGGTTTTACAGGTCTTTCATGTACTTCACACATACAGTAAATGTCCTCACTTCATTTTATAAGCCTATGTATTTGACAGTGTCCTGGGATAGGCCCAAAAGGCCCCTCTGAATGACAGATGGTCCCCTCCTTCTCTCTCAAAAAAGAGGAGAGGTGAGGAAGTAATAAAGAGATCTATGGGCTTAGGAGTATTCTAAACTTTAATAGATGATGAAATAGATAAGCTTAAGTGGAAAATTATAAGATACAAAACAGTATCAAGCTCTCAGGATGGTGATCATGTCCTCAGCAGACATGGGAAAAGTCCGAGACTGGTGTCAGTTCAGTCGGAAGCTGGTGCTGGATCTGGAGTCAAGAGTACTTGGATCAGTGTGACAGGCTGGCCATTGAAGAAGGAGAAAAGAAGAAAGAAAGCAAAGAAAAGGAAATGAAGCAGAGACTTCTATACTGAACATGGGGCAGATGGGATGGAGTACTCCTGAGGGTCAGTTTTTGTTCACCTGCCCTGTTCACTTCTCCTTGCAGGTGGGACTTCTCTACATTTTTCTGATTCCAGCCCCCTGGTGGGGCAAATGAAAAATTTTCTGACCTGGATCATCATAGTGAATAATGACAAAAAGAGCTTCTTGCATTCCATTCCCTAGTATAATCAGGTCTTACCAGTCTGGGAGCAAACAGTTTCCGAACAATGTGCAGTTAATTTCAGTTTATTCAGACACGAGAGGCCTAACTGAAAAGTGAAATTACAGGTTAGAAAATTTACCTGTTTTACCTCAAACCAGGACAGCCAGCCAGCTGGAGATGTGCAAGTAGTGATTGGCAGATGCCAATCATCATGATGCATATAACAACTGGGCTAGTGGTTTCTTTGCCCTGGGACAGTTAGGTGTTATAGTCAGCTTACCCTTTCCTCTCCTGGAACTTTACTTCAGGCATGTCTCTTCTACCTATCCTCTGTAGCACAGACAGATGGCACAACTTAACTGGTATTGTTTCCTTTTCAAAAAGATCAAAGTGTTCCCTGAAATACAGGAGTGGGGTGGAATGGGCAGGGAATGACTATGGTCATTTAAAGTGCTTTCAAATAAAACTGCTGAAGGTCATATTTTAGATGTGCATGTTTCGTGGTGTTGTGTTTGAATGGGAGAAAGGAACTCCCAGAAAATAAATAGAGTGTGGAATTTCTATCGTCTCTTCTGTAAAGTCTCTTTGGAGTCAGAGGCTGGCTAAAAAAATAAAACAAAACAACACTTTTTCTACACTATATGTGTAGGGTATGAACCACAACAGCCTGAATCATAAATATCTTTTTTACAGCTGTGAGTGGGGAAGAGACATTATAGGCTGAAAAGAATGTAGTTCATTATGCTACAAGGAAAATGTAAGAAAATAAGATTTTGATGCAAGATCAGGATACTCACTACAAGAACACTATGAATAACTGCTTTGGAGTTTACTGGTAGAACTGAAAAACAAAATGCTTCAATAAAAAATAAAATTTCATATTAATATTATATAAATCAAGCAATAAAATCCAATCATAGCATTTCATTTAAATAATGTTAGGTCCAGATATTCCTCTCTTTTAATCCTGTCAGTATTAATTATGTTGCAGACAGCAACTGAGATAACTGTTATCTATACTGACATACATTTTAAGAAAAACACTGTAGGCAGATAGTAGTACTATTGAGCTACCAAACAAGATGATAAATATTTCTAAACTCTAAAGAAAAATTGCAGCAGTGGAGGCATCTGCGCTAGCCTGGGAAAGAAGTAGATGTAGGAGGGAAAAGCCTGCTCCAGTGTATTAAAGAGGATCAACACAAGATGCAAGGATGCAATATGTAGCCCTTTTGCCACCTTCTTCAGTTGGGAATTTTATCACGCCACTTTCAACACAACACAGAAAATAGCATCACTGAAAAACATGGGAGGGGAGAAGGAGTTATTTGGGAATTCTCTAGAATATATGTGAGTAAATATATCTTACTCTTTGTTACACTCTGATTTTTAAATGCATTCTCTGAGTAAACATGTCTTTTAGTGAATACAAAGTAAAGCATAGATTTGAGTGTATTGTATATGATACACTATATACAGTTGAAGTTAAGAAAAGCTAAAGCCCTGATAGAACTAAATCTAGCCAGGGACATCAAGAGCAGCAACAAAGCATATACTGGTGACAAATAGAAAACAAGGCAAAATGTATGCACTCTTTAGAAATAAATGAGAGACCTGGCTACCTAGGATACAGAGAAAGTTAAGGTACTCAATGACTGCTTCACATAATTTTTCTCCAGCAAGTACTCTCATCACTCAGCCCAAGTCACACCAACAAAAGGCAGGGAATAGTAAAATGATAGAGTAAAAATGGCTCTTCATAGGAGATTAAGTGAGTATCTGATGATATGGATCTGTAGTTCCTAAGAGAGCTGATATATGAAATTGCTAAACCACATGCAAGTCCACTGAAGTTCCTCCCAACTAGAGAGGGGAAAATATGATCCCCATTTTTAAATAGAGAAGAAGACCAAGGGAACTATAAGCTGGTTAGTCTCACCTTAGTACCTAGCAAAATCATGGAGCAGATGACCCTGGAAACTGTTCTAGAAGGAAGGTTATTATAAGTACATTATAAGTACAAATGGGTTACACCAACATAAATTGAGAGTTATCATGCTGTGACTAAATGTATACATGTTTCTATGTCTTTAGAATGGGTTCAGTCTGTGGGCATAAGAATACCTGTTAAATGGCATGGCAATCCTGTTATTTTAAATGCAAAAAAGAACACAGATAAATATGTGTAAGAAAATTTACACATTAACTGTACTCTTTCTAGTCTCTACATAAATACATCTGCATTTTTCAAGGAATATGTCATAATACTTACCTTTTACACAGGAATTAAACAAGACATAACTTTAATATTGTTTACAAAGTACTGTATTAGGGCAAATCATAGAATCATAGAATCATAGAATAGTTTGGGTTGGAAGGGACCTCAAAGATCATCGAGTTCCAACCCCCCTGCCATAGGCAGGGACACCTCCCACTAGACCAGGCTGCCCAGTGCCTTGTCCAGCCTAGTCTTGAACAACTCCAGAGAGGGGGCATCCACAACCTCCCTGGGCAACCTGTTCCAGTGTTTCACCACCCTCACTGTAAAGAATTTCTTTCTTATGTCTAGTCTAAATCTATCCCCCTCTAATTTATATCCATTGTTTCTAGTCCTCCCATCTGATATTATGTTAAAAATTCCTTTCCCTGCCTTTCTGTAGGACCCCTTCAGGTACTGATAAGTTACTATGAGGTCCCCTCTGAGCCTTCTCTTCTCCAGGCTGAACAACCCCAACTCCTTCAGCCTGTCCTCATAGGGCAGTTGCTCCAGCCCTTTGACCATCTTCGTGGCCCTTCTCTGGACCCGCTCCAATAGTTCAATGTCCTTCCTGTGTTGAGGACTCCAGAACTGGACGCAGTACTCCAGGTGTGGTCTCACCAGTGCTGAGTAGAGGGGTAAAATCACCTCTCTGGACCTGCTGGTCACACTTCTCTTGATGCAACCCAGGATTTGGTTGGCCTTCTTGGCTGCAAGTGCACACTGCTGGCTCATGTTGAGTTTGTCATCAACTGACACACCCAAGTCTTTCTCTATGGAGCTGCATGATAAGGAGTCAAAAGATATTCAGATTGAGAAGTGGTTAATTTAGAGGCCTTACGGTCTAGCATTTCTCTTCCAGATTTTTTATAATTCACAAATAAGAAACTGGTGAGAAAAATAGCTATTTATATTCTTAAATATTGAGAAAAAGAGAGACAAACAGTTGATCCATTTTCCTACATATATGTTATAAAAAGACAAGGGACGCATGATGAGTAACTACAAGAGACTGTAAAGTCACTTGACTTTTCCCTCTTACTATTGATTCATGATCTCTTCTCTTTGACTAGTTTGTGTGATTATATTACCTAATAGCATTTAATACAATTACAACAGTACTATCACTTCTAGTATGTCTCAAACCAAAAAATTTCTGATTAATAAACGACATTTATCCAGCATCAGATAACTCAAAAAGGCTTTCCTTAAAAGAAGATAACACAGAAAAATTGATGCCACCATAAATAAATATAATTCTATTTGACACAAAAACATCTATAGAATGCAAGGGGTTTAAAAAAATGTTCAGCATACTTTATAGTCACAACAGATTGTCTCAAAGTATTTGTTTTCACAAAGCTCTAACTGTGCAAACTTTATCACCCACACAAAATCTCACTGGTTTTCAGGAAGTTGCAATCTCAACATGGAAGGTTCCTTTTGCTTTTTGTGTTTCACATAATATTGTTTACATACAGCTTTCACTTTGAAGATCATTAAACAGAGATTCTTTTCAAAGCATGATTCAGACTTAATCCACTAACTTTGCTTTGGCAGTATAGCGTGTCATCTACTTTGATACTATGATGAAAAGGTACTTATAGAATAAAATCCCCTATACCTGATTAAGCAGTTTTGCAAAAAGTCACAAGGATGTTTTCCTTAGGGCAAACTTGCAAGTGGCTGCTGGAAGGGAGAGGAGAAAGTATGCTAATCTGTTCTTGACAGGATGGAAAATACATGTTAGTATGTCCATATTTCTGTCTATCATGGTAAAATATAGTGTTTGCTGTCTGCTATTATGCATATTTTTTCTTTCATCATTGAAAGAATAATTCTTTACCAGAACCTTAACCAAGACTAGTCTGCAGATCTTCCATAGTACAAATTTTGGTGGGAGGGAAAGATGTTAAGAGTAGAGCACTCACCTAAGTTGAAGAAGAATCAAAGATTAAAAAACTTCCCTGTGACGTCTATGGAAAAATTGAAGCAAAATGTTTCACCACTACTGAAGTGTCGTAACATCTCCCCTCTCAGAAGAACTTAATGTCTAGTCTGTTATGAAATTAGGTGAAACAATGACAATCTGTCATTTTAGAAGACTAATTTTACAAGCTGGTCCTTTTACATCAAGGATGTAGGAAATTCAGTTTCATTTTCTCATCCTACTGGTTTTAAAAGGTCCTGGATTTGTCCAACGTGGAACCAAACCCAACCCAGGAATCCTTATATGTTTTGGCAAAGATGAATTCTTCCCTCCTTGACAGCCTCAAATAGCACTGAGAGTAGTATCTGATGTCATATTCAATCTATCATCTCCCCCATTAGCACAAATATCCAAACAATTCAGTTGGATACCTTAATAACTGATCAATTGTTTATGACAACTGCCATTGAAGAACCCTTAAAGTCCGGGAAAATAAGTTTTTTTGCTCCTGTTTTGAGATTCAGATTTTATCTAAAAGGTGGAATCTTTATGGACTAATAATAACAACAATAAGAATGTCTACATTTCTAGTTACTATCAGCAGCCCCCATTATTCATTTGGAGATGATAAGAAGAAAGGAAGGAATCATAAATCTTAATTTTTAATGGAACAGATTATTTCAACATCAAGTAACAGTATAAAACAGTTGAAGACACGACTAGTGTCTTCAAATGAAGAGAAAACACCATTAAGATCGTATTTCGAGAGTAAAGGAGTCTGGAGATTACAGGGGATAGGTTTCATTTTTGCCAGGATTATGATATTCAGACTGTATATGTACAAAGGAGCCTGCAAAGATACCTTAGTCTCGATGTCGAGTGATCAAGATTTTGTGGAATGTTAATTGAACATTCTCATGGCTTTCAAAATGGCATTTTATTCCAGGCAATGTTCCCCTAAAACAGACATTTTGGCATACATTAATCCTGTTAGTAATATCAACACCTCCAACTTCTTTCAGTTGAACAGATTCCAAGGACTTTAAATACATTTAAGACTCATGCCAAGGACAATTTTAATCTAGTGTCTAAAAAGGACCTTCACTATTAGAGATATAGGTGCCAGCAATATGCTCTTTAGTTGTACGTTTAGGAAAGGACAAGAGCACAGGAGCCTGCAGCTGTCAAGGCCTTTCTAAAGTGTGCAGTGGAAGCATGCCGCCACATAGAAATTAGTGGTTGCCTTCACCGAACAGAAACAATTTTAGAAGTTGACAGGGTTCAGTTTTAGCTCTGTCTCCCAAATTCTGAGCTGGGAATGTCTCTCTGTGCAAAGCAAGTATTATTCATCAGAGCAGTCAGTGAGCATAACAGCTCAGAGAGAATTGCACAACATAGTCTCTGTTTCCAAAGTGGGCTCAGGCACTCCTTATATAAATCACAGTTGTAGCAGTGACAAGAAAAAATACACAGAATCATAAACTATATAGTTAAAGGTCTTAGTATATCTTCAGAGCCTTGAAACTGCTTCAGCTTAGTCCTGATAATGGCTGCTGACTCTGCTGTTTGCAGATAGAGAGCACAGGGCAAATTTTGTGTCTGAATGTTTGTGGGCATGTTCTGCTTGGACTAATTACATGGATACTCATGCTTTCAAGGGAAGACATTGTCTCCAAAGAAGCTGCCAAACTCAGCATGATTTTACAGCTGGAACACTGGAAATCCGAAAGTTGCCTCGTGTCACAACAGAAGAGATGGTAATTGTGGGAAAGTTCAGTTCTACCATGATTTTTTAGAGACAAGCCTTCTAACAGCTTCAACAGCTCTAACAGCTCTGGCAGTCTTATTCTGTCAGATTCAGATAGATCAACTAATATTATGGGAAATACGTTGGCATTTTAACAAATTTTGTACACTCACAAAAAAAGCAAAACCTAAACTAAAAGCACCCCAATAAACTCATATCTCAACAAAATGAAGCAACATTCAGGACAGCAATTACAAAATATGAGGTAAGAACATCACATTTTGAGAATTATAAATTTTAATGTCTTGATGATTAATGAAGATTTTACTTTTTGAGGCTCTTATCTCATTAATGGTAGGACTCAATGAACCTAAAGGTGGGATTGCATCTCACTTATAGTCTTCTCTCCTACAACATAAGTAGTAGAAGTCAGTTTTGATTGTTTTGGAATTGTTAAGGGTTCTGGATGAGATGTGATGATTTGTTGGCACCTTGGATATGGTCAGGCTGGACCTAAGGAACATTAAGAAAATTATATTCCTTATAATCTTCAGGAAATCCTTCAATAAACGGAAACAATGAATCTGAAGATTAATTTCAGTGCCAGCTAGCAGGAATCTTAAAGCTTATTCTATACACATATTGCATCACACAGCTCATTTCAAAACTAAAAAAATGCCCATGTGTAATATCTTCCAAGGAAGTTTTCTTCATAAAATTTAGAAATGCATTCCAAATGGTTTGATAAGTAGAACAAAAAAGATGTATAATGATTATTGAAATGGTGAAAGTGAAAACCTATTTACTGAAAAACTTATGAAAAACTGGACTACTTGATGAATTTATTTTCCAGTATTGAGTAACTGCTTTAAGAAACCACTGAGAACCAAAGTGCTCTGCTGTTGTTTAAACATGGGAGAACTGTCTAGCCCTAGCCTAATGAATTTATAGCCTCAAGAATTTATCCAGGTTACTAACAGAGAGAACTTTATTTCCACACACTGCTAGAACTTAATAGGAAATAGCACCAAATGTCGGGGAAAAAAAAGAAAAACAACTTTCCTGTAAAAACATGCAAAAGAATTACAATTCTTATAGTTATCCAAAAGGACTACAGAATAGTGAATTTTTTTCTTATGAGTATTTTCCTTCTTACTTTCAGTTTCTTTGCCATGTACTGACCTAAGATGGGGGTCTCTACAGGTCTCTGATTATAGGTCACAGGGTCTGCAGACAACATTCAGGTATGCAACTCTTTCACTGCATAAAGCAACACAGAACAAAAAACAACTATGGAAATAGAAAAACCTTCACAAAATGTATTAGTTTCAAGTGATTCTTTGAATGCAGATGTAGATCTGTGACATTTACAAATTCATTAACTAGGTCTCTCTCTCTCAGTCCCCCAAACTCCAGCTCAGTCTCTTCCAAATTCTCTAGAAGTTTACATTGTTCAGTAACCTCTTCTTCTCAGCATGAAGCACCTGCCTGCTTAAATGGACTCAGGGCCATTAAGTTTTGGCCTTCCTGCAGCCACAGATGGACCTTCTGGATTCCATCCTCAGACTTGAAGCCAAAACAAGAATTATTTGATGTTCTGTCTGTTTATGTGTGAAATGGTATATTTCTTTCCTGATGGAGAATTAAGACTCAGTTCCAAGGTTGAATACATTTGTGAAGTCAGATAAGTCTAGGTTAGATTCAAGATTTAATGATAATTTTGAATTATGTATCTCTTTCTGCTGTGTTTCTCTTGTCAGTTTTACAACTAGGGTTACCTCAAAGAAGAGAAATGGTGCTTAGCACAAACAGAATATTTTCTACAAAATAACATGCAATGGTTTATTTCTCTTTATTGTGTCAGAAAAACTTACAATTGCCTTGTATTTCTGGATGATAAGTTGGAATAAAGTTAGGTAATGAAGATTTTCTTAAGTATGTCATCAGTCTTAGTGCTACTGCTGTTACGCAATCTGAAAGAGTTTTATAATGTGAGGTAGGAAATAAAGCCTTTGCAAAAAGTGCATACATATGTATTCTTTTCCTGCAGGATCTTACCTATTCAGATGAGCTGGGTAAGCTGAATGACTCCTATAAATAGACAGTTTGCCAAAAACTGTGCCCTATTATTAGCTATTAGATAGATGACAACTAATCACCGTTCACTTTTCTAGTTGCACTGCATCTGTGATCTTCTGAGTCCTTGGTAATTGTGTCTTTTAGGGAAGGAAAAATGGCAAAGGAAAGCTCTGCCAGCTTATTTGGACACCTTTGCCAAAATTTTGATTTAATAGCAATACAATTTTCAACAGCAAGGCAATTTTTCCATTTTTATCCCAATGCCAGATCAAGTGAACCTGAATCAATGATAAATGTCTACATTAAAGCCATCATTGCTAATAGTATTCTATATCATTCGTCTTTTGTTCAGTGTGACCAAATTATAGTCAGCACATGACTATAGCTACTTGTGATTAATGACAGTTTTACTTAGTAACTGACAGTGGAGCTTCTGGGAGGAAAATGGTAATATATTTCAGAATTTCAAACTATAGATTTTGGAAAAAAATAGCTCTATTTTCAAAGCTTTAGTTAACATGTTTGCTGTTACCACTGTCAGACTGAAGAGTTTAAGTTTGCTCAAATTTTGAAGGAATTATTCCTCTCTTCTCAGAGAGAAGAGACTTGGCTAAGGAGTTCTTAAATTCTTTAGAAGCTACACACAGTATTTCAGAAGTACTATAGAGTATGCACAGAAGTGTGTTACAATTGCTTAGGGAAAAAATAATTAATCACCTGGAATAAAGTCTCTCTGAGAGTGTGGTAAATTAAAAAATAATAGATAAACTTTATGAATGAATTAGAGAATAGACTTTGTGAAATACTGGAGGAAAGCTGTAAAAGCTTTCACATGGCAGAGGATGATCTTGATAAGATCAGAAGTGGCTAAAAGCCATTTTTACTCTCTGATGGTCAGACAACAGCATTAGGCTGGTGCTTCTTAGTTGCCATCAGAAGTGGCACTCCTACTGACCATCTCAAGACTCTGAACAAGCAGAGAAACTTCCCAGCCCTCACGCTCATCAGAAACTCAATACAGAAAAGTTGGGTAATATATGAAAGACCTGTGTTGCCATTGCCAAAAGTATTATAAGCCTGAGAAACCTCTATCTTTTGGAAATATAGTCTGTATATAGTGCCAACATTATAGATGTGCAAAATTGAGAATGAAGTAAAAATAATATATGTTTTAGGTGGGAGTTTTTACAGCATTTATTGAAGACTAACCATTACTATCTAACCTGTGAAAACAACAGAGAAATTCACCCCTGCCTGTCTGGGAACAAAGTTCTTCTGACTCAAAACTTTATGAAAAGCCTTTATGCAAATTTTGAAGGCCAAAATCTGGCACTAAGTGGGGTAGGTCACTAGCAAAATGTCAGTGGGCTTCATCCAGTCTATCAATACACCCTTTCCTCATCTGAAGTAAAATAGAACCAATTTTCTGTTCAGTAATTTTATTTTTTAGCTGTGCCTCTTGTAACTAAATAAACTCTAAAATTAACAGCATATTGCTCTTGAAGTGATAAAATCTGATTATACTAAGGAACGGCATGCAGCGAGGCATCTGCTTATATTTATTGCTATATCGACCTAGATCAACTAACTCAGTTATTTGCCCTGTTGGAGCATTGAGAGCAAAAGAACATAGAGAGGTCCCACTGGTAGAGAGTAGTGGACAGACAGTGACCCAAAATTGACCAAGAGTCTATCCCTTCTGCATCATACTCCGTATAAAAGCCAACTGTCATCCCTCTTTCTTCAGTGGTTGGTATCTAAGGAGGACGCTCTATGTCTGTATGCCTTTGATCCAGTTACAAGCATTCGTGAATCCAGGTCTGGAATCCAGTTCCTTTCAATTGATGAGTCCAGTCGGGGACTTTCTTTCTTCTTGATGGTGATGGGATCATCTTCCTTGAAGCTTACTATAGTTTTGTATATACTTTATATATTTCAAATTTTATTTATTATTTTAATATCTTATTAATATTTTCATTAAAATAGTTAATATTTTTCTAAACTCAGCAATTTATTTCTTTCTTGACACTATTTTGAGAGGTGTGTGTCTGGGTGATCATTTGATATTCTGATTGGCAAACATGGCCCAAAACATAACAGTCTTAGATCTCCTTAAGTTACAAGAGAGAGCTTACCTTTTTCATTTCTTTTTATTCCCGGAGCACCATCAAAGCAGGGAGAACTGCATATTAGCTGCGTCTGTGATCTTTCCTCAAATAATTTTTCTTCCTTCATTTTCTGATAAGTTAATTTGGAATAATTACATTTGCTCTGTTTCATGTAACTGCATTAACCACGCTGTGTTCACAACAATAGCATGAAAACTAAATATATGATTATCCAGACTGGGTTTTCTTTCCCAATGCTCCAGTAGGCTAAAGACATAAAAGAGTGTATTCTTATCTATCTCTTATCTATCTCTCTATATATACACACATGTATTTTGAATAATAGAACACAAAAGTACAACTATTTTTTCATTTTGAGCAAGTGAAGAAAATATTATCTGCTGGAATGTCACAGAATTTGGCCTTTCTTTCACCCAACTTTTCTTTGACCCAATAACAAAATCAACAAGTGAGCTAAGGAATTATCAGTCTGTGGCACTTTGCTTGCCTTTCAATTGTTCTGACAACTGATATCAGATTTTATATGAATGCTATGTGTAATAGGTAGCTAAAGAAACACGGATTCTAAACATAATTAATCATCTATCTTTTAAAATTAATTCCTTTTTTAACAAATAAGGATTAATTTGAAATTATTTTTCTAACAACAATCTCATCTGGGATTTGTGCACCAGTCCAACAACCTTCTGCATATGGATAATCACCATTGTTCTATAGCCACTAAAACTCCTTATTGAGTATATATAAAATAAATTGAGTTGTCTGTACTTAATACACTTGAGTCATCACTAATGCTGATGCAGATCAGAGCACAGATTACTTTTTCATATTTCAGAAAGTCAAAAGCTTCAGAAACACAACACCATGCAAGTAGATAATACATTTTTTGTTCACTGAGCAGATTTGATCTGCAGACTATTGGAGCATATTTGTATTACAAAACGCTTCAGAGTAAAATTACTTCAGTTCATTCTGCTTCCTTTAAAAAATAAAGGCATCTTTACCCTACATTTCTCCTAGTTTCAAAATTTGTATAAAGCAAATATGAAAATATAGTTAAATTTATCTGATATTTTGGCAGTGGAAGTACTTACATAAATTTCACTTAATTTTTCATTTATCAATTAATTTATTCTGATATAATTCTAAATTTTGCAATGATTTACAGGTATTTAAATCTCAAAATGAAATAAGTTTGTATCTAATGACTTGTTCAGAATCTCCCATTAAAAGTGCTGCATGAAACAGAATAATAACATACAAAAAAACACACTCTTTTCCTTCTGATGCAGCTATTCACCTTTAATAGAGATGACATAGTAGAGCATCTTAAGAGGTAAAGATTTCTCCTCCAGGATTAGTTAAAGAGTAAACTCCATGGTGGTAAGGTCAGAAACTGAATTCAGCACATCTGAAAAATTCTACCAGCTGCATTTTTAAACCTTCACACTCCCAATTCACTCATTTCTATGAGCCCTTTTCTTGTCCTGGTTAATCTAGTGAAATCTTAATCATGTGGTTTGTCAAGTTCAGTCTTGTTTCAGTTTACTGTTATATTAATTCTCTGATTTTTAATAACTTTTATTCATGTATTAGAATAGAAGTATATTATAATAGTAATGTAATCTCATTAGGTAATTAGGCAACTGTCATTACTAGTTAATATACTATGTTGCTAGTTAAACATCTATCACAATGTCGCATGCTACAGTTCAGTAAAGTTTCACTTCCAGATTGGTTTTAAAGCAGAGAAGTTGTTATTGTATAGATAAGTTATATCAGTGAGATTTTGTAAAAAATATAAAAAAGCCAAAACAACACATTATAGCCTGATAAGAAAAGCAATACAAATAACTCGTGCTGTTATTATTGCAATGGTTATATTGTGATGAAGCCTGAAAAATAACATAAGCTAGCAGAAATTATCCAATATTCAAGGAGATTTCTACCAAAACTGTGTCTTCTACATTAACCTTCACAACTATGTCTGGAGACGCTCTGCAACTGAAGATTTAACATTCAAGTTCACGAATTGAAATAGTGTTGATGTACTTTTTACTGTGCTATTTTTTGTGTTTATGACTTTTGTTATCATTTGATCTACATCAGTTACAGAACCTTCATACATTCTCCTAAACACTGTTCAAAACTCCCCTTAGTTACAACCATAGTTGGAATATCAAAACTTTTGCTGTGTGGCAGGGTTTTTATGAAACCTGGTATCTTATGCTGAATCCAGGATTTTGGGCTTGGCTTCCTCAATACCAACTGTGAGGCCAGCTGGCATGCTACTTTCAATTGAGAAAAAATATATTCTGGTGACAATCAACACCTTGTGCAGAGGTAACAACATATGAAGTGATGTCACAAGCATACAAAAAAAAAAAAAGACAGCTGATTTCAATTTTTTGGTCCTTGTTCATGGAAAAAGATGCAGAAAATATATTTCTCCTAAATGCCAGTCTTGAAAAGCATCAAGGAAATTTAATTTTAAGTATGTACGTATTCCCGCTGAAGCCAATGGAGTTCGCTTAAGTCAACACTGTTCCTATGTGCCAATATGTCAGATAAATGAGGTCACGAGTTTGGGGACAGTGAAAAAAAAAATTGCATCTATTTAAACACTGAGGCCTACTTAATAAAAATTACTCATGGAGCAGCTTAGCCATCTTTATCTACAGGGACAGAGGCAGTGAGGGAGAGACAAAGTACAATGTGGAACATTTATGTTTAGAAACTGTCACCTCAGCAGCGACAGGAATCTGCTCCTCTGCAATATAAAATTCAGTGAATAAAAAGCAGTAGTTTTCACCTGAACTTAATAAAGCAAGGTTGTTGAATTGTTTTACTTTTTTTACATATAAAGACTTTATTTATATTCACAAAAAGCTTTTAGTTTCTTTATATTTCCTCTCCTTCATTTCAGATATTACTTATATTATATTATATTAATAATAATCTAGATAGCTGACAACTATTTTCTTTCTTTAAGTTAAAAGTCTTAATTTTAGATCAAAATTATGGCCTAGGGCTCCTCACTTGACTGATACTGATTTTTCCCTTTCTTCATCGCACTTTCTTTCTTGTCCTAACTTCCTGTATTCCTAGAAAGCTGAAAGTTTACAGTTTGGATTTCATATGGAGCTGTATTTTTAATATTTCAGTGATTGATTTTCAATGCTTATGTCAAAAAAGAACATTTAAACCCTCTTTTAATGTCTTTGTGTGTGTAACCTGCTCTAGGGGCTAATATTTCACACCACATTATGATACAGAACAAGATGAGTCTCTGAAAGGTTATAAAAGGCTTCAGAAATTTGTGGAGGCATTCTACTTTGCACTTGTACTCTAGCATAACATTATATCAAATGAGCAGCTTTTACACCTTTTTTTTTCCTGGGAATTAAAAAGAATAATAGTGAGGATTGTGGTCCAAAACTTAAGCAATTACATTATTAATTTTTCATTTGCTTACTGAAATTTTAGTACTATAAAGAGTTTGACACGTCAGTCATACATCTGAAGAGCTGGGAGCTCCACTGCAGAAAAGGCTGATGCCACTGCCAGCATTATGTCTAAAGGATCATTGTTCTGTAAACTACAAAGCATAAGGAAACTTCAGAAAATATTAAAGAAATCATAATTATTGCCTTGTGTCATTTGAGTATTATCTTGGGAAGGAAGAAATATCAAAATATTCTAAAAGGAGCAAAAAATATTACTGTCTATAAAATGACTGACTAATGTGATAATGCTGGTAGACATAAGAAAAAAAAATGAAGACATTTACTAAGCTGGAAATGTGTTCCCTTTACTGAATATATTGCACTTACAACTTGTCTTTACACAAGTGTTGATATTTACATGGAACATGTCATCTCTTTGTCATATACCTTTGCTAAATGAGTGTAAAACCTAAAAATCCTGAAACTATAACCTCTCAAATAATTTATAGGTCACCAGGAAATATATTTAGCATCTCAGGCAGAAATCTATGCAAGTAAAAGCAAAACAATTTCTCTAATGCATTCAAAAAATCTTAAGTTTGTTTCGTACATTTTTCCCTTTTTCCCTTCTTACCTTTTCATCATAGGGTTTGGCCTGTTAGGCCACTCCAAATGACAGATTTCACCCCTCCTTTCTCAAAAGAAGAAGAGGAAGTAATAAAGATATTTATGTGTTTAGAAAAATAATAAAGTGATGAAAATATTAATAGGTAATGAAGCAATGATCAAATTAAAAGGAAAGAGGAAAGATGACCATGTCACCAGCAGATACAGGGAAGGTCCCGAACTGGAGTCAGCAATGTCAGGACCTGGATTATGGATCTAGAGTCAGGAGTGCTCGGACCAGGATCAAAGGCAGACAAACGGACAGGGTCTTCCCTGGACATTCGCCATTGAAGAATGACAGACTTGATCCTTTAATCCTTCAGCTTTTGTACCACGCATGGTGCAGATGGGATTGAATACTCTTGTTGGTCAGTTTGGAGTCACCTGCCCTGTCTGCTCCTCCCTGCGGGTGGGATCCTCTACGTATCTCTGTTTCTGACTCAAATGGGCCAGATAACAAATCTAGCTAACCTAGATTGTTAGAGTAATAAGTACAAACAAGGGCCATTTGCCACGCACGGGAAGATGCGGACAATCAATATGATTGATAATAAGCAAGCTTCCATTTATTGGGGTTTTCACACACTTATATACAATCCATTCACTAGTAAGCACACTAGGTAGTATCTTATTGGTTGGCAGGTAAAAGGTACATTTGCTCATCCCGTCCCCTCTGCAATTACTGCTGTTTCTAACTGTGGCACCTTGTTATTGTAACACAGCTGGATTCAAGGACGTGTTACCTTTGCCTTTCCCATGAGAATCTTGGTTAAATCAGCATAGCTCCTTCATGTCTACTTTGTCACGTAGCCATTCTCCCACAGCCATTCACATACCATTCCTTAGTATAACTCATTCACTCTGAGAGTGAACAGTGTCTGAGTCTGGTCAGTTAGAAGAGGTTCAGCTAAAATGTTACATTACAAACCAGGACAACTTTATATCTTTTTTGGGCTGTAATTCGAAATTTATTTTCATCCTTTTTTTTTCCCATTTCATCCTTACATAGCAGTTATAACTTGCATTCTCTGTATCTTGTCTCACAGGTCAAATGCTGCAGAATTATCCTTGCAGTATAAAAATTCAAAAGAATACTAGTTTATGTGGTGACTACTGGAAAGCTTTACATACATATTCAACAAATTCATATAATTTTTTTAAATAAGGTTGCAGAAAACATAACTTTAAAACTATGTGGAAGTATGCAGAAGCTTTTACCCAGAAAACACCTGCTTAACAGTCTTTATAGGTCTAAGAGTAAATGGAGTCTGGACAGTCAGGTATAAAAATAAGAAATATGCAAATGTGACTCAGGAAGTGAATATATTAAATTGTAAAGAGCTCACGGTAATTTATTTACTGAAATAAGAAGCTATTTATTTAATAGCTTTAACAGCAAAAAGTGAGCAAATATCTAAGCACATTGAGTATAATTTACAAATGGAAAGAGAGACTAAATGTTCCTACGCAGTAACCTAAGTACCTGATTCAGCATTTGTCATTTCTCATTCAGATTAGTTGAAGAAAGGAAGCATGTGACAGTGGTAGAAGTATTTCTGACAAGAATCCTCAGCCTGTGCTTCTTCATTTCAGGAGCAATTGACCAACCTACACAGCTTCTGCAGTCAGCTTTTTTCCTTCTCTCACTCAGTCATTTAGCCACAATACCATCTTAAATCAGCAATGATCTTTCATAAGTTCTTGCATTTCATTATTGAGGCCACCCCTTAGTCTCCTCTGAGCTCCTCTCAGCCTTTCCTCATAAGGGAGATGCTCCAATCCCTTCATCATCTTTATGGCTCTGTGCTGTACTCTCAAGCAGTTCCCTGTACTTCTTGAACTGAAAGCCCCAGAACTGGACACAGCATTCCATGTGTGGTCTCACCAGGGCAGAGTAGAGGGGGAGGAGAACCTCTCTTGACCTATTGACTATGCCCCTTCTAATACACCCCAGGATGCCATTGGCCTTTTTGGCCACAAGGGCACATTGCTGGCTTATGGTCATCCTGCTGTCTACCAAGACTCGCAGGACCCTTTCCTCTATACTGCTCTCTAACAGCTCATCCCCAGCTTATACTGATACATGGGGTTGTTCTTGCCTGTATATAAGACTCTCCACTTGCTCTTGAAAAATGTCATTAATTTCTCCCTGCCCTGCAGCCTGTTCAAGTCTTACTGGATGGCAGCACAGCCTTCCAGCATGTCTGCCACTCCTAATTTTGTGTCATCAGCAAACTTGCTGACAGTGCACTTGAGTCCCTCATCCAAGTCACTGATGAATATAATGAATAGTGCTGGTTCCAGTACCAATCCTTGAG
Source organism: Turnix velox (assembly GCA_013400935.1). Classification (NCBI taxonomy): domain Eukaryota; kingdom Metazoa; phylum Chordata; class Aves; order Charadriiformes; family Turnicidae; genus Turnix; species Turnix velox. Next base: position 204,944 of record VZTY01020793.1, read on the forward strand.
GGACTCCATGAGACATAGGCCTCCAGCTATACTCTGTCCCATTGACTATGAACTCTCAGGTTTCTTTCCTTCAACCAGTTCACAGTCCATGTCACTACTCAATCATCCAGATCACATTTCTTCAGTTTTGCTCCATGGTTGCTGTGGGAGATAGTATCATATGCTTTACTGAAATAAAGATAGACCACATCCACCACTTTACCATCATCTACCCACTTGGTTATGTGTTCATAGAAGGTTATCAGGTTGGTTAAGCATGACTCCCCTTGGTGAATCCATGTTGACTGCCCTTAATGACCAGCTTATCCTTGATGTGCCTAGAGAGAGCACCAAGAATAAGTTGCTCCATCACCTTTCAGGGATAGAGGTGAGGCTGACCAGTCTCTAGTTGCCAGGGTCCTCCGTCTCTCTCTTTTTGAAGACTGGACTTATATTTGCTTTCCTCCAGTACTCAGACACCTCTCCTGTTCCCCATGATCTACCAAAGATGATGGAGAGTGGCCTTGCAATGACTGCACGAGTTTGTGAATGTCCAGATTGCTCAATTGGTCCCTAACCCAGACCTCATCAACCAAGGCACACTCCGCCTTTATACTGACTTTCTCTGGTGTCTCAGATGTGTGATGCTCCTCAAGACAGTCTCCAGCACTATCGACAGACACAAAGAATGCATTCAGTAACTCTATCCTCTTTATATCCTCATTTACTGGTGGGCCGACATTGCCTCTAGCGCAAGTTTTGCTTGCAGTGTATTTAGAGAAGCAAGGCTTAATTCTAAGGAGGCCTCAGTTTTCCTAGTCTTATATTTTTCTCATGTGGTCAGACTGTCCTTCCATGATGTATAGATCCTGTTCTCCCCTCTTTAACCAGGAAAGTCTCCTGGCTCTCTTTCTTGACTTCCTACTTGTTGGGATGCTCTGATCTTGAGTTGGAGGAAGTGGTCCTTGAATGCTAACCAGCTCTCTTGGGTGCCCTTACATTCTAGTACCCTGTCCCATGGGATTTCTCCTGGCCGTTGCCTAAAAAGGACAAAGTCAGCCCTCCTCAAGTCCAGAGTTATGATTCTGCTTGCTCTCCTGTTCCTGCCACATGAGATTCTGAACTCCACCACCCCATAGTCACTGCAACCAAGGCTGCCCTCAACCTTCACAGTTTCAGCCAGACCCTCCTTGTTAGTGAGGGTAAGATCCACCAGCACTCTCTCCTAGTTGGGTCATCCACCATTTGCATCAGAAACTTGTCATCACTGCAATGGAGGAACCTCTTGGACTGTGGATTGCTGGCTGAGTGGACCTTCCAGCAAATATCGAGGTAGTTAAAATCCCCCTCAAGAACTAAGGCTTGGACTCTCAAGGCTGCTCTTAGCTGCCTGTAGAGGGTCTCATCAACTTCTTCATCTTTGGTGGCCTGTAATAGACGCCCACAACAGTATGATCCATTCCAGCCTGCCCCTTAATTTTCATCGACAAACTCTGAACTCTCTCTTCATCCACCCCTGGACAGCATTCAATACATTCTAGTTGCTCTCTCATGTAAAGTGCAACTCCACCACCTCACTTTGCTGGCCTGTCTTTCCCTGAGAAGGACACAGCCTCCATGACCACATTCCAGTCACATGAGCTGTCTCACCATGTATCTGTGATTGCCACCAGATCATAATCTCCTGTCTGAAAACAGATTTCTAACTGCTCCTGTTTATTCTCCAAGCTGCAAGTAGTGGAGTACAGACATTTCAGGGAGTGAGCCCAGCAGCTGATTGCACACCAGGGGAATGGGAGATCTCCTGGTCTTCATGGATATTAGAGCTCTGCCCCTGGTGCCAGCTGTTCTATCCTTTCCCCTTTCATGTTGAGTTTAAATCCCTATCAATTAGCCCTACAATCTCTTGGCAAAGACCCTCTCCCCCCTTTGGGAAAAGTGTCCCCCACCTGATGATAATATTCCCAGTGCTGCATAAGCCATCCCATTGTCAAAAAATCCAAAACTGTGTTGGTGACACCAGCTACGGACCCATTGATTGGATTGATTTGTTCCTTCCAATGTCATTTCCTCCTGCTGGAAGAAGTGAGGAAAAAATAACTAGTGAACCTGATATCTTTAACAACTTTACCAAGATTCTAAAGTCCCTTTTGATCACCCTGGGCCTACAAGTTACAGTCTCCTCTCTACCTACATGGAAAATAAGCAGTGGATAGTAGTTGGACAACTGTATCAGATCCTTAACCCAGGCTCCAGCACCTCTCTGTGAGTGGGATCTGCCCAGCATATCAGGATTTCCCTTTACCTTAAGAGGGAATCTGTGATCAGATTCCCATCTTCTTCTGCAGTTAATCAGTCCTTTTCCTCTGTTGTCCTAGCAAACATATCTGATATTGCCAGGGGGGCAATGATGTGATTCTGTTTGTCCAGGGGAATCAGGACAGATGTCAGCTACTCTTTCAATATAGATTTCTCCACTGACACCAAGTACCAATAACTCTCATCCCCTGCAAACCTTGGCTGATTTCAAAGTACTAATGTATAAGTGCATTTTCACATGTGTTTAATAGTCTTATACCTAGTTCAACTGACAATGCAGCAAATTCTTTAAATAAAACAATATCTGATTTGCCAGATTTTAATAAATAACAGGTATAAATGGTTACTATAAATAAAAACACTGATTATCCTGTGTAATCAAACTCTTCACCTGCTGTGAGATGCACCACATTTATGCAGATCAGCTGTAGGCTTTTCATCCATGAAATTATAGAATGTATAATGTGATGGGCCATGATATATTTAGTGTACTGTAATTGCTTATTTATAAAAGAGCTATCAACAGCCCACTTTAAATAAATTCAGAAATCACTGTAGGGCATTTCAAAATGAATATTTTATATGACATTTCTAAAAGATTATGAGCATTTCTTTGAACAGTAAAATTAATGGCTGTTTTGCTGTTTAAAGTCATCCTGTGTAGATTCAGGATAATGGCATATAAACTGTAACTGCTGTATTTGTGTTTTAATTAGGAATATAATCATCCGCCTTTCTAATTCTGCACTTTTCTGAAAATAATATGGGGGAAGGCAATTTAAAATGATCTATTTATTGATAGGATGGCTATAAGAAAGTTAATTAATTAACCAGTAAGGTATATATCCAAAGATCACTTCTAAAGAGAGAAATTCTGTGCAGACATCTTGCATATTGCATTTTGTGATGCACTAGTCGATATTCACCCTTTTCCATAATTAGAGTTATAATGACAGCTGGATCTGTCTGTTTTGCCTGCATCCTTCCATACAGTACTATCCTGCAGCATTTCTACTCAGAGCTTACAAAGTTCTGTCCTACAAGCAGCCATGCTACTTTTGGAAGAGGAAAGGATGAAAAGGGAGGAAAGAAACCAAAACCCTAAAACTTGTACAACCTTGCTGATGTGAAGGCCAGTTAGGCCTCTATTCACTTTGACAGACTGAGAGATTAATAGTTAGATAGAAAAGCAATTTCATCCTTTCAGTGACTGTCTACACCTATTCTGTATCATCCAGAGCAGTGCTATTAATAAGCATGTTGATCCATGGAACAATATATCAAAATCTCCCTTCAGGGCCATCATTTTGGTTTTACCTGCTCCTGTGTTTATGTGATTTACAGATAAAGCTTGAAGGAAAGAAATGCCCAGAGCCTAGAGATGTTCTTCTTTTAACTGCAATAAAAAATTAAGCTGATTGCATGGTCAGCTAAGATGCCTTCATCTCGATCTGGAGTGATATAAACATTTATGTTTATGAAACTAGACTTCACATTTAATAATAAAGAATTCCAGGTTTGGAAAATTAATGAAACCTTATTTCCTGTGGCTTCCATGACTTGATCTTCTTTGGACAAATTAGTGCCCAAAAAGATTTTCCACTGATGGAATATTTATTGAGTCTCCTGCAGTTGTGGATTCTCTGGTATATAAGAAGGGATTAGTTGATGTGGCAGCACTTCCCTTAGAAGGGACATCAGTACAGCCTCTCATGTCTACTAAGTCACATATTTCACTGAAAGTGAGAGGTATCACTGACAGTAAGATACTACAGCCCACCTGTCAAATTTGATTGAAACTGAGAGGCTTAGCTGAAACTGCAGATAAAATATTGCTAGGGTCAGAAAGAGGCAGATAAGAATCACAAGAAAACCCTTTCTTTCTTCATCTAAAATACAGTTTTTCATTAAATATTGGCATTCTGTTTCCCTACTCAGCCTGAACCAATTTGTATAAAGCAGCAGAAGAATTGTAAATTATTAGAAACTTTTCAAACAAGGTCCAATTGAAGTTTGGCTTAAGAGCTGAGTAGAAGTAAAAGATGATTTTCATTTTACAAAAAGTAGTTCATGTGTTCATCCTATTTTTATTCATGACCTCTTCAGTTGCTTTTCCTGCCTGTGTTTATGTGCTTGTCTGTATGATATCATTAGTGCATGTAAAACATACTTGCCTCCCTTTAAACATAAAATGGAATTATACCCATACAGTACAGGCAAGAAACAACAGCTGAGATGTACAGGTGCCAGAAGGAAAACTCTTTATTGATGTATCTTGAACCAATTTCCCATTGTTTCTGGCTTCGCTGTACAGGGAAGTCTGCAGTCACTAGACCATCATGAATGATGTATATTTTCACAGTGAACTGGATCAAAGCTGTTCTGCACAGATGTTTCTATAATTGTGATGCATTAGGGAAATTTTCTCTTTAGTGTCCCACACATACATATTTCCACCTGTATGGTGGTCTAGAAGGGAAACTGGGCCTTAACATAAAATATGGAGTTGAGACAGCTGGTGGAAAACCAGCTACAGATAATTTCTTATTATCATTTCTGTATGTATTTCTGTAACCATAAGCCTTCATTATTGCAACTGGTTTTGCAGTTTGCTCTTCTGGGGGAAAAAAACCCCAAACATTTGGCAGTCTAATGTAAAGGTTTTATTTAGTTTTGTAAAAGAAAAGGGGGGAAACATGCATTTAAACCCATTATTTTGTGGATCTGTTTATTTTTTATTCATTTATCTTGAGATATCGGCAATGACAGAGCCTTCATTATAATGCACATATCCAAAGATGGTTAAACAGTCTTAGGTCAGACACCCAAAATACCATTGTGAGGAAAGTAAATTTTAATCCTGGTTGGCTTCATAAACTCAGAGTCTCTGTCTCCTCGCAGAACTTGTCTTAGTCATGACAAAAATTTAGTCAGTTCTTCTGCTTCAAATATTTTTTTTCTATTTCAATTTATGTGCACCTATGAATACTGAAGCAGGGAGAGTTCAACAACCACAGTGCTGAACAATTGATCTTTTTGAGTTGGATGAAGAAAATAATGTGGAAGAGTAAAGATTTAGTCCTACTCTGATCCACCAGAAACACACAGTTCTTCGTGCAGTTCTAATTGCAATCGACTTGAGGTCTTAAACACAAAGTAGAAAGTCACAAAGTAATAAAACCACACTTTAATGCACAGTAAACTATAATGTTGCAGTGGCAAAGGGAAGCTGAAAAGGCACAAAGTTAGAGTTATCCTGGCAACATCAGAACAGTGATAACTTACATATGAAGATATTCATCCTTCACTTGGCAGATGAAATACAAGGAACTCTTACAAGACTAAAAACATTATGTATTTTAAAGTATTGGTAATAGATAAAATAATTGTGGATTTGCTTTTAACTGTCTGCTCAACTCTTTTCTTTTAAAATTAATTATCCTACTATCACTCTGACTGCTCTAGTGTCTAAATCTTGTAAATCTTATTAATTTCTCTGAATCAATATGCAAAGCCTAAATTTTTATTATAGGTCCACTGTAAATGTTAGGCTCTTAGATTCTCCCACTTGAATCTGTTTTACAGTAGTGTCATGACATGATTTACAGGGGTGTAGGTGCTGGGAAAAAATAATGCTTTAGTAAAGTGGTGATCTTTACATAAAGGTTAAATGGAATATGGAGAAATTTATAATCTAAGCGAGTACTGTACAAGTGAAAAGAGGAAAAGTTATGAAATACGTAATAGTGAGAAACATAAAGAACTGAGAGGGAAAAGAAGAAGGAAAGAAAACAAATAATGATTTATAATTGTTTTAAAAGGGTGATGAAGTACTGTAGGTGAGAAGAAGAATTTGGGTTTAGGAGCTGTCTCTTCATTACTGCCATCTTGGGATTTACTTTTATTTTGCTTTTATGGTTCTTGTAAATCAGCACTAGCATTGCTTGGGCACTACTATGCTGGCTGCCAAGAAGACATACAATCAACAGCTCCCAGGCTATAGTCCTAAGTAGCAGACAGAGATATTTTTCTGGAGTGGATTACATAGGCAATTTCTGCCAACCAACAACTGCCCTTGACTGGCATTGCCCATGTGACAGGCCACTCTCTGCTGCACAGCTCCATTAATAGCACAGCTGAATCCTCATCTCTTAAGCTGACAAAAAGCAAGGTCATGCCTCCCAGGATGCAGCTGAACCATCTACCTTGTACTTCAGTAAGGCTTTTGACATTGACTCTCATTAGTTCTTCATAGGGAAGACAGGAGGAGACAGTGACGTGGATTACAAATAAGCTGAATGGTCAGGCCCAGAGGATGATGATCTGTGGCATGGTCTAGCTGGAGGCCAGTGACTAGTGGTGAATCCCAGAGGCCAATACTGAGTCTGGTTCTGGTTTACATCTTCATTAATGGTCTGGGTAATGAAACAGAGTGCTCCCAGCAAGTCTGATGATGATACAAAACTGTGAGAATATCTGGTACTCTAGAGTTTTGTGCTGTCATTCAGAGGGACAGGCTGGAGAAACAGGATGACAGGATCACCATAATCTCCCTCAATGAGGGGAAGTCTGCACCTGAAGGAGAACAATCTCATGCACCAGCACAGGCTAGGAGTTGATTAGTTATTCTTTAAAAGCAAATTCGCTGGAAAGGCGATTCACCTGGGGATCCTGGTGAACACTAAGTTGAACACAACCCAGTAGTGTGATCTTACCGCAAAGTAGGCTAAAGGTCCCCTGGTCTGCATCAGGAGGAGTGTTGAGAGCTGGTTGAGAGAGGTCGTCTTTCCCCTCTAATCAGTACTGGTAAGGCCAAGTCTGGAGTATTGTTTTAATTTCTGGGCTTCTCAGAATGAAAGAAATAAACACCCTGGGTGACAAAGATGGTTAAGGTACTGAAAGTGTATGAGGAGAGGCTGAGAGAATCCAGAAAAAGAGAATGCTCAGGAAGTGCTTATCAATATATATAAATATCCAAAGACAGGGTGTGAAGAATGGATCTAAGCTCCTTTCAGTAGAAAAAGGATCAAAGACAATGGGCAAAAGCTGAAAGACAGGAGGTCCTCTCAAAACTACAGGAAGCACTTTTTACTCTGAGGGTGACTGAGCCCTGACACAGGTTGTGCAGGTTGTCAAGTCTCCATCCATAGAGAAATTGAAAAGGTACTTACATAGCCCTAAAGTATCCAGCTAGGTGACCCTATTTGAGATGGAGTATTGGGACAGATGACTTTAAGACATCTTTTCTGGCCTCAACCAGAAAATGATTCTGCAATTCTGAGATCCCAAAGGCAATCTCATAGTGTCTCACACAATCAAATATGTTTGCAACTTGGAAAGGAAACATATGCATTAAGTTAATACATTTTAAATATATTCCTTTAAAAACCCTATCTTTAGGTCTTGATTTCCTAGTCAACCCTATCAGAAAGGATTAATGCAACAATTGATGAAAAACATACATTTATTCTTTAAAAGATGCTCATTTGCCAAATAATGTGGCATTACTAGGTCTGAGAAAGTAATCTATCCCATACTTATTCCCTCCTCCCTAAAATTCTCCTTTCTGAAAAGATTTAACTCTCTGCCAAAAGAGGCATAAAAGTCATGTACCATTTTTTTCTAATAATTTTGAATTTCTAGACTGTAAATTAGTTACAGTGCTGTACTGCTCTTTACATAGTTGTCTGCCATACATTCCTCCATGAGCATGTCTCTGCTCTCTGGAGCTGATCAGACAAAGGAGGTACATGCAATCTCCTTTTTATTGTATTGACAGAAAATCAATTTGCTGTTGCAAACTTAAGCAACGTCTTTGTAACTCTCAGAGTGCTTAAAAATTTAAGAAGTGCCTCTGTCACAAACAATAACATGCCCAGTTCATTATGTCCCATACATGACAAAGTAGCTATTTTTCTTTCTGGCAATGGCATAATGATTTGAAAATAAAAAAGGGAAATCAAGCAAGTGGTTTGTGATAATGATGATGAATAAAATCAATTGAATACTGTGAGCAGCATTTTTGGAGTACTGTAAGTCTTTTCCCATACTCTTGTTCTTCATATATATGCAGCATATTTGTAAGAAGAGCAGGCAGTGTTATTAGAGTGTTAAAGACACCATCAATCATTGTCTTGCTTGATAATGCTTCAATTATTCTGGAAAAATACTGTCATGTTTATGGATACAATCTGATGCATGGAAAATCCCACCCACTCCCTCCCCAAACAGAAATGTTTGCATATGAGAAACGTAGGCAGTGTTGGCAGGATGATGTACCATTAATAAACCTTTCTCTGTGCCTCCCAAGTATTTGCAGTGTTATACATGACAGTCAAGATCTTTGTAGGATTAGCTTAGTGCTTTGTCACTGTATACTTTTTTTGCATTGCGTTTCCTCCTACAGCTTTTGCAGATTCTACACTAAGTATCCTTGTAGCTTTTTTATGATAACTTGTATAAGACATGAATAGTGCAGTCATTTTGTAAGATACAGGAGTGATACTGGTCACTCATCCACGCACAAATTATATAAGATATGTTACTTTCAAGCATTATCAGAATCTGCAACACTACTGAGGGTTTCATGTAACATGAAGTCACTTCCATGAATGAGAAAATAAAAAATTCTGATGGAAAAGAACGATATATTTATTCTAAAGAAAGACACTGCCACCAGGTCTTCCAGACTTTCAAGCATTTTAAAGAGCATAGAATGAATGAGTGGAAAAGTCAGGGAGATGACTGAGGGGAAAGGAGAGGGGAGAAGGAGTCAGGGAAGAGAAAGAGGTGAGAGAGCAAAGGGAAAAAATAGACTGAAGTTTAATAATAGCTAACAACTCGATAAGAAATGTTGGTAGAACACAGTCAGTTATTAATAATATAATAGAGCTACATTCTGCATGGTTTGTACTTTTTTAAAGGCTGCATAGTTACATCTTGTTTTTATCTTCCTTTTGCATGTTCAGTATTCCCCTCTATTAGATATTGCTTTTAGGCAAGTGTTAAGCCTGTTATAGCAATAGCCATTGCATATTAGTATGGTATATAACAAACTCTCAATTCTCAATGAGAACCTTAAAACATTCAGTAAATAATCATGAAGTGCCATTTACACTTATGAGTTCCTGAGCCATTCTGTGTAAGATATTTCTTCTCTATCTGTCTGTGTGTGCATTACTTCATTCACCAGTTCTTCAACTGTTTCTTTGCTCAGTCTGGATACTTATGTGTCATATTACTACTGGCATTCCTAAGCTGAAAATCACAGCTTTGCTTTTTTGGTTATTTATAACAGAAAAGAAATTATCACTGCTCTTGAGTGTCCAAATAAGCCATTCCTCTGATATTTTCTGATGTTATTCTGAATCTTTTGTGTATTTCTGTGCATTCAGGCAGACAAATCACTGTATTCCTTCTTGCTGTGACTAACAAATGCCTTGTTTTCTATCACCAAGTCTATACAATTAACTTACTGCAGCTCCTCTTCCTATAGTGACCTGGAACTATGGAACTTTCTCACTTCTCCACAGCCTATGCCAGGTATCCTTCTACAACAACGTAACTCTATACAGCACAATTACTTCATCCATGCTACTTTGCATGCTTTGTATGCAGCAAAGTGAGACAGTAGGAAGTATATGACATATAACTCAGATAAATGCAGCTTGTTAAGATCAATACTCTCCAGTTATCAGAGAATATGATAAGCAGGAAAGTCAAATTTCAAACATTATGGTGCAATTACTTCAAATGTATTTTAGAATACTAATTTGATGGGAAGAACTACTAAAATCTGAGCGATTGCAAAATCTCTCAGAATGCTCTCTTTTTGTCTTCATGTGACATGCTTGCCTCTATTCTGCCATGCTCATATTGATGCAGGAACAGATTTGAGTTAAGGAATGCTGGTTTTCATCTCTACTAAATTTAAAAATAAAAAGAAAGACCACACTTGTTGCTACCTGGCAAGCATGACACTTCTTCCACATGATTATTTGAACAGCCACCTCAGAGTTATGTCATAAATATCTCAACAAGGGCAACAGAAGAGATGTAGATGTGATAGACTGCAGTTTTGACAGATTATTTCACATAAAATTTCTCAGTCAATTTTACATAGAGATTATACATGTATATATATGTATATGCATAATTCAGTGCTATACCTTTTGTATTAAAAGTGCTGTGTCACATGCAAATATAATGGAAAAGGAAATCTTGCATCCATTTTTTAATAGAAACAATTCATCAATACTTATTTTTTAGATGCCACCGAATGCTGTGCAAGTCATTTTTGACTCATCTCTATATAAATCAGTCTAAGTAATTAAAATAAACCTAAACAGCCAGGTAAATCTAAATTAAAATTCAATTTAATAGTGTGCTTTTTGACTGAATCATCATTTCTCACTTTACCAGATTCTTGGCACAATGCTTTAATTTGTTGCTTTCTGCATATTCTCTGTTATAAACAGCAGAAATATTCAGAGAGGAGAGTCTTATTCTTTATTTGCCAGGCTGGCTGATGGTCCTCCAGGGAAGAATTTATATGTGTCCTGTACTGCTGTGAGCTGAATTGTATAACACCATTACTTCTAGGAAGTAACTCCAGTCAAATACATGGCACTTGTTCATGATCAATACTGCCAGGTAAGCACCACCATTACTGCTTTACCTTTCTATTTTTTCCTTCATCAGCAAGACTCATCTACCCATGAGGTTTTCCAAGTTTCTAGACCTTCAGCTATTTCAAAAACATTAAAAACAGGCAAACAGGGGGCGAGTATGGATGTATTTATGTTTCTTTTTTTTTTTTTTTCTTCTGGAGATGCACATACTATACAAAACTAAAAAGAGCATAGAAAAGGAACTTGACAGATTGTTAATTTCTGCTGATTTATAGCAAGATGAGGCAGTGATAGTGCCAAAGTGTTGTCATTTTTCTTAAAATGCAAGATGGAAATAGAAGGAATTTGTTTCAGTATTTAAATTGTTGAAAATCGAGTTAGCCTATGTAAAGGCATTTTATGGAAAAGGTTTCATGGCTGTTATTGTCATTTGGGCATGACAAAACAGTGTAATGATTTCACATTCAAGTTTTTATAGGCTCCCCTTAGGGTGTTAGACAGTATATTTAAAAGTCACAGCCAGTCTCACTGACAAAATTCACATGGCTCCTTATCCAAATTTGCATCCCCTGCACTGCAGAGGGGGTGACAGGAATGAAAGCTGAAAGTTGAGTTGCAGTTATTCATTGCACTCTAATAACATTTCCGTTAATTTAATATTTACTAAACATTCTAGTCCCACATCCCTTTTATACACAAGCTCTTGCAGAGACAGTCAGCTCCAAGGAGCTGTCTACAGCCCTTTAATTCAAACTCTTTTAGTCCAAACATAAAGTTCCTAAAATTGATGGCAAATCTTCATGTCTGGGCAGGTTTCTCCATGTACAGTTCCTAAAATTCACACTGTGCCCTTATGTACCAAAATGAAGCAGACATCCTCAACAGCTTTACCTTCCCCATCTCCACAGTAAGTTTATGAATAAATACATATGTCACTTAGAGATCTCCAGATTTATATTTTAGAAGTTCAGTGGTAGCATGCAATGGTTGCATTAGTCATGTGCAGCATGTCACAGATTAGTTCTGCATGTCCTCTAAATCAACACAATGCTTCTTAACTTGTGCAAAGTCCCATGCCTATGCTGCAGCCCTGCCCTAGGGATTAGCCTAATGTCTCAGAGCACTGCTAGCAGTCAGCTAGTTCTATCATATGACAAGGAAATGCAGTCCTTCATAAAGAAACTACATATGGCATTTCACACATAAGGCAAATAGACAATTTTACATCCAAACATACCTATCCTTGCTTCAACTCAAGCCAGACACATCACCTTATCAGAAGCATATAAGTACCATTTGGGCAGGGGAATGAACTGAGAATATCTAGCATTAAACATTTAAGTTATAAGAGATCATAATAAATGGCCACAAATTTCAGCTGAATTATAGTCCTATCTTACACAATTTTCAAGGATAAAAACTGGCCAATTTTTTTCCAACCAAATACATTGATTTAAAAGAACAGATTAAAAATTAGCCCAAATGCATGATTTTTATGATGAGCAGGGATTTGGACTACAGAAGATATGAACAACACTTAATAAATTATGCCTATTGAGTAGCACACAAACTTACCAGATAAGGATAGCAATTACCTGGGAGTGCATTTAGCATGAAAATGATAGTTAAAAACAATGAATATGACTGAAAACACATGATTTCCATAACTCTTTTTACTTGCCCTTTTTAATACATTATTTCAATCTTTGTCTATGTTTAAATATCTCCACCTTTCCCATAATAAACTGAGGGGAATATACGCTCTTCCCTCTCTAAGCAAAATATTAGTAATAAAAAACTAAAAACAAAACAGATTTCCACCTTTCACTCATTTTTTTTTTATTCTCCTGAGATAAGTTGCTTAAAAATTTCAGAATTACTACACCCTGCTTCAACTGAAACTATTACAAATGAAAATTTTAAAATACTGGGAACCCCTAACATTTTTCCAGGTACTAATAAAATTATGTGTATTAGCATTACTTTCCTAGTTGGCAATCCATACTAGTGGCTAGGTAGCAGCCATTGGTAATGTGGTCCCTGTAACCTGTCCAATGCCTACTGGAACTGCAAATCCTCCATTCATTGACTTTATCACATACCCATCTATGACCACTGCTTAAGTGTATAGCCTCTCCTTGACTAGATTGAATATTATCCTTTCTTTGTTTGTTTAAGGTCATAACATGGTCTAAAGCTTTTTGTAGTAGTTCAACCTGCAAATGATTGTACTTCAATTATGTCATTAGGGAAAGGTCACAGCTTTTTTGACAGGTAAAACTTGTCAGAATTATTGAAGACTTCTTCTTCCCAGTCCATAAGATTCCCTGACTACTAACATAGTTTATAAATGGTATTTTTTCTCATCTTATTACTCTGGTATTACATTATTCAAGCTAAGCCTCAGAACACATGTTTCTCAATCTAAAACATCTTGGTCCAAGTCTGAACCACTCAGAACAAAGAGAAGTTAGATGAGATCGAATGCAAATCCTATGATATATTGGAAAGATAGTGTTTACTATTCCTATGTTTGCTATTCCTATCTTAGCTTCTGTGTGATTGTGAACTGTCTGCTATGTTGATAGACAAATGTAGTTGCAACATCATCTCTCTTCAAGCAGAACAACAGAATTGACCTCAAGGTTTGGCCATGAAGCATGCAGCTCCTGCTTACATGTAACAGTCTCCTTGAATGTGCTATGAGTCCACAGTCGTGCTACATGACATGTAAACTAGTCTGAAGTGCAAATCAAAAGAACAGCAAATAAATGCTTCATCTGGCACAGTCACCATTTGCTACTGTACATCAGCTGTAGGGAACTATACAAACTGAGGACCTCTGCCTTACTCTTTTCCCTTGCACTATCGTCCCTCCTGTCAGTGCAGGCTGTGTCTTTAAACACCTTTATTCATTTCTGCCTGGCAGCACTAAAGAATGGCCTCAAACATTTTGCTGTGATCTTGTCATCAATGCTAAAGGAATAAGAATGCTCAACTGAGTGTGAAGTACTGATTAAACAAGTACTTCATTTTGAGGAAGAGTCATATTTTTATGAATGCTGTGGACATAGACTCTTTCGTCTGTGCTCTAGATCAACTACAAAATTCCCAACTTCAAATAAAAATGTTGTTTTTTGAGTTTGCTTTGAGTCATGTTTTGTTCTAAGTTCTCTAACAATATTGGTGGCTTAAAAGTGAAGCTGGAGAAAATGGTTCAGGGCAAATGTTAAAAAGACAATAGCATGTAAAATCACAGAAATTCAGTTAAGCATTGGCATATTGGTTTGTAAGTATTTTTCCACACAGTCCAGTGTTTGGCAGTGGCTTCCATACATAATTTTAAAGTATTTGTGTTTTAACATGGTAGTTGTAAACAACTGCAGCATAGTATAGAAAGATTTTATATCTTAAATATGTTAACAGACATTTTTGTTCAAAAAACAAAAGACAAGTCTTACTACTGCCTGATGAATGATTTTTAATACATTCCTTAGTAAAATACATTTACAAAAAATATGATTTCTTAAAAATGGCTCAGTGAAAAATGCAGCTTATATTATCAGAACATTAAATAGTAAAAAAAGGGTAATTTAAAATATTCCATTGTGTTAGGAAATACTATTTGCTTTAGCATGCAAAAGTCATATTCATTGAATGGAGTTTTAAGTAGTCTGCATTCTATTTCATTTTACCTTCAGGGACCCTCGGAGTTTATTCTTTCTAATATGCTGCATACCATGCACTTAGAAGCTTAATTTTTATTATTATGTATTAGGGGACTTTTTGTCTCCTTTAGCAAGTGCCTTTTTTAAACAAATTTGTTATTTTCCTAGGCACTCTGTTAACAGCATGGGATAATATTTGAAATGTTTACAGTGTTTCTAACAGTTTGAAAATGATATATAATGTTTTCAAGCAGACTATTTACATAAATGATATCCTCCTATCCTACTACAATAGGATTTTTCCCTTCTGGCTTCAATTTTTGTTGTTGTTAGTAGAGTTCATTTAACAACAGAAAAGATAAATAAAACTCCTTTAACAATAATGAGCCCTTGTTCAGTCAGGCTCAAATAGGGGAAAAACGAGAGGGAGGGGAATTCACCTTGGGTATCTTTTCCTCCAACTGAAAAGTATTTTCAAAGGGTAGGATGCTGTCATTTATACCTTGTGAGTTGCTCAGAGAATGAAACTAAGATACCTTGAATCATTTTCTCATACTAAGCTTATTCAAGATTTCATGGATGGAAAAGTGTTTGGTAAAATTCTACAGCCTTTAGTTCCCATCTTATCCATACAGAACTATGTATAGAAATATTTTCCAGGGTGCAAGATTAAGGTGTTCTAAAACACTGGGATTGACTTTATTTGGAGCCACCTTTAAGGTGACCTACTAATGGCAAAGTCCATCACAGTTCAGATACATACACTTCTGACGTATACAAATATAGATAGTTAGGATATGTACAAATATCAAATCCTTTTCTGCTCTGCCACACAAATCCCTCAGATCACTGTCTTTTGCTTACTCTTCATCACTGAGTTCTCCACAGATATGCCTTACATCACAGCATTTTTGTGTCTGCTGCCACAAAAACTAGGAGGCATCAAAAAATACCTCCCTAGAGTTCACAATCTGAGATAGAGACACTAGACACTATTTTGTCCTTTAGCACATACTAAAGTCTTGGACCTTCTTACAGCGCTATGGATTCATGGGATTGGAAATCGTCTGGAGATCATCATGGAAGATATGGCAGTCTGGGGCTAATAAATAGAAAACCATCACCTCTTAAAAATTTCTTGGACCACAGATGGCTTAAGGCCAGAAGAGCATATGACAAAATGATCACTATCTGCTTAGCCTGGGCTTAAACTGAGGCTGTTGTTCGGGACATGCTTTTATTCAGTCTCAGTATTCACAGTATTTCCATTCTCACATTATGATCACAAAAAGGAAAAAAAAAGTGTGAAATTCTGACTGACAGTAATGCTTCATTGTTTGAAACTAATGAAGAACAAATGTGCAGTATTTTGGATCCTCTCAAACATTATTGTTAAGTCAGAAATTAGGAACAGAGACTAATCTGTGGAAGTGTGAATTCCTCAGTACTTCCACTAAATGCTTGATGCTTTCTCCTACTGTGTGCGGTGCATGCGTAGGACATGCATAGGGACTGCTCCCAGGCTGGAGCTGCTCCCCAGATACATGGAAAAGAAGGAAAGAAAAGATCTTCAGATCTCAACAGCAGAAGGCAAACAAGTCCTTCCCACTGTCTTCTCTCTTGGAAAGAATAGAGAGGAGTTCCACAAGGGAGATCCCACTTAACCCAGCAGGCTGGGCAGAAGCTCTTGCCTGAAGAGATATGCCAGAGAAGTGCAATGGAGAAGCAGCTGTCTGGATGTAGGAATGACAAACAGGAAGTAAAACTGTAATAACATGTTGGAGAAAAAGAGCACCTTCCTGGTTCATGTGTGGTGTGAGAACAGAGAGTTTTTCTTGAAATCTGGAGAATCACAGGACCTCATTTGCTCCTGTAAAGTACTTTTCCATTCACCCTTGATAACATACATGTACTTCTCTCTTGAAAAAGAAGTATTTAAAGCTGTTGTGCACTGATCTCTCCCACATAAGAGACATTGGTTTTGAGGCAATCATGGCGTAGGACTATAAACTAAAGAGTGATTGGGCTTTTTGTGCAAGTTTTTGTATATACCTAAGTGTTTTGCAATTGAAAATAGCTCTTCTTTGAGTTGAAGGTTCTCTCTTCCCTTTTTCTTCCACAGCCCCACTGCAGCTACTGACTCCTGTTGTGACTGTTTGACTTTCATCTTTTGAAAATTTTCTGGCAGCTATTTGTAAACAGTTTTGAGAAAATCCAAACTACTATGAACTTTCTATGTCCTTCCTTTGCAAATTTGATCCACCTGATTTTGCAAATCTGAAAATAATAAAACAAATAATTCTTTTCTTCTTGCCTTTTTCCCCATTGCAATGAGAAGCAATAGGATATAAAATTCAAACTCTCATTCCCAAACCCATAAGATAATCATGTACCTTCTGCTGTTGCTGCTGTTACTGCTGCCAGCACTGTCATCAGCTTCAGTGCTTCTATAGCAACAACTACTTCCAACTGTGCCACGCTTGCTAGTAATTTAGGTGTATAAAGCAATAACATTTGTAACAGCTAAAATGTTCTGCACATGAAACATAGCATTTGTCAATAAATCCTAAGCTCACCTCTGATAATAATTCTTCTGTATCTTCTCATCCCCTTTGCCACAGTTTCCTGAACAGTATCAGTTTGCAAGGAAGCCAGCCTAACATCTAATATAAACAAAGCATATATACAGAAGTTTAGAAGCCAAAAAGCACCGCACACACTTACTGACAGATAAGCAAAGATGTCAAGGTAGGGTGACTATGTTAAGCAGAAACAAATCAGGTGGAGAAACTCTCCTTTGTTCAGGAAGCTGTCCTCTGCCTCTCTTTATCCAGGAGGCATGTTCCATCTCTTCTGCATTCTAAAGATATTTCTCAAGCTGCCAGAACAGTAATCTAGATACTGGGAAATCTCTTGGCCAATCCAGGATGTTTGCTTGCTGTCTGTCATCCAGAAAAGAAGTACAGGCTTCTACATAGGTAGAAATATACTTGAATTGACCTTTTCCAGCTGCTAAGGAGTATCACAAATCATGAGAGGAAGATGAGGCATAATGAGACAATGTGACATGATAATGTGATTAATTTACTTACTTGAGTCAGTGTCTGGGTTTTCCACCAGTACAATGTACTGAGATTTTAAGAAAAAAGTGTATATTAAAGGAGTATAAAGCTGAATCAAACAGTAATATTTACTGGACTTGGAACACATCACACACAAAAACACTTGAGTCTAGGGATTCTGCTTGCTTAGCAAGGCCCTGTAAATTACTGTAAGTTGGAGCTTCCTCTGCAAAGATCAATAACTGTGGAGATTTCACACAGCGCTTCCAGAGATACCAGCTGCTCTGTTATTCAATGGGAATGCCACCTAATACTGTCCCCTACATTCTGGATTTAACAGAAAGTTCTGCTCACAAGCAGGCAATTTGAAGGAACAATTACAGAAAATTACTGAAATACAGTTCCGAGTATGAAAAGGGCCCAATTCCTGACATCTCCAGCTTTATCCTGTGATCAAGTTTACCCTCATACTATGTGTAGTCACTGCCAGCAGAGCTCATACACTTCATTCCCCAGTTTTCGCTCATGTTCCTTGTTTTGGTCTACACTGATAAAATTAATATCAAAGCACATGCAGTGGAAAATGCTCATAAATGAAAAATCAGATTCTTACTTTTCTTTATTACTCTCAAAAGGCTGAGTAGTCAGAGAAACATTTTAAACAGCTTGAGAAATCTACATATGCATATTCATGTTTGTTCGTCTTTTGCCAGATTTCATACCACTTCGCAATGTACTAGCCTAGAAAAAGATACATATCTGTTTTTCCTGACAAAGGTGCAATGTCAGATTTAATACTTAATCTTCGTGTACAAGGGAAAGTGCCAGATTTCATCTTCTGGCCAATAGAGGGCAGCTTGTTTCCTTCCAAAAATTACCGGTTTCGTGTTTGTGGACCCATTGACAATGCACCCGCAGAAACCCATTTTATCACCGGTTTAGGTTTCACCATCCCCCATCATTCTCCTGAACCATTTTGTAAGAGCATAAGATACAGTCTACCCACTACATCCCAGATTATGTGCCTAACAAGAAGTAAAGATGCAGCCCCATGGTTAGAAGGTTAAAAAAGCATAGACTGACTGACTTAGCAATCAAAAGGAAGAGACGATATGCAAAAGAAGAAATCTCAAAATCTCAAGAAAGCATACTTAATAGAGGATATACTGAATGATTTTGCCCTGAAAGCATTCTGCAAACCACTAGAGAAAGACTGAGGAGATTCAAAAGACTGTAACAAAGAATGGAAACAACAAGCATCATGCTTCATAAAAGACCAGATATTTGGTTAAAATAAAAATTATTACGGCCTCAGCTAAGGCAATCCCAAATGTTTAGAGATCATAGAAGTACTTACAAAAGAATGATGGTATTTCAACTAGTCATGGAACTCTCTTTTAATGATAATTTATTGTATTCCTTTTGTATTTGTGTGTGGCTTTTATATCTTCAGGGTACTCTCTGCTTACATACTCATACTTCTCTGTAGACTGAAATGGAAAGCAGGAATAGCTTATTGATGTTGCAATCAAAATGTTGTCCTGGCATACTTGGAAAAAGAGAAGAAAAATGGGAAGAATAAACTTGCTTATTTAATCACAGGATTCTACCAGCTAACACTTCAATCACGATACCAAAGTAAATCCGCAGAAAGTAACAAGCATTTATGAGGTTGAGCTGGCTGTCTGGAAAAACAAGTTCAACAAATATGTCTAATTTCCTGCCTGAGAGAGGGATGGATGCAGATGGATGAATGGAGGAATGAATGCATTGAGGAAGACTCTCCCAGCACCACACTGGTGCCAGGTCTGGGCAAGAGCTGTGGAATCTATCTATATCCAGCTTTCCAATTTGAAGAATGAGAAGCTACCTCAGCATGGACACCCAAAAGTGCAAACAGGTCACTCTCTAACTCATTTAAGGCAGGTGATTTAAATAATACGATATTTCCGTCCTCCCAAAACACCTAATTTGAGAGCAAAAATTCAGTTTTTATCATTAGCCACTGCAAACTAAATCTCATTATTGATCCTGTTTCTGGTTTGAAACTGGTATTAATAATAAACAAAGTGTTTTCACTCTCCTACTAATCCCCCAACAGGGCAGTAAGCCCAAAAGTAAGCCTGCATCATCACCACAGTTTGATACTGCAGTCCTGCCCAATATTTTGCCCCATGAGTACACAGAAAAGATCACATTCTGCACTAGGAAGAACTGCACAGGAGCAGCCAGTCATCAAATGCTCCTGCTTTGAATGCATTTCCAGTATTAATTGCACCCTTGTCAGAAGCAAGCCTGAAATACTGAATGTGGTGTGGAACTGACATTTTTAAAAGTGACTGTGAAGATGTTTCATTCAAATTCTGTTCTGTCCACTTCTGCCCCTGCTTCAGGTGCTGTTACGTTTGACAATGCTGACAATGAAGAGCTATGAGCTGACAGGTGACAACAAGGGACTAGAGTGAGAAATCTAGTAACGTTACATGTTTTGGCTCTGTGAACCCAAGTGGTTAGAATGAGGAAGTAAATAAGCTCCAGTGTGAACACCTGACTCTGTTTTGAATACATCCAATACAGAGGAGAGGATCAAGCAGCACAGAGAGCATTCAAGACTGATTCACTGTATTTCCTTTATGAACATAGGTGGCTTAGTTTCTATTCTAAGATAGTCATGAAGGGAAAACGGGCATATAATAACTCACTCTTGCTTTGAGATCACAGATAGAAATGAATTCCTGTAGGATTTGCTCATGATAAATGATACCTTAAGGGCAGTTTGCTAATTACTGTGGAAATGAAATCAGACACAGCACATTGCTATTGAAGCAGTAAAAAGAATATATTGATGTACGTATAAATATGGACTTGGATGTTTTGCCACCAAAATTTTGCAGAGGTGCAGAAACAAGAAAAGCTGAAAAATCTGTCAAATATATTCACAGTTACTCTAGCTTGCAAGGAAAATGAGGGGAGATGATTTCAAGAAGGTACATGATACCTCCAATTTCTACCTAGTAATTATGCCATCAGTTTGTTCTTATCAGAAAGCAACATCAAAAAAATTAAGAGGAGGAAATACTAGGACAGAAATAAGCATTTAAATTAAAAAAGGGAATAATGATACTGTAGTTTCTAATTTTCATTCTTTTCACTGAATACCTTTCCCTTATACAGCCCATTTTAAAATGAAGAAGAGACAGCCACTGTCTTCACGAACATAAGAATAATTATAGATAGCCAGTTCACAGATATTTCAGTCTGTTATTTAACTCATCAGATGAAAGATGTTTGTGATTCTCAGTCTCTCATGAAAAATTGTACATTTCTAATAGTATTAATTAGTAAACTTTGACCGCAACAGGCTTGAGTACTTAGGCTAACAGCAGCACTCTCAACCCTTGCCGTAAGTGACTTAAAGAGCTCAATCTGTGTAGCTATCAAAAAGTTTGAGAGGTGACTTGATTGCAGCACGTAAGTATCTTCACAGGGAGAAAATACAAGAGCTCTCTAATCTGACAGAGACATGACAAAACCTGGGAGCTGAAAACTGAAGTCGGGCAAATTAAGTCTGAAATAAAGTACAGCATTTCTCAAATATAAGGAAGCAAACAACTAGAACAAGTTTCAAAGGAATCAATAGATTCTTGAGCTTCTGTGGGCTCAAGAACTTCAGATGTCTTTCAGGAAATTATGTTTTAACCACAGTGTGCTTCATCTGAAATGCAGGCTGCTGTGCTCACCTACAGAGTATCTTTGGAAATTTAATGTCTTGCGATATGCAGTATGTCAGACTTCAGTATCTGTTACTCTGAGAGAAGTATTATTTTTTTATTATGCCATATGATGTTGCGTCAGAACAGAGAGACTTTCAAGTACACAAGCCTTCCTTCAGGTATAGCATAGACTGAAGAAGGAATTTTAAATGGCTAAAAAACAAGTTGAGAACTGTTGCATGAAGTTTGACTGTTGTTACCTGTGTTCCACATCCTTTGTTTTAAAAGCAGGAGGTAAAAGACAGGAACAAGATGCTTCATCCTCTACCTTTTTAAATGTGTGCTAGAAAAAAATGAAGGGGTCTAGAACTAACTTTTTAACCACAAAATGCAAACAGAGCTTATGACTCTTCTTTAGAACAACTTGATGACCCCAAGTGCTTTGTTGGCTTTGCTAGAACCTGTGACAGGAACAGAGTCTAAGTGTTTAACATATAGCAATATATACAGTTATATACTTTGTGTCTTATAGTATCTAAGCCTATTCAGTCCTTTATTTTTTATTTTCAGATAAGGAAACTGAAATCTTTCCAATGAGCACTGCAAGCTTCTCAGCTGCTGTTGAGCACAAGCTCATCAGCTATTTCCTCCTGTTCAATTATATCTTGTCATGGCAGAAGGAGGCCACATTTAAAGCAATATCGAAGACTTCATTAACCATTATTAGCATCCCGAAATGTTTAGCCTTATCCCTGCACAACAGATCATGGATTATAAACTAGTTGGTCAGACAAATGCTCAGCAGGAGGTTCATAAACATTATGCCATTATCTCAGTGAAATTTTGTTAATGTATGACAGATAAGGAAGTCCTTAAGTATTGCCCTTGTCATTGTCAAACAGGATTTTCAAATGGTCCTATCTGTTGATTTTCACCTTAAATATTAAGCTATGTATGTATGCAGTATACCAATAACGAGGAAAGAGCATTTCAGTCCCTTTAGCTAGGACACTAATACTAGAAAGTACAACTGGCTAAGCAGTTAAGCCACTTAAAGATAAATCAAACTTTCAAATAGTATTACTTCATCAGAAGAATTTAGAAAAGCTACATTGTGGAAAATAACAGATGATGCTACCTCACCTGGAGAATTCCAACTGCAAAATTTCACTGGTTTCAACACACTTATACTATAAATGAGGTGCCATGTAAGGTGTCTGACAATCTCCAAACATTTACTCAACCAGCCTGCTATTTAAACTACTAGTTATTGATTTTCAGGTGAATTAAACTGTTTACTGGAGTCTGTCCATTGATTTGATTCATTGGTCTCTCTCAAGCTTTATAAATAACTCTTAGTAATAATGTTCTGACACATAGAATCATAGAATAATTTGGGTTGATAGGGACCTTAAAGATTATTGAGTTCCAACCCCCCTGCCATAGGCAGGGACACCTCCCACTAGATCAGGCTGCTCAGTGCCTGGTCCCAGTACTGATCCTTGAGGAACACCACTCGTCACTGGTTTCCACTTGGACAATGAACCATTGACTGCAACTCTCTGAGTGTGACCCTTCAACCAGCTCCTTATCCAGCGAGTGGTCCATCTGTCAAACCCATTCTTTTCCAGTTTGGTGACCACGATGTCATGCGGGACAGTGTCAAATGCCTTGCACAAGTCCAGGTCAGTTGCCCTTCCTTTGTCCACCAATGATGTGACTCTGTCATAGAAGGCCACCAAATTGGTCAGGCATGATTTGCCCCTAGTGAAGGCATGTTGGTTGCTTCCAATCACCTCTGTGTCACCCTCCATGTGTTTTTGCAACACTTTTAGGAGGATCTGCTCCATGACTTTGCCAGGCACAGAGGTGAGACTGACTGGCCTGTAGTTTCCTGGGTCTTCTTTCTTTCCCTTTTT
>VZTY01020793.1:228396-241020 GCA_013400935.1 Turnix velox
CCTCAGCCTTCTCCAAATCCCCTGTGACCAGCTCTCCAGTGTCTTTTTGGAAAGGGCCCACATCTTCCCTAGTCTTCCTCTTTTCATTTACATATTTGTAAAAGTTTTTCTTATTTCCCTTTATGTCGATAGCCAGCTCTAATTCTACCTGGGCTTTAGCTTTCCTAACCTGATCCCTGGTTACCTGGACAGCCTCTTTGTACTCCTCCAAGTAAACCCTCTCATGCTTCCAATTCTGATACACTCTCTTTTTCCATCCAACCATGTCCAGAAGCTCCTTGCTAATCCATGGAGGCCTCCTGGCATTCTTGCCCATCTTCTTCTTCCTTGGGATGCACAGCTCCTGGGCTTGGAGGAGTTGGTTCTTTAACACTGCCCAGCTGTCTTGGGCCCCTCTTCCTTCCAGGACTGTCTCCCACAGAACCTTGCTAACAAGATTTAAGTGGATCATTAAGTGGAACCTGAAAAGTTTTATTCTGACTTTTCTAATTAAACCTTCTATACAGCTCCACTGATAACTAACAAACAAGAAGCACTAAAACGTTTAAAGCACTAAAATCAGCAAACATGTAATGACAGACTGGAGTTATGCACTTGCACTACAGGGCATTGGCATGATGCAGGCAAACTTTGCCCTGTCTGTCACTCATTGGCATTTTTCTCTTTACTGCTATCTTATGCTGCATTTTATGGGCAGGAAAAGAGGACAACTTCACTGACTGTTCTTACTGACAAAGGATTATCAGAAGCTTAGTGAGATTCAGCTCCCCTGATCCTGACACAGGCTGTCTAATTGATACCGGTAGTGCTATTAAAGCACATTTTGTGAATTGAAATAGCGCACCAATCCATAGCTGTTCTTCAGACAATAATCAGTACAGCCACTGAGTACCAATGTACCAGGATAGCAATGTAATAAGAGATGGGTAACAATAAGTCACTGTGCAAGCAACTGTGACTTAGTGCAATGGAAGCCCATAATAACTGATGCTTGCAGACAATGGCTTTAATTTAGCAAGTATGTTTAATTAGAACTTAAAACACTTGCTTAAGCTTCGTTGCAGCGTAATGTATGAGAGATGGTTTATGAAAAAGCCCAGTATTAGATGTATTTTAACAGTAAACAAAAGTAGAACAAAAATCCATCAGCTTGCAAAATTTTTCCCTGGTCTCTTTATAGCTTCATTGCACTTAGACCAGAATTCTGTCAGCAGAGAATCTCAACTTGATACTTAGCAATCATATTCAGCTACTGAAAGCACATGCACATGAATACAATTTTACCTCTCTTACTGCAATGCGTATGACTACTTCACAACAGGACATGCTGGTAGAGAATGTCTTAAATCCCTTGCTGATTCAGTCCCTTAAAATAGTTCAAAATAAAACTCCACCAAAATTGGTAAGGAAATAATCCATGTCCCCAGTGACTGCAGTTCCAGATAAACTAAGCCCTCAAATAGAGAGCACATATTTTAGTAGTAGCAGTGGCAAATTAGTGCAGTAAATGAATGAGTCTAAGTTATTGTACTCACAGAAGTGTAAAAGAAATTTCAAGCTCAGTGATCAAATCTAATAAAAATGATACATAGAGGACTAAAATGGTTAACTTCCATTGGAGTTCATGTCCAGCCATGAGGAAGTGTACTGGGTCTGGCTAGGATGGAGTTAATTTTCTTTGTAGCAACTTTTATGTTGGATTTGTGACCAGTATTTGGGCTTTTGCTGATCAATTCTTTAATAATATCAAAGCTTCCTCATCCTCCTACTAATGTATCTTCAACATCTAGTCTGGGATGTACAAGAGGTTGGGAAGATACAGAGCTGTGTCAGCTGACCCTAACCAGCCAAATAAGAAAAGTTGGGTGTAAGGGGAAATAAATGGACAGATGTGCTAAGGTCTTGATTTGTTGAAAATGGTTGGATCTCGCCAATTGGAAGGAAAGAGTGTATTAATTTCTTCTTTTTGTTTATTTGTGTATTAATGGGTTGTTTTAATTAAACTGCCCTTATCTTGACAAATGAAGGGTTTTCTGATGCTCTCCTTATCCCACTAAGGCTGAGTGAGAGGCAAGTGTGTATTTAGTTGCTAGCTCAAGCCAGCACACAATAAGAAGGAAAAAATCAAAACATGGAAATCATAGGCATAGATAAAAGAGATTATGAGAATGAGTGATGTAAGAGATTTACCAAGTGTCCAGTTCTTACCTACGCTGAATCCCATTCTAACTGAGGCTCTGGGATGGCAGATGAGTAACACCCATTTCTTTTCAGAAGCAAGAAACAAACAAACCATTCAGATGATGTTTAAAACATTCCAGCTAGTGGATGGAGGCTTAAAATCCAAATTCAAAATGTAACTAAAGGCAGAATGATTTGATTGTTTTTAAACTGAGGAAAGCATAGGGAAGATGACTAAAGAGAAAATAAACTAGCTGAGCTAGGTCAAGTGTGCACCTTGTAGAGTCATTCCCTCCAGTTATTTTTGCAGAAAGATAGAAATATACACATCAACTATATAAATTTCTGTTAATTTTAAGCATCTTAAAGCAAAATTTACAGTATGAATGGAAAGAATTTAAGACAATTCCTTTGTACTTCAAGCTCTTGTGACTTTATTGAGAAGCCTATACTGTATTCCTAAGTCTCCATCTGCCAGGCTCCCAGGTTAGGCAAGAGACTATTTCTCCTAGCTCTGCATCACTTCTGAGGAGCTGCAGGATTTTGGTGAAGGCAGAATCACCAGTAATTATGATATTTAAAAAGAAAATGCTAAGATCTTTATGGCAACAATATTCACCAACTCCCAGCAGTTGTATTAGATATTGCAGGAGTCATGTACTTTAGGATGCACTAGATTCAGTTACAAGAAGTTGTCCCTTGCCATGCATGAAGTGAGGTAGCAATTAGGATGCACGGCACTATTCCTGTTGTCCATCCATCCAGTTGTTCATCCATCTATCCCTTCTGGAACGAAAAGGCTCTGGGGTTCATCAGTACAGTGATATTTTAGAAAGAAAAATTAGCAGCAGATCTTTCTTTGAAACTTCTCAAAACACAGTTAAGCATAATTTCCATAGCCTAAATCACATCTTTATTCTGGTACCCACTGTTCTCCAGAGAAAATAAGAAACTAGGTTACATAGGAGAAACTGTTTGTTCTTCTGTCTTATCTTTTCTAAAAATAATAAATTTGCTCACCTTCGATGTTGTATTACTTGTAATACTTTCTATTACTGCATTTATAAAATATTCCATGTTTCAGGACCACAATGTGACAGAAAGTAAAAATGTTTTGCAGAAGTCTTAGTTGTGCTCCTTACTTTCATTCACAGAAAGAAAATACTGGTATTTTTTTGTCTCCTAACATATCAAAGATCAAATGGAAATAATTAGTCATGAACTTCCCTTAATTTTGTTAATCAATGTTTCACCTTTTTTGTACATCAGTGTTCATCCTGGCTTGTTTTTCCGATAACTATACTATCACTTGAGAAAATTCAAGACCACAAAACAAAGTCTTCAGGAAGTAACACAGAAGTAAAAGTATTTGCAAACAAGCTGAGAGAGCAGAGATTTTAAAGAGATTAGGGTTAGCAGTGACCAAATTGATAAGAAATATGTGAATACAGTCCTCTCAAAAATTCCATTAAAAAATAATAATAAATTTGGTAAAAATAGACATCAAACTTCTGCTTAAGATGACATGGTGTATTCTCCTACATGTGAGAGTGAACCATTACTTCAAATCCTGACTGACCTAATACAGTAATAGTAAGTTTATCAGTTTCCAAGCAAATTTTGAACTGATAAGTTACAGCCATATTTTATAAGCACTAGAGCTAAAGGTATTGCATCTATTTAAAGAAATAATCAGGATGTGGATGAAAGGAAAAGTATATTTAATCACCATTCAGGTAGGAAAGTAGGAGCACAGATCTAGCTTTAAATCAAGCACTGAAAAGAGATCAGTTCCTTACTTTCCCTTAGCAGTTGTAGAGAGAGATTTAGTAGAGAGAGCTTTAGGTCACCACTTCATATACAGTATAAGCTACAGAAAAGTAAATGCAGGTAACATCTTCCCATTTTTTAGTTTGTGATTTAGATCCAGATGAATGTAACCATGTAATTAGAACCAGAAATATGTCTCGTACATGGATTTGTTTGGGTTTTTTTGCAGGATGAGAGTTTGAAAAATTGATGGTCCAAATTTGCTTAGCATAGCAACAGAAAGAAATATAAGATCTTAATAATTTGGAGAGGGAAGAACTCAGCTGTTATATTTCAGCTGCCCTTGGAAAAGCTGAGCAGAGTTCTGAGGAAATCTGAAGGATTTGAATTAATATTCATTACACAACAGCAGTAAGAATAAACAAGTGCCAGAGATTTGACAACTGAAGAGACAATCCAGCAGTGCCTATAAGCATACTCAGTTGGCAGAATCCCTCAAAATCTGGTCTAGATGCAGGCAGGAAAGATTATGATCCCATTCCATTTTTCTCAGTTATAAAGAAGGAAGCATAGCTTTTGTAACCTCATGTATGTATGAGTGTCATCTGGATCCTCAGACAGTCCAGCCTACCAGACTGATAATGAACTGGTGAATCCTAGCTGAATACCATCAGACAAGATAATAAAAATATTTTAAGCCAATTACTGATAGCTGTCTTTCAGAAACACAAAGATAGGTCTTGTTTGTACACGCATTGTATCTTTGGGAAGACAACACAGAGCAGACAATTGTTTATTTCTCAATATAAAATTTTCAGTTGTTTCAAGAGTCTGAAGTGTTTAAGACCATCTATAAACTCAGTCTGACTGTGTGAGCATAATTTGGATTATGCAATTGCAGACATGAAGCTGAGGATTTCATACTGGTCTGGTGCATTACCATGATATAACCAGACAGCTACTATTAGTGTGAGGATGTTTTCCAGGACTCAAATGTCATACCCAACAAACAAGAATAAGTTTGCAACCACATAAAGAACTGTGCATTTTTATTCTTTATCCCCTCTTTATCTGAGGGGAGAGTATTTTTGACCATAGGCTTTTAGAAGCAATCCAAGAGTGGCTAAACAAGAATAATTAGGTATTTCCTATATGATTAATTTATTTTTGTATATATTCTCTTGTATAACTACAAGAGAATCATATTAAAAGGAATGTCTTTTTTACACCTCACATTTGCAGATTTCCTGGAATAAGTGGAAATCATGAAGATGAAAATGCCATGTTTAACCTATTACAAAGACAGGCTGAAGTTGCTTACTATTATAAGAGATGTATTCCCAAAACAATACTTGTTGAGCAATAGGAAGTTTCAAGTAATTATTATTTTCATGGCCTTTGACTTTTGGACATTGTTTGCTCCAGGAGACTGAAACACTGGTCCTGACCTAATAGTTTTATAAAACCTGTTATTTGATAAGAGTTTCAACAAGATATTTTTTTTCATATTTTGATCAAAAAAGAGAAACATTCTACAATTCCAAATTTTCTTGCAGAAATATTTAAATTTTTAAAAATGAGGGTAGGTGGGGGTGTGTGGGGAGGGTAAACAAATGAAAATAAAGAAAACTAACCCAAAATTATGATATCTGTCAGGAAATTCTACACAAGTATTACAGATGGCACATAGCTGAATCAAAAAACCCAAATCTATTCCTTTGACTCAGTTTTATTTCTATAAAAACATGTTTGAATATGAAAACCAGAGAAGACTGGATCAGAACTAGAATCCTCCCCAGAAACATTCAGTTCAATGATCAGAACACATCTTTTCTAAATAGCGGGCTTATAATATTAGGCTATCTCTAATTTTCAGAGTTTAATTCCTTTCTTTATGTGTCTACAGTAATATAATCTCAAGTAGATCTATAATTTCATAAAAATAATTGACAAATAAAAAGGAAGTAAATATTGAGGCTAATGGATTTTTAAATGTGTAAAGTAACTTTGCAACTTTGGCATTACTGTAAATCATCAGTGTTAGTAGTAACACAATGTCTTACAACTCTGAAAAGGAATCTGGGAACCTGAGTCAACACCACGTGTTTGAAAACAAGTGGGACAGCAGTGGGTCTACAGAGACTGGAAGATCTGAATGCTATACCTGTAAGGATGTACTGGCAGAAAGAATCAAACATAAAGTTTCTGTGTGGATTGAGCCTTAACGATATAAAAGAGAACATCTATATTGCCTAGCTGCCAACAGGAGGAAGACTTAACACCGGCCTGAGCAGAGGCATTGCACACAGTTTATAGGATTTCCATTCTCTCTTCATTCAAATAGTGACAAATACTAAATATATTACAATATTTTAATTTAAAGCAGAAGTATAAATTAAAGGCACGTGGAAATAAGATGGCTACAAGGAATAGGAGACACCTTCAAGAAGCAGAAACAGCTCCCTCAGTTAGCAAGTTTGAAAAACTTAACAGTTCAGAATACATGCATTGCAAGTAATTACATTTCAGTTGTGCTGCAACTGAATCTGCCACTTTATCCCTTAAGGAACTGGGAAATCATTAATTGTGGACTCTTTTAGTGTGGAGTTTGTGAAAGTACAGAAATAAGAAATTAAACTAAAGCAAAAGCGTGAAGTAGAAACACAAATGCACAGGATCCTGGAAAGAAGAGAAAGCATGGAACATGGTAGAGTGCCTTACTGATCCCTAAGTTAATCGTCATGAAAGGAAGAATTTGATACTACTGATAAATTCTGCTGATCTGCATGGACAGTTTTTTTGGCCCATTCATACTGGTGATTTAGTGACAATCCTTTCCTCTACTTTAAGTTATGGTTGTCATTTTGTTGGTGCTACACCAGCTAAGATATTCTTGTAAAATGCCATAGCTCATTTGAAAAATCAGTAACATTAACAAAGAAACTGCATATTTTCAGCTGTCCAGGTTTAAAATGCTGAGGACTCTGTTGAGAAGCAGCTAAGGAACACAAAGAAATGTACTTGTGAATTTTATTAGTTTGTTATCTAGACACAAGGAATCTGCATAAAACAAGTCATCCTACCAACAGAATAAACATACAGCAAATGCCAGAAAATATGGGCACCAGATAAATATATATTACATTATGTTCCTCTATCACTTTTCAGCTCATAATTAACTGTTTTCCTAATTTGTCAGAACAATAAGAGCATATAATGAGCACAGAATTACAAAGCAGTAAAGATTGGAAGGGAACTTTGGAGATCATCTAGTCCAAACCCCTTGCCAAAGCAGATTCACCTACAGCAGATTGCACAAGAAAACATCCAGTCAGGTTTTTCATATCTCTAAAGACAGTCAATCCACAACTTCTTTGGGCAGCCTGTTTCTGTGCTCTGTCACCCTCAAAGAGGCTTTTTGTCATTTTGTGATGGAGTTTCCCGTGCTCCAGTTTGTTCCTGTTGTCTCTTGTCCAGTCTTTTGGCACCACTATGAAGAGTCTGGTCCTGTCCTCTTGGCATTCATCTTTCACCCATCTATGAACATTGATAAGACCCCATCTCAGTTTACAGTTCTTATATAACCAAAATACATTGAAACAGCAGCTACCCTTTTGAAAGTTATTAATTTAAAGTAGTCAACATTGAATCCAAATTCCTTACAGAGATGATTGTTTTGTGCCAGATCATGCTCTCACGGTCTGTATTTTCTCCATGACTTCTGATGACACATATCCGTTTGTACTGTGAAACAAAAAGTGTCTGTATAGCAGGTGAATCAGTTAAAAATACACTCCTTTAAACAAAGCATTAAATAAAAACTGTGCTCTCATTCTCTGCATTTTTTTTCATATGTATCCTGTTCAATAAGAGCAGGGAATGTAAATGCTGCCTTCTCTGTTCTTTCTTCAGATATAGATACATGCAAGTTCAGCTACTGGAACAGAAATCATGTGGCTATTCCAGTCCATGTCTTTATACTGTAAATAGATATCCACAGGCATAGGAAGGAACCTTGTTGTGTTGCTGTTCACAATAATTTCAGACTGTACTAATGTTTTCCCTTTTGGTAATACAATCTGAGTTAATGACTGCTTCCCTCAGTACTCTATTTTGGGAAAGGATATTTAATTATACTCCTGGTTTATAATTTTTTATATTAATTACATCTAGGGGTCTCGTGCTAGCACTTTTAATATTTAATGTTTTGAAAATAAATTAAAATACGTAATTTCAGGATAACTAATTCCCAATTATTACAAAGGGATTATGGAAACAATTATCATTTATATTGTAAATTTAGGTTACTGAAATTATGGCTAAACAGAGGCTGGGTTTTCCCTCTTTAGGATACCAGTTCAAATTCACCTGGTTTACTAGAGATTGAAAGACAGTGTCAAGTATAGATGGCCAAGTCATTTCCTGGAACAATTAGGCTGGGATTTTCAAGGCTTCCCAGAAATACCTAATCTCTTTAGATACCTTTGAAAAATCAGTCTCAGCACTTTTTTCCCTTCACAATATCATTCAAAAAGTATAAAATCCTCACTCCATTGAAATCAATGGGAATTCTGCCCTTGTCTTCAACAAGGACAGAATTCAAACAGATCAGGACAAGTCTTACTTTGTTCATTTCATCTGACAGTTCCCAAGGATGGAACTGATGGTGTTTGAAGTACTGTTTCCAAACTCTTCAGGAATTTTTTATTACACCTCAAACTATGTGTTATTACTTGCTTTGTGAGTAGAGGAACAGTGGGAGGCAACCTTAGCAAGAAAAGGCTGGAGTCAAGAAAATGATCTGAGTATGAATAATACTGTTTGGATACATCCATTAGTTGAAATACATTCTCCAAATGATTATTCATGCTGTGATGCATTTTAAAAATCTCAGCACTGCTCAGGGTCCTAAATGCTGGCCACGCCTGGCATACAAATCACAGCCCAATGGGATTTCACAGAATCAAACAAATAACAGACTGATGGGGTTGGAAAGGAACTTGGGAGATTATCTCGTCCAAACCCTCTGCCAAAGCAGATTAACTAAGAGCAGGTGGGACAAGGATGTATCCAGGAGGATTTTTAGT
The DNA here is from genome assembly GCA_013400935.1 of Turnix velox. NCBI lineage: Eukaryota > Metazoa > Chordata > Aves > Charadriiformes > Turnicidae > Turnix > Turnix velox. The sequence goes on from VZTY01020793.1 coordinate 237,435, forward strand.
ATCTGCAGAGGTGGAGACTCCACAACCACTCTGGGCAGTCTGTTCCAGCTCTCTGTCACTCTCAAATTAAGATTTTTCCTCATATTTGGATGGATTTGTGTTCCAAATAGCGCACATTGACCTTTGTCCTGTTTCTGGGCACCAGTGAAGAGTCTGGCCCCATCCTAAGATGAGAGACAGTGGTTTTAAACTACAGCAGAGCAGGTTTAGATTATACATTAGGAGAAAGTTCTTCACCATGAGGATAGTTAGGCATTGGAACAAGGTGCGGTGGAGGCTCCATCCTTGGAGACATTCAAGACCAGAACTGAAAAGGTTCTGAGCAACCTGATCTAGTACAAGACATCCCTGCTTATTGGAAAGGGGTTAGAGTAGATGGCCTTTAAGTCAACTCAACACGTTCTATTGCTATATGATTCGATGATCCTCCTGGCATCTGCCCATTAGATGTTTATAAAAATTGACGACTTGTAATTAAGCTATTTAGAAAAGATAGTGGGAAGCTGAGCATCATCACTCCTTTTTAGAGTTGGAGACCTAAGACACAAAATTCTGGAATGGCTTTTGAGACATCACATAAGCAGAAAGAAATGAATGGAAGAGTTCCCCTAGATCTTCAAAATTCTCACCCACCAAGTATAGCCATCTCTAAATCTATGGTCACATTTTCATTCAGAGACTGTAGGTAAATATTAAAATTTTCTCACAATACCTCTGAGAATAAACAGCACATCAAGTCATTCTAAGAGCTTAAACAAATGGGGTTTGATTCTGTTGTAATTCATTTTTCCTGAGCACAAAGAGCTTGGCAGAATCCTCTTGATGGCACTAAACTGAATTGTAATGTGATCACATCAGAAGATAGAACCATCTTGCACATAGAACTGGACAGCCTGGAACAGTGGCTACCAAGAACAGTATGAAGTTTAATAAAATTTAATTATGACCCATGTAGCTGGGTCATAATAAACAAAGAGCTCTGCGCAAGCCAGGATCACTGTGACTGGGGAGCAGTCCTTCTGAAAAGGTCCTGGGGATCTTGGAACCTGCCATGCTATCTCCCTGGGTTTATAATAGACTCCACATTTCTGACAGTTTTCAAGATGTGATTGGACAAGCCATTGGGTAATCTTTTCTATTTTCGGAAACATCTAGACAGGACCCTACTCCATCCAGTTGCATTTCTATCCATGTTTGCTGTACAAACAGGGTCCTTGAACTTTTGAGCTAATGGCTTGAGGACCAGGTTGGCCAGAGGATGACAAATACCCAACTAATGAAGCAATAGTGAGGCAAATGCTTTTGATTACTAAAAGATTGTACACAAGAGAATAAGAAAGGAGGGAGCAAGGGAACAGGTGAGAAGAAGATTGCAGCTTCTCCACTGTGGCCTCTTAGGAGAAGATGGAGATTTTTGCAAAGACAAACCCTGTCTTGAGGGAATTTCTTGAGACATCTTTTTGTTTTCTGGGTCAGAAAGTGGTTCAGTTACCAGAATAGATCTCAGACACTAGCAACAATTTTGCAGGAATAATTTGCAACCCAGAAAAGTTACCAAAATCAGATTTTACATCAATCTCCCACAACAAAGCCAGATGAATTAGAACTAGTTGAGAGGGATAACATTTTCTGATAAAAACTAGGACCACAGGACATGACCTGACCATTTTTCTCAATGATCTGGTGGCTTCAAGCACTTTCTCATACTGAAATGTTATAAAACACTTGCCTACAAAGAACTGACCATAGCAGTGATTTGTCAGATGTAGTTATAATAGGATAAGGAGAAATCCACTCTGATTTTTCACACTGCAGCAATAAAATGGTTACGTTTCCAGTGAGTAGTGAGTCATCCAGTTTATGATTGAAAATGAATCTGAAGGATTCCAATCTCTTCTCAGTAGATTGTGAGGAATGTTGACCTCTTACAGTGATTGTTTTTTATTTTACAGTCAAAATGTTCTTGTTCTTTGGAGTCTCTGGGTTTGTTCTGCAGCTCTACAGCCACACTTTCTTGAAATTTCTTGTAATATTTTTCCTGCCCTTAGAGTGCCTTATATAAGGATATCTGCATGGAACTGAACTCTGTCTACCCATGAATGGTTCACCAGGCATCTACTTCATTTAGCATACTATGTTGTCCAAGCTCCTAACATGAAAATACTCTGATTATGTTCATGTTTGGTTTACTGTGCACCAGACATTGTTGTGGCACATTAATTAGTTACTCAGCATGTACTGTATAAATGCAAATGGAAAAGCGAATACAGGAAATTGTTACCTGGAAGCAGAAGGTGGGATTTGGGCTGAAAATTTATAGTACAGAAATCTGTTTCATTTCTGGATGCAGAGTCAGTAGGAACTACTGCTGACACCATCTGGCCTTCAACTCACATTCTGTGAATAAAGCATTATGTTAAATTCCTACCTCATTATATCAGTTCTTCAGCTGATTTGTGTTCTGCTACTCAGCTCTGCTCTGCATTTACAGTATTGCAGGCAAACAGAGTGTCTGAACTGTGAGGCATAATGAAATTCAAAAGTTAGGCCAGCTACATTCTTATCTAGCTAAGGACCATTTTACCTTCTTTATTAAATACTTTTTGGGGAGCATATTTTTTTAATGTAGTGTTGATGTTGCAAGGAGCAATCAGCTTTCCCAAAAATACAGAGCAACATTCAAAATTTCTCTGGAGTTTCACAAAAAAAATTTTCATGTAATTGACATTAAGGAGTCATTAAGCATAAGAGCGTGGAAGACAGTCTAAGAACAAGGCTGTATCTTTAAAACAGAAAGTTGATGTTGGAAGGCCTTAGATTGGCATCACTGTAGATTTTGACAGATGATTAAGACAACTACCATCTGGACAAGCAACAGCAAAGTGCCCCCTTAAACGCCAGCAGTAAGTGACTGTCAAGATAGGATGGTTTCTGTCACAGACCCATTTATTCCCCTTTAAAAGGACAAGATGCTAGTCAGTGACTAGGTTCTCCAGAAAAAAAGTGTTAAAAGCTGTTCTTTTGTCAAACTTTAAGTGCGTCTTCTGATTCCCACAATGAACTTTGTTAACTAAGCAGCTGGGATATTGTGCACTGATCACTAATATTTTATCCTTAATTGTGGAAATCCAAGTTTTGTATCTCATCTTACACTCTGAATTTAATTTTTTCTAGAATCAAAGAATCATAGAATCATAGAATAGTTTGGGTTGGAAGGGACCTTAAAGATCATCGAGTTCCAACCCCCCTGCCATAGGCAGGGACACCTCCCACTAGATCATGCTGCTCAGTGCCCTGTCCAGCCTGGCCTTGAACACCTCCCGAGAGGGGGCATCCACAGCCTCTCTGGGCAACCTGTTCCAGAGTTTCACCACTTTCACTGTGAAGAATGTCTTTTTTATGTCTACCCTGGATCTATCCCCTTCCAATTTACATCCACTATTTCTAGTCCTCCAATCCCATATCTTATTAAAAATTCCTACCCTTGCCTTTGTGTAGGCCCCCTTCAGGTATTGATAAGTTACTATGAGGTCCCCCTGAGCCTTCTCTTCTCCAGGCTGAACAACCCCAACTCCTTCAGCCTGTC
>VZTY01020793.1:241281-297658 GCA_013400935.1 Turnix velox
GTGCACTCAATCCCACTGTCCATATCTCCTACAAAGATGTTAAACAGCACTACAGCGTCTCCCCTCCCTCTGATCCTGACCCATAAGCTCTCTAGTAGATGCTCATCTGTCTCTAAGCAAGGTTCCATGGACTCTAGCCACTTATTAATGTAGAGGGCAACTCCCCCTCCCTTTCTCACCTGCCCGTCCCTTCTGAAGAGTTTATATTCCATACTGGTCTATTCCAACAGACCAATCATAGGAGCTGTCCCACCAAGTCTCTGTGAGACCAATGGCATCATAGTGATTTGTGTATGCACACTTCTGCAGCTCTTCTTGCTTATTCCCCAGTGTATTTTTGTTCTGTTCTTGGACTACATTATGGATAGCGAGATATCAGTGTGCAGAAAGAAATGAATAAGAGTGCATGACTAGCATAATTTTATCCAAACTACTAAAATACTAAGTCCATTGCACTGTTCATATAAAATGTTCCAAAAATTGGTAAGACCTGAATTCTATTCTCTCCTAAATATCAATCATTGTGTGCTTGAAGAACTTTGCACAAAGCCTATGGTTTATGATAGAGTGTTAGGAGACAGAAGACAGCTTTGAAAGTGTGACACAGAGGGGAATAAGAAAGAATTTTGTAGTGGGTCCCTCTGAAGCATTTGTTATATGTCTAGCTCTACAGAAAGGAAACTAGATTGAGTGACCCAGCTGATCCCTTCAGTACCTTGTCACTCCTTCCAAGTTTTAGAGTCATGACACAGCTATGAATGTCTCTCTGCACTCAGAATTACCCTTAGGACAACAAGGTCAAAGTTAAAAAGAACAGCAGGGGTTACTTTTTCCACATTTTTTTTTATTTTACTGTGCTTGTAGTTATTCCTAAATCACAATTGTCAGGCTAATTTTTATTCATAGAGCATATATAAATCATCTTCTTGGCTCAGAAATACAGCAGAGTTGATCACTGTTCTTTACCTAAAATATCTTCTACCCCTTTCACAATCAAGTGATATAAATAGAATACAATGCAAAATAGAAACACATTTACTAGGAGGTTTTCAAGAGTCACTACCTCTTTCTTTGGTTATTAAAGAGCATTTCTGTTTGCTTGCAAAAGCAAAGGAATAAATTTGTCAGTCCCTTGACACTCTTCTGCAAGTGTATGTGCCTGATATGAATTCTGTCACAAGCCAGCAGGAAAAATTTTTGTTGGTGCCCATTGTGAAAAGATTGGCAGCACATCAATGTTTCTATCCCATTACTGGTCTCCTGAGCTATTTATCTTTCTCAGTGCTAACTCTCATCACAGGCAAATCCTGTATTGTTCTACAAACCTACTGCCTAACTTGGGTCAAGTCACTTGGGGCCAGACCTAGGACCAGACTGAAAATGCTCGGTACAATGGCCATGCCACATAGTTAAATTTAATCTGGTATTTTCTCTACAACCATTGCTACTAGGTGAGTAGCACATGAAGACAAAATGAATCCTAAATTATTTTACTTCCTTTGTTTGAACTGAAACAGATCAGAAAAATTGCTTGTATCATTGGTACCAGTTTTAGTGATAGATCAGCAACTAATAGGTTTGTAAACTCATATTCCATAGTCTGTTCACACAGCATGAGCATCAGAGCTTCACCCACTTCATCACCTTCTGGAGAAGGGGATAACAACTGATTCAGAAATGTTAGTCAAATTTCATACTTGAAGTCTGTAAATGGTTAACTCATGGACAGTCACCAGTCTTTTTATCATAGGTAAAATAAAAACTCAGGAAACGTATAATTACTGACACAAAGAATTATGTTTCATGAACCTCCAACAGCATTTTACAGATCCTCAGCATAAAAGAAAAAAATACACTGAAAGATATAAGGTGGTAATTTAGTATGGGTTTCCTTATTGTGAAATGTCATTGCTGTCACAGAACTGCACAGTCCTTGAATATTCCTTTCACTTAGGTAATTTGTATTGTATTAATGAAATTATGACTTTTTAAAGTAAAATCAGATTTCATAACTCCCACAAAGAGAAGAATAAACTGAAAGTCAGTGTGTTAAAAGTGTTATAATTTGCATTTATATAGTGCCTTTTTGCAAAGAATCTGAAAATATTTTTAAAATGGTTATTATTCTTTCTTTAGAGGAGAAAGCAAAAGAGGGATGCAATCATGATGATTAATATTTTTCAACTTGGATATAAATATCAGGTATGGAAAGCATGGCCCAGCATTCAGAATTTCTGAATATCTACAGCTGCTAGTATTTCTGAAAATCAGGCCAACAAAAGATACTGAAAAAAATTAATTAATTTCTATTTAGGCTAGTAGTTATTACGAATTCCATTTATGGTTACAGCAGGTTGAAAAATCGATGTTTTTTCATGGACTGTTTTGAAGTTTCAATTTTTTCAAGTTCAATACTAAGGATCTGAAAAAAAAATAATTTTCACTTCACTTGTATTTATTCAGCATGTCAATAATTTGTATTATGTCTCATTGTACTATCAGATAAACCATAAAGGTTACTAGGTGTATTAAGAAAGTTATAAATCATACAGCGAATTCCCCCTCCCCATTATCTGCAGTTATATACTGGTCTGGGATAACCCTTTGATCACCCTTTGATCAACTGGTTTCAGCTGTCCTGGCTGTGTCCTCTTCCAGCCTCTCATGTACACCAGTCCATTCACTTCAGCTATGTTAGAGCTGCTCGCAATAATGAATACAACACTTTTGGTCAGAAATCCAATACATAGCACCATCCAGTCTTTGATGGACAACTCTGTCCCAACCAAAAGCTTGTTTCTTCCCCACACAAACAGATAAGCATGGCCCCTCAGGTCACCCACCTCTGTATTTGCCTTCATTGGAATTTTTGGCCTGTCTTTCACGCTACTTTCTCTAGCGGCAGAAGAAAACCCTTTACAATTCAAGTACATCTTCACTCAAGTTTGTATTATTATCTTTCTACTCAAAATCCCAGCTGAACCCTCCATATATTTTAGACCTTTGGCAGTTTCTACTGCCATAATTCTTTCTCATGGTCGAGTTTGCAAACTGCATCTACTAAACTGTCAGCTTGAGGTGGAACAGTTCAAGGAGGAGTGAAACAGTTTTCAAGCTGGGAGTGCATCCTGAAGTGTAGATAGTGAAGTAGCCTTGTTATTAAAAGTGGCAGCAAAGTATGAAAAAGAAGTCTATTCACACCTCATGTTAGAAACACTCCTGTTGATGGAAGAAATGGAAATATATAACATCTGTCATTGACCTTGTTTGAAATTACCTTTGCAATTTGCAGCATTTGAAGAAACTATCAGTTTTCAAGAAAGCTACCTTGATTCATCTCTGTTTTACTGAACTTGGCAGTGTGCTTTTGTCTAATGCACAGAGTATAGGTGGAAACAGAACAAAACAGCACAAAACAAAACACAAACCTTTTTGTCTTTATTTTCTTGCTTTAACACTTCATTAACTTACCAACTTGGAAACACAAAGTTTAACATCAGCCAATTCCCATTTAGTTCCTCAACAGGTTTTTTGTAAGCAGGAAGTCTATTACTACTGCTAGATTGTTTGGCTTTAACTTTCTCATTGTCAATCATTTCTACTATTCTTAAGTGAAATGTTCCAGCCCAGAAAAAAAACTCCCAGTACTCAATTTTTGCCCAGGCATGACCTCAGAGCTGAATGCTGTCATTGCTGAAGAGAAGCAAACACTGCAGCTCTCTAGCACAAGTATTTCAGAAAGAAAAATGCCTCATATATGGGACTATCAAAGAACACACATAGTTGATGCAGCAACAGCTTTAGAGGATAATAGCAATTTCATATCTCCCTGAAGGTTCTCAGTTACTCTCAAATTCCTGAAACTTCATCTTCTGCTTCAGTGTAATTACTCTGGAATTCAAAAATTTCTAACATGGTCAGAGCAAACACTCTGGTAATACTAAGCCATTTTAGTAATTATTCTAGTATATTTTTAAAGCCAAGAGATGACTCTTGTTTCAGTTTGATCCTTGCAGAACTTTAAGCTGGGGAACATGATGTTACAGTTCAACTTTTCCTTTACTGATCTAAGTCTAATAAAGATATTAAGGTGTTACTAGTGCTGTCTGAAAAAAAAATTCAAAAGCAATGATGACAAACTAATTTGCAAGTCTGCTACCCAAATATTAAGCACTGTGTTGCATTTAAGTCTTGGCACAAAGCTCTTTACTTGCTGCTCAGTCAGTTCAACTTCTTCCTCCTCCAGCTGTTTGTCAGAAGTTGAAACTGTGGCTATCAAATCCAGAAAAGTGTCCCAAGGCAAACTGGCCAGGTTTATGATCAAAGGCTAATGACAAGGTTAGTAATCTGTGAGGAGGACAGATTACACCCTGAAGACAAAACAGTGACCACCTTAAAGGTGAAAGCTACCTTTTTGTTAACATTGAATGTTAAAAACTTATGATGACAAATCTGCAAAAGGAATGTTTATGTCCAGATTTCACTGAAATAACTTTTCCTTTTCATGCATATTAATATATCTCTGACAGTCCTTGAGTAATAATGCCATGAATGTTTCTTGCCAACTGCAGTGAAGGCTAGGGACAGAAAGTGTAACAAGTAGAAAAGCATTTGCTTAAACACTACTGCACAAAATTAATTTTACAGATTTAAATCCCACTTTTATGTTTTACTAAAGCCTAAAAGATCCTATGCCCTGCTTACTACATACATGCCTGTACCAGACAGCAGATGAAGAACCTTCTCCCTCTACTCAATAGGCAGCTTTTGATGGTTTGTTCTTTAGCACTGTCTTGTCCAGTCTAATTTCTAATTGTTTACTCACAGACCATTTACTCAACTACAGACACCACTTCTTATGTCACGTTGCTCCCCATCTGCAGCAGAATCATATACCTTCTCCCTGAAAAGAGAGATGAGGAGACTACACTGGATACTGTCTTGGCAAGTGGACCTTCTTTCAGTGTTTTTCTCTTTTCATTTCTCTATGTATTCATGGCAATACCACAATCGCAACGCAGTAAGTGAACACCATCTCAAATTCAACTTTCAGACTCTCATACTCAATTTGATTTTATTTGGTATAAAAAATAAATCCAAGCTAATAATTATGTTGCTGTGGTTAAAGAGCCACAATGTTATTTATGGGGCAAAAAGACTCTCCGGAAGTAGAATATTAATGAAAAATGCATGAAATAAACTTTAAAAGAACATTAGGAGTATAAAAACATAACTTTGGGGAGGGTTCAAAGACTGTTAAATTTGAATAAGACACTTGAAGAAACAGGGGGAAAAAGTTAAACTAAACTATGTAGGAAACAAGAAAATAGAAAGGAAATATATAAAAAACATTTGTGAAACCTTCTTATCGTGTAGTATACTAAAACCAAAAATTACCCATAGAATCATAGAATCATAGAATAGTTTGGGTTGGAAGGGACCTTAAAGATCATCGAGTTCCAACCCCCCTGCCAGAGGCAGGGACACCTCCCACTAGATCAGGCTTCCCAGTGCCTTGTCCAGCCTGGTCTTGAACACCTCCAGAGAGGGGGCATCCACAACCTCTCTGGGCAACCTGTTCCAGTGCTTCACCACCCTCACTGTAAAGAATTTCTTTCTTATATCTACCCTGGATCTACCCCCTTCCAATTTACATCCATTGTTTCTAGTCCTCCCATCCGATATTATGTTAAAAATTCCTTCCCCTGCCTTTCTGTAGGACCCCCTCAAGTACTGATAAGTTATTATGAGGTCCCCCCTGAGCCTTCTCTTCTCCAGGCTAGAGAATATCTCCAGCTTAAGAATATCTTACTTATATTAGAGGGTAAAGGCAGTAGTTCCATTGGTTTGAGAGATGTGAAATTAATAATTACCCCTCTCTCTATATATTATGACCTATCTTTCAGAGTTTTCACTTGACAGGTGCTCATTGTTGTAAAGACTGAAAAAGATCAATGGCATGAGTTTTATAGTATTTAGAATAAGGAAAAAAGAAGAAAAAACCCCCCTAATCTACCATATGATATCTTTTCTTTGATGAACTTATCTTTTAAGATGTATCTAACATCAAAATGATTATCACACATTGTCAGGGGCTACCCAAGGAAGTGATGGAGGCATCATCCCTGGAGATATTCTAGTCAGTGGCTTTTGTCAGAGTTAGGTTGATGGTTGGATTTAATGATCTGAAATTTCCCTCCCAACCAAGGCAATTTTATGATTCTATGAATTGTCCTGAATTTCTCTCTTTGAATATTCTCACAGCTCCTTCATATTAAGGAGACGATTGATGTCAACTGGAAAATGTAGTCAGGGTTAAGCCACTGTTGGCAAATTCAATCCTGTACTTTCTTGAAGCATGCCTGGCTTCACTTCTGCATGATCAGATCGTGTGGTGAGAGTTATGTATTTGTATCAGTGTCTCCCTTTGTGTGTTAGCCTGCACAGCACCATGTGTCTTTACTAATATTATCTTTAGATCAGGTAGCAGTTATACCATGAATATACTGTGGTAGTATAAGCTTCTCTAGCTAACAATAGGTTAGCTATGAGTTAAGGGGATGGTTTGATTTGCTCAGAGTTCATGACTAGAATTCTGCACACGCAGTGCAGCTTTTGGATCTGAACACAGAGACTAAACTAAGTATAAATCAGATACAAAGTTACAGTTTTCTACACATTAAAATGCTGTCTGCTTGAAATTATAGTTTTCTCCTTTATGAATACTTGGAATGAATACTTGGCCCATGATGCTTTGTTATAGGCTTAAGCATTTTATGGAGTCAAAGCCACACATTAGGTACACAAAGAATGTTTTAAACCACTGTTAGTATGGTTTTACTGATCATCTGACAAATAAAACAAAATTAATGACTTTTCATTTTAATCCTTTAATGGCTAAATCTTTATGGAAAGTATAAAGAAATTAACAGGAGAATTCCACAACATGAAATTTAAATTTTAACATATCAGACATTAAAGAAAAACTGACTTTTGCTGTGGACCTGTGCATACACATAATTATCCTGATTCCTTTTATGTGATCATTTATGTATTAACTTTGAGCTATTAAATATCTAAATATTTTCAGCATAATAAAAATGAATTGTATACATAAGTTTAATGTCAAGGGATGGAATTACACTTGATTTTGGCACGTTATAAGGAACAGCATGGTTATAACAACTTATTAAATAGATACCTAATTATTAGTGTATTAAGTTGCTTCATAACTGAAATGTAAGAGAGAGAAAACACAGTGACCCACATTTAAATTAATGTAAAGCAGACACACATAGATAACCTCAGGGGAAGAAGAAACACTTTCTATTATGCAGGGATTTAGTTTCAAACAAACTTCAGTTCCTATGCCTAAAAACCTACAACTTTTAAAATTTATTAAAATCTTCTGGCAAATTCATGATGTATTTAACTATTTACTTGTTCAGATATCAACTCCCTGATCTCCCAGTTTCTTAGCTGACCAGCAAGTCAAATCAACTTCCAGAATTAAGAGTATTTAATGCCCGATACTGCAAATCACATTGTCCACATTAGCAATAATAATCTCCTTATGTAACACCTACCTCGATATTTCACCAGTAATGGTTGAACAACCTCATTCATGTATCAACTGTTTCAGAAAATGTGTCCTAACCTATCCCAAGGCACCTATACAAAAAACAATAACTTGTACCAAAAAAAATGCCTTACAGTATAATAGTGTAAAAGCATAGGAAAAAATCTAAATTATGGAAAAATAATTCAGATAGTAAAATGGATACGTATACAGGCATTTCTTCACAAGGGAGCTTAGAATTCAGAAAACACCCTTTATTGAACATCTAATGAGAGCAGATCCAGGATCAGATAGATAACTGAAAATATTTCCTTGCCACTTCTGTTTTCCACACATTCTTGTCAGGGAATAATCCATAAGACCTGATATTTTTGCTGTGTTGACACAATATGCACAGGATGATCAGAAGAACAGGTTTTCCATACATCAGTTTTTATTTCTTATACTGTTTCTTATCTTCACTTTTGTCTTCATGTAATGACTTAGAAATTTTGAAATGTTAATTTCAGGGATATGCATCTTACTACAATGAGATTCAACAGAATTACCTCATTTTCATAATAAAAAAACACTAAATACTTTGACATCACTCACTACGTATACTGCTATAATTTCACATCACAACTCTGTCTTCCTTCAAACATGTAACATAAAGAATGTTTCATATATTTTATAGTTACATTTTCCACTAATGTGAAGGCAAAGAAAAATTTTGCTTAATGCAATAAATATTATGAAAAAATGGGAATATTAGCATTTCTGGAAAAAAAAAATTTTGGATCACTAGAAGGGGAAAACTGAAATTGCAGCACTTCATTTTCAAGCAGTACCTGATGGGTTCTAGCAATGCTGACCAAGCAGCTAAAATTAAAAGCGTTACTTTCAGCTATTGTGGGTTTTGTTGCCACTTGCACAGTAGAAACACAAGCACCAACACAGGTTACAAGTACCATCACTGTAAGAGTACAAAGCTTATTTTTAGACGGATAGCAATCACACAATAATACAAATTACATTGAAGCAGGACCCTATAAATTCTGTTTAACTAATTCAGGGCTTAAAAATTGTGAAAAGGTGAAATTTGTCATCTATTGCTTTATTCAAAAGCAATAAAAGATCACACTGGTTTAAAAAATAAGTAAATGTTAGTCTTTAAAAAGATTTGGTTTCTGACAATTTTCTATTTTAAGTATTAGGAGAAAACAAATGAATCCAAGGCATCATCAGTTACTTATTAGAAATCCCCTCCCCATTTCAGTTACTCAGTTATTGACATACTTTCCTTTCTTAAGTTCTCAGAATTTTTCTCTCAACAGGACCAAGGTCTCACTTGTCCTTATTACATCCTTATATTTAAAAAAATTACAATTATACAACAATTCCTTCAGACAAATTTTTGGATATATATTTTAAAAGAAAGAAATGTTGCAAGGGTCAAGATGGCAAGATCAAGACCAGTTCCTCCCATTTTCTCATCAGCTTTGAAAGACAGCCTTCTCCATACAGGTGGCTAGATGCCCTCAGCGTATTGCATCTGTTATCTTTGTTATGCTTAGCACAGGCTCCTGTGGAGACGTTTTCTTAATTGTGAGTCAGGGAAGCTCTTGGAATCCTGACTGTCTCTTTTACTTCATTTAATGTGACAGGGTCATTTGTCCTAAATACTTCACTTTGCAATCCTCAGAGTCATCCTCTCAGCATCCTATAACATGTGTCACTCCTTCCCTACTAATATCCAATTAGGGAGTCATCCATCTTTTGCTATTACCTTCTTTAATCAGAAAGTCATATGTGGTGATGAAAAAGATATATTTTACCCATCTCCCTGCCAATGCAGATTTATTCCCTAGAGAATATTTTCTAGTATTATGTTTATTTAACTTAGCTTACACAGATTTCCAAAATAAAGTTCTAGCCAAATAATATGAACAGCTTGGATTACACCATTTGGGAGTTATATGATCAGTAACCAATGCCAAGAGAATCAATAGACAGGAAATAAAATTTAAAATGTGTGCAGGAAAATAAATGTGCCTGTTGGTCTACAACCAAATACAACTAATAGAAATAAATATTAGCTAAATAAATTTTAGTGCAACTGTAATAGTTCTTTGGAAAAATTGGACCTGTCTGCTCTTGGCAATCAAATGAGAGGCAAAACAGAGATGGTCAACAAGGGCCAGACATTTTATATATTACCTATAAATTTGCACTATTGTCAATGACAGTGTGGAACAGATGAACTTTTCAATGGAAGAGTCCAGACTTGACCAGGGAAAGTAGCTGTCTCACCCTCATTCTGCTCAGTGGGTGTGATCAAATCCAAAAGCCTGTTCAGTAGACAGTAGGGCAGCTAGCAGACACTTGGACACTCCCAGTAGCGCCAGCTACGATTGTAGTTGGACTGTGATGTAGTAACAGTAGTTACTTGCTCGCAAGAATTTGGGCTGAGACCAGCAAACTTGCTTCGTGTAAGTCACTGAACAGCTGTGTCTTGACAGCTGCATGTCTGGAGCTGAGAAGGATCTAGGGAAACCTCATAGTAGTATACCAGTACCTAAAGGGAGCCTACAAGGAAGCTGGGGCGGGACTGTTTGTCAGGGCATGTAGCAAAACAGGAGAAGGTTTTAAAGTACACAAGGGCAGATTCAGATTAGACATTAGGAAGAAGTTCTTCACCATGAGGACAGTGAGGCACTGGAACAGGCTGCCCAGAGAGCTGGTGGAGGCCCCATCCCTGGAGGCATTCAAGGCCAGGCTTGATGAGCAGCCTGATCTAGTTAAAGATGTCCCTGTTTACTAGTGGGACTTGGACTGGATGACCTTTTAAGGTCCCTTCCAGCTCTATGATTCTGTGAACATTAGGTAATCACTGACTCACAGCAACAGCTCACCATTCTCTCCACATGTCACTAGGCCTGTTCTCCCATACTATGCTTCTTTATCTCCTCTACTCTCCTCTCCTCTCATCTTCTCTCCTCTCCTTGTTGCACAAGGTATATGTGGCAATGTGTTCCTTTTTTCCCCTTTCTCTCCCACAGCACCTCCTGAACCTTGAAGGATAGCTGACTACAGTCAAAACACTGTCTGGAGGGGGCACCTAGATACTTTATTCCCATGAGAATATGATATAGATAAATTATCTTATTCCATAAATTGAGCCCTTTGAGCTCTCCTGTATGGCAGCAGGCTGCACACAAGGATCTCCCCTTGAGCACGGACACTTGCTTAATGCTCTTTGCTTCTACTCCCCAAGAAAGATTTCTTGCTGCAACAGATTCTCAGTAAGTGACTAATAGCATGCTAAAGAGTTTGAAATCTTAGGTAAGTGATATAAAGGATTGGTTGCATGTAGATATATAGATATATATATATGTGCATGTATATATACATACAAAAAATCCTTTAGACAGAAATCATTGACCAAGTCTGGGAATAGGATTAGATACAGTTGCTCCTAGACTCCTCTCTAAGCAGGAGTTTAGAAGCAAAGGTCTCCTTTCTGGACCTTGTGACTCAATGGGATTTGCTCCCTGACAGCTTGTCTGACCCTGTCCTCTATGCAGTAAATAATAGAGCGTACCTTGACATCAAACCTCATAAAACAATGTTGCATGTATTAGGAAACTTTGTTAAATCCCTGTGTTATGTTAATAAATATTTCATTACTTCTCTTTTACAAGTGAAGTTAATCATTCCACCCATAAGAGCAGATACCACTGTACACTGTACACAAGTAAACAAAAGAAACAGCAGCAGGAAATTAGGTCAGATCTTCTCATACTGGGGGACACCAGCATCAATACCATCCCTATTAATGCAAAGGAGGTCACAGCTTATTCAAAATTAGAAGGCTTGTTATTCAGAAAAATAAGAAAGAGTAATGGAAGAAATTAATAAACAGAGGGTGATGACACTGACAGATAGAGGGTGATGACACAGCTTTCTAAGTACACTAACACAAAGATGTGACTGCCCTAAAAAGTAGACAGTCACTGGACAAACTCTAGACATGATGTAGGTGCATTTAGAGTTAATTTGGCGCACAAGTTGATGACATTTCCACTTAGCCTTGTCTAGAGAAATAAAAGTCCTCATTAAATAATAAAAATTGATATACTAGAAGTTTAATTAAAAAAACATAGTCTCTCCAACACTTTCTACTTAGCTTTTTTATAGAAGCAATTAAATAAGCATGAGATAAACCCTTTAAAGAGAAACATATTTTTTGCTGATGAGTGTCAGCTGATTCACACACTGTCATTATTTACGAAGTCAAGTTGCAACAAACTGATGAAAAAGATTTCTTGTGAAAGGGAATAGACAAAGACAATAACTCCTGTGTAAGGAATAGTCACTCTCATAACCTCTGTCAATCTCAGTGACCATATCTACACTAGTAAGTTAAATAACTCAAGGGTCTGTTCCCAGGCAATGGGATTTTGTTGGCTAAGTTGTTAACACTGACACTGATTCCGGGCAATGATCCTCTCTTGATGAGCTCTCAGGCACAGCTCAGACATTATTAGAGACTTGGAACAAATAGGCATCCTCTTTAGAGGACCAGGAAAGCACACTAATGTGGATATGGGCTGCTCCTTTCAAGGTAGCTTCAGAGAGCAGTTGCAGGCATATTTAATTTACTGTCTCATATTTGGCATCTGGAAGCACAGCTCACTCCAGAAAAGGAGAAGGAAGTAAAAGTCCTTGCTCTTGCTTCGTGTGTCTACATTAATTCTACCACATAATGTGGTTAGAAGGTGAATATTGGCATATTGGCACTAGTATCACAATTTTCTTGCACAAACTGATCTCATAGTGAGTCACTGTGTGGAGAGAATATTCACTATAGTGAAGGACATGTAGCAATTTTCCTGACCCACTGTTTCAATAGCTGCCACTGGTTACCACTTTTGCTGTGAACTGGGAGACACTTCTGTGACTTCCAAGACATTATGAAAATTTAAAGCTGAATTGTTCATGTTTCAGTCAGAAATTGCCTTTTTCACCCTTCCTTCAGGGCTAGCTTCTCCCTCGCTATCAGATCTGAAGCTGCTGTTAGAGTCTGTATCTGGTGAAAAGATAGCACATTTAGTTATCAGGAACTTACATGCCTAATATCAGATAAAAATGTGTGTGTTAGGATGACAGACAGTAAACAGAAAGTGATGGGTGCTGAGGGCATTCACTGACCATCTGTACATGGCAGAATGGTCATTCTGGGCTGATGAAATAAAAATGAAATCTGAGCTATGGAGTAAAGGTGGGATGACTTAATTACTTAAGACAGGGAGGCCCCAATTTTGGTACTGCATGGTAAACTTAGCAGAACCCTATAGCAGTGCCACTCTAAAATCAGAACTCCTTTGAAGCAGAAGAACTCAGAAATTTTTGTCTGTAAGGTCCATAAAAGTAACAGTAATCCTGGTTAATTTTTAAACTTCACATGCTATTTCCTCTCTTATGTAAAACCATTAAATGGGTCCTGCAAAACAGTACCCTTTTAAACCTCTTCTGAATGGGAGAATTATTTAACAGGCTGCCCATATTCTAATACTGTTATCTTGTCTTCAGATTTGCCTTTGTCTCTTCATATCACAGTCATCAAGGAAGTCTCACAGAATTGAATGTAGGTGGACATAAGGAAGTGATGGTGTCTGCACTGGAATGAGTGCAGCAGCATCCTCTGAGATACCCTTGGCCACTGAGCTTTGAAAGAGACTCTAGAACTGCAATATGAGGAAGGTATACAGTCTTGGAGCACACACAGCCTGCTTTCAAAAAAATGTGTTGGTAGACTGAAGACATTCAGGACATGCACTGCAAGAAGGCTCAGTCTCACCATTTCAAGTTTACCTGTTATTTCTGAAGTCTGTGACCACCTGTGAAAAAAAAACAAAAAAGAGGAATAAATGTATTAAAAGTGATTGAGGTGGAGAAGGCATGCCTGGTAATTTTGAGCAGTTATCTACAGAGGAAACTGCTGCAACATCACATGATGGCATGAATTCGTTGAGGACAGTCTTAACAATATATTCACTATCCTGCTTTGGAGGGTTTCAGTTTTGATTCTAAGATAAGATGATTCATAAGATACTGTATGACTTCTTGAAAAAATGTCTTTCTGGGGTAAATGAACAAGTATTCTGCAAAGCAAAGCATTAACTTCTAAAGAGGAAATATATAGGGCATTTTAAAACAAGCAAGAAAAGTGCCTCAAAAAAAACCCATTTAAATCATTATGTTCCAATAGCTCTGGCTGGCTGGCACATCTGTATGTAAAACACTCACAGGTTGTTTTTTTACCTCTGAGGCTGAATGGAAGAGCTTTATTGTTATGTTACACCTGAAACTAAGCTGGGAATAGCACTCTGTTATTTGTATGGTTTATTGGCTTCTGGGATACAAATCTATGTAATTTTTTTCTACATCTTTTTGCCATCTCCTTTTTCTGACACAGGAGCTATATGCTGTCTTGAAACAATTTCTTGCATTTCTTTTGATCGCTTTCATTCATTCTCTCACATGTATCAAGGGTCACATGCTTATAACACTTTTGTGCATTTGATAGACACCTCCATAATTCTTTTCTTCTTCTTCTGACATGAAATTGGTCTTTTACTCCTTGTAGAGATGATGCATCTTACAGACATCCTGAATGAGTGAACATAGGTTAACAAAGATATTTTTAGGGATTTATCAAATAGAAGAAGATTGGTGAGAAAATATCTTGAATTTTTCAGTAAGAATCTTCACAGAAATAATGAACTAAAACAAGTATAGTGATGGCTTATCTAACAACAATCTCAAGCCAGCAGGGTGAGTGTGGGGGTAATCTTCTCAGCTTCAGATGATAATGGGAGATTGTGGGGTATGCCAGGCATTAAGCATAAAGTAAATAGAATGTAAATAAGAACAAATGTTGTCAAGCCTGTTCTAGTAAAGACATCTTAGCTGTTGTGTATTTCATTAAGATGTTAAAGGCTAGGAGAAAGTTGCAGACTGTCATTGCTAAAGACCTGGAAATGCTGCTCTCTGAGCTGACTGGAGAGGAGGATTAGGGAAAGTTGTGCTACTAGCCTGCAGAAAAGGGGAGGTACAGTAATCACATCCACATGGACACATTTCTGCCCATATTCCCAGACAGCCAGGAACACTCCAAAAACTGTACTACCAGGATCAAGGGGCTATTTTCTCAATATCTATTACCTCTGGATGATATTAATTCAGATAAGGACGGGGGCAGGTTTCCATTCCCACATGATCTGTTTGCTCACATCCCAAGTAGATGTGACCCTAGGAATACAAGAGCATGGTTAAAAGTGTTTGAAAATATTTTCAAGGTTAAGCTGGGAAACAAAGTATTCACTTGCCAAGAAAAATCTGAAGCTCTGCAAGGAGGAAGGAATGGACAAGCTGGTCTTATTATATGAGCCAATTCAGAACTTCACCCTCTGACCCAGCAGCAAACTAACTCTCGGTCCACTCAGAATTCAGACTCAGCATGCAAATAATTTGTCTTGGACTTGATGTCTGGAAAGCTAGGGCATTTTGGATTGGATCTTTACATTGTAGGTTTGCTTCACAATTTTATTTATAAAAACCCTGCAGTCCAAATAACTGGTTACTGGATAGCTATCAGGGACAATTTTTAATTGTACATGTATTTATTTGAATGCTTAGGGATGATTTTCAGTAATGTATTGCTTTATGTTGCTAGAAATTCCAACTGCTTGCACTACCAAAAGCAGGCATTTGGGAATAATTGGAGGTTTCCAATAATATTATCTTCCTTTTTTTCCTTCTTTCTTGCTTCTGATTGCCCATGCAAGTTGTATTTGTAAATTGGCAAGATTCAATGGAGCTTTTATTTTCTCCCTGCTGTCAAGCACTGGGAAGGGGGAGCAGAGAGGATATAGTCATGCAAATACAACTTTATTTCAAGAAGTACCATGCTTTTATCTCATACCTTAAGTGAGTTATTGCTTTATCCAGTCCCATTTTATGTGCATCTTGAAGTGGGGTGTTCAATACCTTTGAACCTTATCCAACATGGTTCTGTGGGCTAGGTATATTTCAGACCCACTTTGCCTCAGACAATGCAAGATGGCCATTGCCACAATATTGTCACGCACATTCTAGAACTGATGGCACACAATCTACAACACCAACAAATATTAGGCAGTCTCAGGTATTTCACTTAATTCTTTTGCTTCTGCTAGTACTTCTGACCTTGCTCTGTATTCTGTCATTTTCCCTGTCCTGCACATTTTTTAAAGTATCCCAAGATGCTTCAATTCCTAAAGATTAAAAAGTACTCGTCCTGCCCCTTTTCTCCCCTATCTTCTCATATCCCCAAGAGGAACATAGAGCCATACTCACACAAGTAAAACTAAACTCATGCGATATTTTGTAATTACATCAAAGATAAGGATGAGGGCCAGAAGATGGTGCAACAAAGGAGCTCTTGTAACAGTACTCTTCCAAAAATACATAAAACTGCCCACAAGTGACATAAAACTAAAGGACTGGTAATGGCACATTCTCTACATAAATTCAGCAGCTACTGGAATGGGATATAAAACACACATAAAATGTACCTCTGTGCCTAAGAAGAGCTAGACTGTGGAGGAAATTCCCCTTTACTTCAAGCAATTGTTCTCTATTACAGACATCACCAAACAGCTCTATACTTGATTCCATTACAATTCTTTGAGCTATGTTTGCCACATGTATACAATGTTCATGTTGATGTATCTGTCAGGAAGTGTAATGGTAGCCTTTGGCTAACAAGAATTGCTGGAACGGGAAGGATGTTTTGTTTATCCACAGACCTATAGTGGCTTGTAGCCATCACTAGCACTGTGGAGTTTGGAGTGCTGGTTCAGTTTGGCAATGGCTTCTGTGAGCAAATCTCAAAGCTGGACATAAAAGCAAATGAGGCAAGAGTTTGGTGCTAGATCAGTAAACAGCCAGTCATATTTTGACAGAAGTTGATTGCTCAGATTAATAGGCTTCTTCTGCAAGAGAACAAACAATTGCCTCAAAGTCAGAAAAGTTAAGCTAGGAATGAGTAACTTGATGGCGTGTCCCCCACTATTTCAGCAGGTGATACAGAACTTAACCCTAGTCTGTTCAAATGAACCACTGTCATAATGGTGTCTATAGTGACAGAGAAAAGATTTCGCCAATGTTAAATCTTGTGTGTAGAGAATGTGGTCAGTTGAACCTAGCTGATTTCCACGTGCCAATCAAAGCCACTCTATCACTTCCCCTCCCCAAGAGGACAGGGGAAATAAAATATAGCAAAAGACTCGTGGGTTAGGATAGGGACAAGGAAAGATGGCTAACGCCATCACAGGCAAAACAGACTCAACCTGTGGAAATTTCTTTTAGTTTATTACAAGTCAAATCAGAATAGGACAATCAAAATCTTAAAACGTTTTCCCTCTACCCATCCCTTCTTATCTTTACTCTGAATTCTCTACCACCTCCTTCCAAGCAGTGCAGGGAGACAGGGAATGGAATGGGGGTTGCTGTCACCTCATCACATATCTCTGCCACTTCTTCTTCCCCAGAGGAAGGACCCCTCACAATCTCCCCTTGCTCCAGGATGAGGTCCCTACCATGGGGCACAGTCCTTCAGGAGCAGAATAGTCCAGTGATGGGACTCCAGCAAGTCCTCCCAGAAAATGAGGTCCAGCTTGGGCTCCTCTCTCCAATGGTCCAAAAATCCTGCCATAATCCTTCACCAGCACTGTCTCCTTAGGAGGTAACAGTGTCCTTTACATATCCACCTGCTTTAGCATGGGAAACCCCACAGACTGCAGGCTAATATCTGCTCCTCACTGGATCTCTACAGGGGGGGGAAATCTGCCTCACCATGGGTTGCAGGGTTGCCTGCTCTTAAGTATCAGAAGCACATCTTGCTCCTCCTACTTCACTGACATTCGCATCTGCAGAGTTTTTCCACTTACATGTTCTTGCTCTCCAACTGCAGTTCCTGTTGGCACCAACTTTCTTCCCTTCTTCTTAAATATGTTATCCCACAGCTGAGTCGCTGAGCCTTGGTCAGTGGCAGTTCCATCCTGGAGCCAGCTGGTATTGGCTTTATAAGGCATAAAGGAAACTTCTAGCAGCTTCTCACAGAAACAGACCCCAAAGCCTCCCTGCTATAAAAACCTTGCCATGCAAACTCAGTGCAAAAACAAACAGGAAATTAGATTAAAATGAGGAAACAAGGCAGATTTGTTTTACAAACACAACTTAGGGTTTGGAGAATGAGGAAGGCTATCTGAGCTTTGCAGTCCATACCACTGAATTGCTGGCAATAGGCTGGTTGATATACTCATAAGCACTTACACATTCTTTTGATTTTATAGCTATCAAAGTTTTATGTGTCTATTTGAGTTATGTTAGTGACCAGTACTCCTCCAGGACACATAAACTATCCTACAGAGTTTTCCTTATAATAGGTCAATAAAAGAAACCTTATAGATTTTATGGTAATTCTGTAATTCAAATATTAGATGGTTTAGTAAAGATGTTCTAAAACAAAGAAATGGCTTGACAAGTTCATCTACCCAGAAGATCCCTTATCTCTGGATTCACAGTGGCATTTTTTAAATCTTGTGAGAAAATTCATCTTACAAACTATTACTAGTATTTACCCTATGGCACATCAGCTACCTCTCTGTAGGTTGCATGGCTGTCTAGTAATTTCCTTTGGAGTGTCACAAAACTGCAGTAAACATATTATAAACAGAGAAACTTACAGATCTCTGTTCTGCTGAATTTATCAGATGTTGCTTCATGCTTGTCTAGTATCTCTGTGAAATTCATGGGCTTGTTCAGAAGTGTCAAAAGAAGCACAGACGTTATCAAGGCTGTGCAACTAGTCACAAATCCTGCAATTGCATTTGGTCCCACTGATAGATGACACAGGAAATGCTGCAAGTCGAGGACTAAAGTCGTAATACCTGTAAACCTTGTATTGTAAAACATTTCCATACTCCTCCGTCATCTGAGACATTCTGACAGACAACTGGTTAATAGAAATTATGAAAAGAGCATTGGCATCAGGAAGGGAAATACAGACATTTTTCAGTTCCTTTTCCCAATTATTTCTCTAGGAGTAATAAACCATTTTGCTTTCTGCTTTCAATGTGCATTGATTTATTCACAATTACATCAGATTCCCTTTGTTTTATTCTGTCTCACATGCTGCCCTTCCTTGATTCAAGCCTATGGCAGTTCACTGTTTTCAAACATAACCCATAACTCAGATAGCACTGCACCTGTTTGAGAAGACTGATGCTTAAAACTTAACCCTTGATAACCTTATAAAGTCAGAAGCAAAGGAGAATCACAGCCTGGGACTGGGTAAAATCTCAGCAAGGAAAGGAAATGTGCTCTGGAGAGTGAGAGAGATGTAAAAGGAAGAGTTCTATGGGACAAATGTTGTTGTATTACCCCTTATTCATCTATCAATAACACAACTAAGAAAACATAAGGGAGTTTCTTTTAACAATGACCTGCAGGTTGGACGCACACAAATACATAAATTTTATTTTTCATTAGTACACTAAAAATTAAATCCCTTCTTTCTGTATTTTCTTATGTTGATCTTTTAATGTGTAATTTACATCTCCCCTTCTATTGACCACTCCCTGGTCCTGGAAGCACACTTTCCTCTACAGCAATTGTGGCATCACTGAAATAGATGCAGCTCCACTTGGTAAGCAGAAAGATCTGTGAAGACAGATCTTCTCATTGCAAATCAGAGGCTTACATGTTTTTCTACTATAAGAATAAAATTTAAAAATGTAGTTGTGCAAGAAATATACTCACACAAGATTCTGAAAATAGAGTTTCAACTCCTACCTTTTATTGGAACATGTAAAGCCTTTTGCAATTCTTTTGCAACTCAGCAATAAACTCTTTCCCTCAATTCTTAGAAAAAAAAAAATGGAAACATTAGCTCCTTTTTACTTCTCTCTTTTATCCATCTTATATGGGGGTAATAACATATCTGGGTTAAGAAGGATAGCTAAGATAGCTATCTTAGCTGTTTTTATTCAGAAGGAAGAAACAGACCTTCTAGCAAACAATTCATCTTCTTTTAAATTAGATACTTAAACTAGGTTATTCCATTAGTACCCAAAAGCATCCAGTTTTTTGTATTACTATTATGATAATCTAAGGTGACTAGCATGACAGTAGACAACTGTACAGTATATATCTGTCTTGGATCACATTAATCCTAGTTCCCTTGTATTTTTCTGTGGCTGTGGTGAATGAACTAGAAAATACACCTGAATACTTGTTACTGATTTGTTCACAAATGCAAACAGAAATTTATGAAACAGGAGTAAACAACCTCTCCTGAACATTTCAAATGTCTGACTGTATCTTCTAGGCCTGATAACAACAAAGTTCTATGGATTCCTTGGCTTTTGTTCAGTCAGTGTTATCTCCCAAGAGGTCTGCACACTGTTCTACAGCAATGCAGAATCAAAAGATCACAGGACAATTCAGGTCTCTAGTCAAACCTCCCACTCAAAACAATATCTGCCACAAGGTCAGACCATGTTGCTGAATCATGAATCAGAGAGACAAAGATTCTTTAATCAGATCTCCACATCCTTCTTCCTATTTCAGAGAAAATAGTCCATTTGGTTAATAACAGATGGCTTTATGCCTGGATTTCATTAATTTCATTTTATGAGTCTTGAAATATCTGAGATCAACTTCCTCTTCTACGCTGTTGAAGAACAGACTTTTTTATTTTTTTTTATTTTTATTTCAGATCTTCTTGGAGTCATGGGATATCAATACTTGAGATCTTCAGAGAATCTCCTCACAGTGGGGGTATGAGACTTACAGTGTAAGACTAAGGTAACAGCACCAGAATTGCTACTTCATTAAGTACATCACTACTGCAAATTTCTGTTATGTCTGATCATGTAGATCAAGAATATTAGTTTTAATTTTTCATGTTTTTCCTCAGGCATTATTATGTGTTTCATATATGCTTCATACATTCTCTCACACTATTAACCACACATATAAAGGAAAAACACCTCCCGCATGTTCCTGGTAGTTGGGTACTGCTGTGGTTTTGGTTACTAAAGTCTACAAAGGACAAAGGCATTGTATCTGACTGTAAAATCCTGAGTCATAAACCACAATATGGCAGAGGCAATCCATGGACTTCCTCATGTTGAAATCTCCTTCTCTATCAGCAGCCAAGAGATGGGAGTCTACCCAGCAAACCTTTGAATTGAGTTTTTATCACTTCTCTCCCTCACACTCCCTGCAAACCTTTCAGTTGTTTCCTAACATACTTCCTTCTGCATGTTTTCTTTTGGGTTTTTTTTTTAAAGCCTAGCTTCACTATACCTATTGAAAAGGATCTACTAAATTCTACTCACAGTTTTGCATGGCAACTCTGTTTCCAGTTCCCAGTGACCCAAAGTGGGAATCCATGTGTGGCAAAAATTTCCCTCCAGAGATCCAGGTGGAGTTAAATAGTTTAATATTTTGTCTTAAAGTAAGAGTCTCCTTCACCTGAATGTTACAAATCATCCCCTTCACAACTCTTCTTCCCATATGTTGCAGTTTAATGACTATGAGATATAGTGGCACTGTCTTTGGGAAAAAAAAAAAAAACAAGATATTCTGCAACTATTCACATCAAAAGATAAAGCCTGATGTTCCTTATGAGTCATAAGTCAATGAATTATGTAGCTTGCTTTCTTTTAAGCACGTAATTTGATCTCCAAGCATGAGCAATGGTTTTTGTGTTTCTATCAGTAAACAATTGCACTTTAAAAATATTTCAACTGATGTTTATTTGTACAATCTGTCCTTCAGCACGGCCTTAGTCTGATTAAATAAAAGATGTAACTCTAATAGCAAAGTGTCTAAAAACTGACAAAACATTACATTTGATCATGTATGATGAGTACACTAAGGAAATATGTAGTTTGTAAAGCTGACACAGCATCTCATTGAAACAAATGTCTTAAACATTGCTTTTTTCTGAACTAACCAGTTGCTATCACTGCAGCAAGAGTTTTCTTTTTTAAATTACAGGATCAGGTTTTCAAGAAAAAACATGAGTAATGCATAGACTGAATGAAAGAAAAATAAAACATTTTTCTTCTGTCTAAGGTTAAAAGTGGTTACCGTGGATACCTCTTTCCCTTGGGAAAAATGCATGGGGTCCTTTATTTCATTAGAGATGTCAAACATAGAACCAATATCAGTGCTGAGACCTCAACTGGTGGGCAGCCTGGGTGGGCACTTCTAGAACAAGTAAACAAGATGTTCTTACTTGATTAGAACAACTTTGCCCCAATTAGGTAAGCTACAAAATAAATCAAATGATAACTCAGATCAGACTCTAACTTGACTGCAGTTTTTCAAACCAGAAGGTAACAACTGTGGTTCCAGACACGTTTAGATATCCACTTTTCAGACAAGAAAAAACAAAGAGATATCCATTTGCTTTTCTAGTGAACTAGTACTGTCCATTATCCAGTACACAAGAAATCATTATAACACAGATATTTAAATAGACAGTAAACATTTCCTGTGATTTGTGAGTTGTCTTGACAGAGCTGCAAATCGCCCTGCAGAATTCATCCAAACTAAAGAAATATGCTAGAGCAATGTAGCATTTTAGACACTCTCTG
This sequence comes from Turnix velox, assembly GCA_013400935.1. Lineage (NCBI taxonomy): Eukaryota > Metazoa > Chordata > Aves > Charadriiformes > Turnicidae > Turnix > Turnix velox. The sequence continues at coordinate 263,560 of VZTY01020793.1, forward strand.
AGGGAAACTGCACCTTAGGATTGAACTGGTCAGCAAGATATCTCAAAGCAAACTCAAAGCGCCATGTCCTTCTGCAGTTTTAGTTCCTTAAAAATAAATCATTGTAAATCCCTGACTTTTGATAAAGATTAAAAAAAAAAAACAAACAAAACTGACCCCATCTCCATCTTCCATAACAAGAAAATAAATTTTTGCTAACACTGCTGTTTTTTTTCCCAGGTCATGTTAATTTCTTTTTACTGACTAAAACTGGAAGGAATGTCCATGTTCTTAAGAAAATATGGCAAGAATGCTTATTTTGGTGGGTTTTTTTTATTTCATCTCCTTGCTTATGGCTTTGTATATTACTGACAGCTATTCCCGGTGACAGAACTGTTGTAGATTTAGTATATCTGTATCTTGTTCTGAATGTCCACAGTACAGTATGTTATCAACGCAGTTATATATCACAGTTCCTTTAGTGCCACAGTCTTAGAGACAAATCACTACTATGACCCAAGACCTTTGGATACAGCTGTGCAATTCTGACAAGTTCCTAAATCATCAACTAGAATCTGATGCACAGTAACACATATTTCAATCCCTATAAAGTTCTTTTATAGTCAGTCAGAAAACTCATGAAAAAAAGTTACTCAGGCTCCATATTTATTTGTCAGCTACCTTTTTATTCTGTTTTCATGTTTGGGCCCATTTTTACCTTTTTGTTTATCTCTAATACTGATGTGTTTTGCTTTTCATGTGATCTTCCTCCCAAAGTCATTTTACCTCAACAAAATCATGTTTTCTCATTGATTACTAAAGCTGGGTTTTCAGAGGTTTTTAATTCCTTGTATCAGGCTGCACTTTGAGACTTTTGTAGTATGAGAGACTGTTAAGCCAGCCACAGGACTTGGAGACAAATTTATCCTGTCAGCCCAGGAAGACAATCTGAATTTTGTATAGCCTGCAGTAAAAGCGATCCCAGTTTGCCCATTTAGTTCCAGTTGTCCCATTTAGAGATTCTTTAAAAATAAAAAAATTAAGTTTCCAATAAACAGAGACTCACCAAATGGATGTGGTTGTAGCTCAAATATACAGTGACTCCATAAATAAGTAATTGAGGAAGAAGAGAGACATTTCTTTTCATCTCTAAAATGCTGTTTCAAATCCTGACCTAGTATCTAAAATGGTAATTTGAGCCTATGATATCTGCTCTTGTGGCCAATGTGAAGTCCAGATCTCTGGACAGTTTCTAAGTGGACAGGTGCAACTACCCAAGAAAAGATAACAGCCACAATTAGGTTTTTCCCACAAGGGAGTCATAACAGTGGGACAAAGACTGGACCAGTCAAAAGAAAAAGTAATCTCCCTGTCTGCTTTAGATGGCTTAATTAAAGCAGTTCTGAAACAAATGGGCAAAATACCGTGGGAGAAGATTGTTTTATGATTATCCTGCCATCCCTGTTCTTTGTGAATAAAACTGGAGACTTGTTTTTTAAAGGCTGTCAATCTCACACCTTTCATAATTTGAGAAATAAAGAGAGAAATGTTACTCTGTCCCCCCTTACCAGGTCTCCATGGTGTGACAGTGAGCATTGCCAGTCACATGCTTGAGCTCTAGATCAAAACCAGGTGGCAGAGCAAACTGTATTTAAACTTTGACCCTTATTTCCACTGTTTCACAGCTTTTCCTTGGAAAAAGAACAAAATAAAGGAAAAAAAAAAGGTTTTTCCCACAACAAATGCTATTCACTTGCCAAAGAATTCATTAAATAGGTATTCTACCCCAACCTCAAAAATTTCTGTAGTGTGACCCTCCTCACAGAGCACCAATTGTAGAAGGAATTTGATAATGCATTTTTCTTCCAGATTCCAATATTGCACTTTCTTTCCTCTTATAAAACAAACAGAAAGAAAAAAAAAACAAAACAAAACAAAAAAACCCACAAAGAACAAGCAAAAATAAATTGATAAATCTGTCTAGCTACTATGAGGAAACAAAATGACTGCTGTGCAATGTCACAGCTAGTAATACCTCAGATTCAACTGAAACAGCATTGAAAAATAGCCAAACAGGAATCTTTCATGTCTGACTTCATAGGTCACCTACCCCATGCTATGTGTTCTTTCTCTGAATCTCTCAGCTAAGTGCTTCCAGCTAAAGTAGTTCAAATACAGGGAAAGTCAAAAATCAACAAAGAAAAAGACACAGTGAGAAGTCTAGAAATACCATTTAGCTAGTAAATTGTAACAGCCAGCACTAGATTAGTAGCAACATGGCAAACACCTTGTGGCAATCTGAGATTTGTTTTATGACTAGAATACATTTCAGATTTGTCACTCTAGTTTCAAATATGCTATCAAATACGTACAAGATCAGACCATAGCTGCTGTTCATTTGAGTTAAGAAGATCCCCAGACTCGGCACTTCGAGCAAAATGCTACTTTTAAGTAGCTTAATAGCATCATCAGAGGTTTTCTAATAAGCTGTCTTTGAAGGAACACCTCTAGTCCAGCAGCCCCCAAACGGTGAATCTCTGGTTTAGGTTTCAATCTGTAGGTATGAGTTTGTGTTACTCCATGAAGGACTCACCAGCCCAGAGGAAAGTAGTCCACATGATCACTTAACCTAGCATTTGTTTATTACTATAGATATTTATCTGTTTTAATATTTCTGTATACTACTGCTTTTGACAAATGAGTAAATTTGACTGAAGCTTGCAGGAAAATACACCAAATCAACCTTTAAATTGTCTCATTTAGGAAAGTATATAAACTCTGGGAAATGCTCCATATGCTTCCTTAGTAGAGACATTCCATCACGTTTTAGCAATTTTGTCATTAATATGCTCACTAATATATTAATGGAAATCTATTGTTCTCTGTGTTTTATCTTTTCATATTAATCCTGTCTTCTATTATTTTTATTCACTTTTGTGAGGACTCCTTTTGATCTGCATCTTATCACATTAATGATTTTGCTACAAAGAACATTATATTATGAGACTTCAATATTCTGTTAGCATATTTAAATGCTAACAATTCAAAGCTAATCAAACCACATTGCAAAAGAAGATCAATAAATGAGCAGTCATAGCAAAGCTATTAGAAAAATATGGGCTTCATTAATGACCATCATGTCTGATAGCTTTTAAAGAGTAATAATCACATAAGAAACTGGAAGTAGGTAGATAATTTACTATAAGTGACAATTTTGTCATAATTTGTGACAAAATTTATCTAAACCAACAACAAATTATTAAATAGATAGGGAAACTGACACTGCTTTTTTGCCCTCATATTACCTTTCAAATTCTATTGTATTTTATTTCTTTAAACCCAATCTCTATGCAGATTTTGAGGTAAAGGTTTTGTAGGGAATGGAACAGTGCAGAACTAATCATTGTTCGAATTACACAACACACAAACATGCTCTGGAGCCTTGGTAAGTAAACAAGTGGAGAAACAGAAATAATTATTTTTTTTAAGAGAGTTAAAAGAGAGCTACAATCTTTCCAGGATCCAAAGACAGATAAATGTTTCTGCTGGGAAAACAAAGTGGGGAAGTGGGGATCTTGATGGTTAGATCCACTTCTGCTCAGTTCAGCATTGTCTTCTGAAAGAGATGGGATAGTGTTTAGAGACAGAGCAGACAGAATGCTCTTTCAACTTTAAAGCTGCTCTTGCTAATATCACAGGCCAGAATTTTAAGAAGTTGTAGCTACTCTGACTAATGGCTGTTCATGCTAGCTAATGTTCAACTGCCCTACACAAAATTTTTGCCTAGTTGTGGTAGGTCACATTTTAAATTTGGAGCTGGTCAAAGATAAGAGTGTTTGCAGTCAGGCCTCTGAACCTGCAAGCTATTTTGTGTAGCTTGACCTTTCCATATGCACACAGCCCTTCTGACTCCAGCAGCAGCTGTCTCTGATGTCAGGGGCTGCCTACAAGCAGCAGCTTGCAAGATCAGAACCATAATCATATAGGAGATAGGAAAGCCCATGAAAAGCACAAAAAATCTTCAGATGGATCCTCAGAAACAGAGGCACTGTCTGCTCTAGTGCTTTCAACCTTGTATCTTGTCACTAATTGAAAATGATCATGGGAGTATGTCATCTGCAAGGGAGGAAATTACATTTGCTCAAAAGCAACCAAAATCAGACTTTTCTGGAAGCATTTCTGAACATGTTAAAAATGCTGCCAAATTTTCCCTACTTTGTTTCACACACTCCATGATAGGAAAGAAAAGTTATCTGCTCTTCCTGAGCTTGTTGTCAGACTACTGCCCTTGGTCCAACACAAACAAACAATAATAGCTATTTCACAAATATAAACTAATCTTCCACTTCATGGCCCCTCTCTGTATTTGAGAGAATGGACCTAACATGCTAATATACTGAAAGACAGTATTTTGAAGCTCCATAATTTCACCCTTCTCACCTGTATACCTACATCTATTCAAAGTATCTGTCAGGTATAAGAATGCTGAATTCCTTGTCAGATACACTCCTAGTGAGTCTCCACCTGTCTTTCATCTTTCATTTGGTCTCAGGAGCTCAATTTAGCATCTGTCCACCCTACAATATTATGTAATCATTGTATTTTCCAAAATTTTTCCACTTTTTTTCATGCTAGCTCACCCATTTTGAGCAGAAATTCTTCACCATCATCCATGAACCACCTTCTCAGGCTCTAAATCATTGTTCAGCATTCTTCAGTGTACAAACTAACAAACAAGCACCCTTTGACAGCAGATACACAGGAGCTGTCCATAAAACTAGCTGCTAGGGTCACTGATTTTATCTCATTGTGTATGTCCAGAAGGGTGATTTGAGCCTGTGTAAACATATTTAAGTTTGCTTTAAACTGCCATGCCGTTTAGGCATACCATTGACTTGCACACTCATTCCCACTAAATACTGTATTTGTCCTTTATCATTCTTATTTGAAGCCTTTTTTTGTTTTGCTGTTGTACACACTGGAAATGCAATGGAGTACACATTCCTCAAAGGTTTCTAGGTAGTGTTATAATTTAAATTACAGAGGAAAAAAAGAAAAAAAAGAAAACCAAAAGAAAAGAAAACAAAAACAACAACGACAAAAAAATCCAGATGCAACAAACCAATTCTAAAAAATTTCCCTGGGGTGTCAGAAACCCAAATCAATCCAGACCATTAAGATTAATGAGTAGTTGAATAGAAGCAGGACCTGCCAGGTTAGTCTGCACTCCAGCAAAAATTTCCTGCAGATGTAATGGCCTTCTAGTAAAATAAATACATAATCTAAAGTCAGTACAGTCTTGTAACTCACTGCTGTCAAAACCAGGTATTTTTGTTTATTTGTTTTTTCATGGAAGATTGATATCTGTAAGTGTTCTAATAATTATCCTGCGTTGTTCCAGTTCTTCTTCAGCAGTGCTGGGGAATAAATTACTTCTAATAACATTAAAAACTTTGCATCCTGCTTTTGGGTAAATTTCATGAAGAGCCTGGAGGCAGAATCATCAGTACATTTTTTTTCTTTCCTTGCCTTACCTTTATCTCAAAAGTCATAATGCTTTTACTACTAGAAATAAATGTACAAACATGCAAGAAAATTAAATAAAAGATTAAAATTCAACTCAGGTCATTCGCAGATATATTTTATTTTGACAACTTACTTCCTTTATTCCTATTGCTTACTCAGTCACCCTGGTTCTCATTTAATTTCAATGCAATTTCAGCTTAGTGGGATACTAAATGTCTCTGCTTGCATGTTTTTTGTCCCTTTCTGAAGACTTAATTGAAATCCCATTTTCAGTACTGCACACTTGCCAGGCTTCTTGCACACCACAAACATTTTAAAAGTGTTGAATCAGGCTTACTTTTGACTTGAATCTAATTTTTGCTGTTGGATCTGGCCTTGCTTTGGTCCTTGTTTGCTCTTTGGATTTACTCATTTCAGAGCATTTAAAATTCATACTATTAGCTTGTTCAAGGAACTCAGATGCTTAGTTATTATTTGGCTTTCTTGGGTTTTTTTCATCAGCAAACCCATGGAAATAGTCCAGCCTCATCTATTTGTATAGTCTATTGAGCTGGGTGATCTATTTGTGACATAATGGAAAAGCAAGCAGGAATGATGGGGGCTGTGTGCTTGGCAGAAGCTGTCCAATCAATATTCCAGTCACGAGCAAGCTGTCAAAAATTAAGGATGCACAGAACTGTATTATTTTATCATGGGCTAGGTTATTTTCAAAGGAATCTGGGGGACTTACAGGCCCAGGTCTCATTAAATTCTAATGGGAACTGGGAGTCAAACTCTATTGAGCTGCCTTCAAAAAATCACAGCAGTGGTGAATAATTTTATGAGGTCATCCAATCAAAATAAATTCCATTGTGGTCTCTTCACACTGTTAAACAATTTCTTCAGCTTAATTCCTCTCTCTAAAAGGATTAAGAAAACAAAACCTATTTACATTTTTGTAGGATTTCAAATTATGCTTTCCTAGCAATAGCCTGGTTTCTTTTCTCCTTGTAAAAACAAATTATTTTTCATGCCATACTTTGTCTTCACTATACCATAATCTCATGAGAAACAGATGAGAAATGCAACTGCTGATACAGGGGTCAGCACTCGCAGGGAGTAAGAAGGTGTACAGTACATACGCTGAGACTTCTACATTCTACAGGTAAAAATGGTAAAGATGCTAAAACAAAGAGGTGTGATCAAATCTAGTGTTAAACAGCAGGGATCTCTTTGTTTCACCCACCAAGATTTTCTTCAAGAATGTATTAATGTATTTAATTGTGTACAGATTTCCACTAGAGCCCTGACTACATGCTGGGCTTCTGCATGATTTAAGTGGCAACATAAGAAAAACGTGGGCCTACAAATTATCATGAAATGGCACTTCACTTCCCTTGTTCTTAAAGATGACCTGTGAGTGCTTGTCATAAAGTTAGCCTGATATCCTCACTCATAACTAGCAGGAGCATTTCTGGTAAGCTTCTTCCTTTTATCTAATAACCCTACAGGAAAATATTGCACAAATTAGAATCTTCACTCCTGACAAAAAGACATTTGTAGAGTAATTGTGGGCAAATTAAATATATGGGGGGAATTTTTTCTTTCCAGATCATATTTTTTTATAAGGTCAGAAAACTGTTCATTGAGACTAATCTGAGTGACCTTGCTTAAGAGAGAGCATGCTTATAAGTACAGAATTCAGCAAAGCCACAGGAGGAAGTTTACTGTTGAGTTCTGTGATGTATTATGGCTGAAACCATGTGTTACTTGAATCGATTCACCTTGTACTATCATTCCTTTCAGGAAAAACTTGTCCACAGCCCTGCACCCTACTCCATGAAATGTCATGAAATGTTAAAATTTTAAAACAAGTGGCATGTCTGTGGACCAGACTATGCAGTTGAGATTTTTCTCCTATCATTTGCTTAATCTGACATCAAGGTATGTAAAACTGAAAAAAAGAAAATCAATGAGAAGCTGAAGACCTTAATTACCAGTAAGGGTTGATTAATAACAGCCTCTATTTCCTCTTTCTTTTCCCCTTCTCCAGATATTCAATGGTGGTACCAGATAAGTAATTAGAAAACTCAGTGCAAGTGAAGCAATTTTCTTTTACAATGAAACCTTTGCTTTTACTGCTCCATGAAATCAAGACAAGGTCTATTAAAATGACATGAAAAGATGAGCTGCTGGACTAAATTAGAAAATAGGGTTTAGACAATCCAAAGGAAATGAGATATAATTAAAAAGACGATATGATGAATAAAGAGGCAAAAACTGAATAAGCAGCTTTTTTACCAAAGTTTTCCTCAACTACTTTCAAATTTCTGCCAGTCCCAAAGTTTTTAGTAAATATATTAATATATTTATGACATACAGATATGTACATCCGTCTACATACACAGGCGCACACATGATGCAAGACAGCCTTTTTTTCTAGTGTCTTTTGCTTGTGATAACATAATGGCTTCTGTTTCATTAAAAACTTGCATGCAGTCCTTCATTCAGAACCCAGATTTCTCAGAAGAAGGTTTTATATGATGCTAATACAACCATCAGCTCCAAGAACATGTATCTGGTATTCCCTGCAAGACTACTTGTTAGATTTCCCTTTTGTTATCAATAGTAAATCAATTATTTTCTTAATTTTATCACTGTATTTGTTTTCTGATGAGTGAATGTTCGTGCAGTTTATGATCTCATTACAATCAATATCAATAACTTGCAGCAATAAAGGGAACTCAGTTTTAGAAAATATACGCAGAAAAAGAATGTGTTTTTTTACAAATTTTTACCACTTATAGAATTCATTTTGCTCTTTTCCCCCCTTGCACTCAGAACATTTTTAAAGGTTACTGAAGCTACTGTTTTTACACAGTCTTTGAAACTCCAGAGTACCTTCCATCAGCACCTGAGAAGAGAGACATACACTTTCAATCCATTGAAAATAGTTGTGTGGAAAAACCCATTCTGCTGCTTCCAGACACAATCCATTCAGTGCAATGGTTTTTGAGAAAGAGGGAACCTTATTCATTCACATTTTGTTCATGTAAAGAAGGAGATAATAGAAGACTTTCATGGTAGATGAGCACCTTGCAGGTACCTTGCAGGTACATAAGGCCTTGTTGGGTTCAATTACATAAGGAAAAAATCTCTTGAATTGTACTGTCTCCCCAAGCTTCAAATATGCACTTTTTTTAATTGACTGATGAGGAACTGGAGGGTATCTGTACCCCAGTACAACTTTCACTTTTGAATGTTAGCTCTGATGTTTCGGGAGAACTTGGCATTACTCATACATTTCTTTAATGAGGTAAATTCAGCCAAAACAGCAGATACCAGGATACTCATCATCAAACTTAAAACATTATTTCCCAATCAGAGAAAGAAAATCAACATCTTATTTCTTTTTGGTGTTCGTTGGTCTTGCTACCTTTGTGTGGTTTTCAGTTTTAATTGATATTCAGGAACAGCAGAGTTCAAACACAGATTCGATGTCAGCCAGTGTACTGCAATAGCAGAGAGGTGCTTGACAAAGAATGTTCCTTTGCTTTTTATAGCACACCATTATTATCACTTTCCTCTTTATTGTAGTGGGAAACGTACCCTCCACTTTCATGTTCAAATGCTGTGCCCGTAACAGTACCTCGTCACCTGCTCATACCTCTCTAAACCACATTCATCCACTCACCTTCACTCAGTTCACAGGTACAACTGATCAGTGACAGAATGCATTAACAAAGACATAGCATTAAATTAAAAACTGAGGGGAATGTAGAGCTGTAGACATTCAGGCATGAGTAATAGAAAAGTTTTCAGAAGGAAATGAGTTCTTGAGGAAAAGCTTGCATGGTTCAACGTTACTAAGAAGCATGAAATATTTCTTCTTAGCAGGAAGCTAAAATGTAGCTCTTGTGCCTCACTTTAGACTATATTTCAGATGAGTTTGAGACAATATTGAAGACAGATTATAGGTATGCTGTATCTTCAAAACATTTTTATTACAGAAATAAATATTGGTATTATTTATTTTCATTATCAGTGCAATGTCACAGACATAGTTTATATTAGTCTTCATCAAATCTTCCTAGAAAAATAACATTTTTAGAAATATGGGGTTAGTAAGTCTAGAACAGGCAGCCAGAAATTGTATCTGTTAACATTCCTGTGTGATATGGTTCAGATTAGCACATATTTGCAATTTCATGTGGCTCAAGTGAGTTCACTTAAGAGACTTTCATGAAGAGAAAAATTTCTGCATAATTTAGCAGAGCTCACCCCTCAGACCTAAACCATATTGAAAGAAATCAGATAAATATTTATGTCCTATGTAACACTCAAACACTAAATATGTTACTGGTTCATAAAAGCTCTCTAATTCATATAATGCTTATAATTACTGGCAATGTTAGTCTTACAGAGCAAATTTGATGTAGTATTGTTTTATTCTGCTAAGTACATATTTGTGGAGGTTAGGTGCTAACTGTGCAGTTGAATTTAGAATGGCAAAATTTCACACTGAGGATGAATAATTCAGTCTTAAAGCTGCTAGTAAGATAAGAATAAGTGGATTGCTGCCAAAGGATCTTTATCTTATTTGTCAAGATAAAGCACTAATTCCAAAGCCATAAACAGACTGTAAAGGAGACATTTCCTTCTTACCCTTTCTTTCACACTTTCAAAGATCTTTGCAAAGCTGTCCAACTAAATGATAGCATATTTTTTTCCTCATTATAATCTGGTACTTTTAAGATGAAAAAGCCTTTTGTTTATGCATCAATATCTAGAAAGGCTTTTCATGCACTTTTTAAAAGTGGATATACTTAATGCATGCATATATTTGAATGACCCAACATAAATTTTACAACATATTTAAAACAAAGCTATCAGAAGAGGTGTATATTTTCACATTTTTCACATATGAAGATCATCAATATATCCTATTCTTTAATTTATCAGCTGTTTAATGTTAGGTAACTGACATCAGCTGACCATAAGAAAGAAAAAAATATAAAATCACCTTCTCTCTTTTCAGTCTCCAGTTACTTGCCAGAAGTTCCTCCTCCTGAACTGACATCCTCTTGAAATACAGGACCATTGCTCTCTTCTTTTCTACATATGATTTGAGCAGTGACCCAGAAGGTTAAAAATAAAAGCATTCTAATCAAATTTGGAACACAATTTCAAACTGAATAGTAGTTTCCACTAGCAACAACTTTGGACTCAGACCAGGGCTTTAGTTCACATAAATCAGTATAAAATTTCTTTGAGACTCCAAGAATTTGCACTTGCAGAAGAGTTGGCCCTCAGACCAGAAGCTCAGCATGGAAGAATTTATACTTCCCTTCTTAATTACACCAGACCAATGTCACAATTCTTTAATAAGTAGAGCAAAGTAACTTCCAGAAGTGACCTGCATTTGGTGAAATGAAGTTCTACGTACACAGCCAGGATCATCTGACTGACTTTTGAATTCCACAGGGCTGGGGTTTTTTTGGGTTTTTGGGGATTTTTTATTTACCTGTTCTTAATCATATATTTAAATCTAACTGTAAATAATTAGAAAGTTCTGGTGATTGCTTTCCATTAAAGCACTACAGAGATAATATGATGCTTCTGGCAAAAAACAAAAGTCAGTTGAAATAAAGCAAAAATAATCTGAAGAAGATTTAGACTTAAGACCATTCTCTCATTTTTTAACTTAGTCCTAAATCTATTCTTTCCATAACTCACTAAAAATTATTTGTGCTTTAAGGAACTTTCTTGAAGTTCCCTCTTTCAGGTTTCCTCAAATCCTAGAATTGGGAACTTCTCTGATCACAGCATTTTCCTGGAAAGTCTCATACTGATATAAGCAAAGCATGTTAGAATGAGCAATTATTTTCTGAATAAAAATTATTTGAGTCTAATACTAAACTTAGACAAGAACTTTGTCAGCTATCTAGGATTTTAGGTGATATTGTCTGAAACAGACATGTAATACCCTTAACACTTCAGTGTCTATGAAGTTGTTCAGTTAATTTTTCATTGATGCTGATGTGTTTCTTCTGAGCTTTTATCACTTTCTTGGATGCCTCTCAAGTTGCCTCCAGCAGGATGTTGAGACACCTATTTGACCCTCCTTGGGGTCCAAAGCAGTTTAGGATTCATAAAGTATATCTGCCTGGACATGGCCTCCACAAGCAAAGTCCAGGGATGAGACCAACAGGTGGCTGGATTATAAAGGAGCATGAGGCAACTTGGTCCTTGTCCCAGCCAGGTGCATTATATGGTGGAAACACCAAGAAGTGTGATGACACTTACCCACTGTCCATAGTGGGCAGTCTTTCCAGCCTCTGTTTTTTCATTCTCAATATTGAGGGGCCTTTTTAGGAGTTTCTTATTCTCTCAGGCAGATGCTGGCCAAAGTCCTCCATATGTCTTTAGATACTCAATAATGCCTTTAGATACACAGGGAATTTGGATCTGACAGTCCCTGCTATGACTTAGGACCATCCAGGAGACACTTGCTTTATATCAGTGCCATGAGATAACTCTTCAGATATCCTGTCTCTGAGTAACTGCTGGGTGTCTCTCTCAGTCCTTAACCAAAGAGGCATCAGGCAAAATGGATAACCAAAAACTCCCAATAGTTACTTGGCCCTTAGAGTCCATCTACAGGGGTTTTTCAGAAAAAAAGTTGTGCAGCATTATTCATACACCAGGTGGACTTTGTACATTTCCCAGGGAAAAAATCGTTTCATTCTCACAGTCCCATCCTCTTATGGAAGTAATATATGTAGCTATGACTAAGTAGCAAAATTGAAATGCTTTTTTTTCCAATATTTTTTCATGTTTCTATTTAGATTATAAAATGGCTGAATCAGTTTATCTTTTATTGAATTTAATTGTGAATTATCATGTGCATAAAAGAGAGGCACATATCTCTGTACTTAATGTTTCTGAGAGATAATCACTCATCATTGGATTACATATTCCTTTGGGGTTTGTAAGAGGGAAGGAAATGAATTTTTTTCTTTAAGTCAGCAACTTAAAAAGAATTTAAAATTGCATCTGTCTTTTCCATTCCAGCCTAGTATGTGAAGAAGGGGGACACTGAATTATAGGTCACCCTGAATTTGTTGCCTCATTCATCTGATAGACCCTACATGTACTGAATTTCCAAATATTGTCTGTATTGTGGAACATGTCCCTGTAACAGCATGGTGTATAGGGTGAGCACCAGTGTGTGGCTGGAACCAGAAAGAGGGATCTGCATAGACAGCTGTACAAGTCCTGACAGCCTGCTCTACAGACCACACAAGCAGCACAAACTCCTGACTTTAACAAACCCTGTTAGAATAATCAAATGCACTTGACAGTGACATTGCACTGACATGTGTCTCTGCAAGGGCAAAATTCAAATGCTGGAATGTCTGGAAGAGTTTTGAACTTTGTGTCAGTTAATACATAGACAAGATTTTTGTGCCTTATTAATGCATTAATACTTTGACTGTCCTTAGAGAAAGTAATCTGGAGCAGAAAATAGGAAAATTTCATAAGAGATGAGGGAAACATTCTGCTGGAAGATACTAAATTCTGAAATGTATGGGCTTCTATGAGCTATTGTTGGCAAAAAGAAAACAGTGAAAAACATGGCATTTGGATGTATTCCACTTACTCATTTCTTCCTCTAACTTTGTATTAGTTGGGCTATTTGCATAAAAATACCATCTTTGTTCCTCAAGAGTTCATCTGCTGCTTGTTCCCTGCCTGAAGTCAAAATAATACCATGTTTGTGAGATTTTAATCACCTCTACTGCAAACAATTGTGAAATTACAAACAGAAGACTATGACTTCAAGTGGGAACTAAATGGCAGGAGTTGATGAACCCTTAAAACCAAAGATTCTGTTATCATGCAAATGCTTCCAGTAATGAATAATATGAAGCAAAAATCATATGAAAAATCTAAATATGAGCATCTCAATCATAGACAGTAATGGTCTTTCAGAGAGGATAATGGTAGTTGAAATTATTTCATTATAAACTTGTAAAGCCATGTTACCATTATATATATCCATTTTTGCATCTGTAATATCTATTTTTCATTAGCAGGATTTAGTTTTGAAGCAAAGTCCTACCAGAGCCTACCACATTTTTAACCAGAATGTCATCATTTTTGGTAAGTATTGCATGCTTTCCGCATGTCTTATTTGTTGTATCCATGAAAACCCCAGCATACATAATTCATACTGCAGCTTCCTCTCCTTCCTGTTCAACAGTGCTGAGGAGGCCAGGAGTAAGCCTGAAATAATCTCCCAACAGAAGTCAGCCATCCTACATGCATACCATCTCCTGCCCTGCAGCAGCACAAGTTCTCTCCAAACCACCCCTTCACACCAGCTGTCTGCATTGCCATTAGAAGGAAGTGCTCTCTCCAAGACCAGCTCTTTTATCTCCAATTCAGGGGATATGGAGAAAATCATCTGACATCAGCTTCCCTTCTCAAAGGTTTGCAGTGATGAAGCACCAAATGTACAACCACTCTGTACTTCACTGCTTCTCCTTGTAGGGAATGATTGCAAGTGCTTCACTTAGCATATCTGTGCTACTCTCTGATACCACTCTCTTCTGGTAATACTGGTCAAGTGACCAACAGCAGTGTTCAGAGAGACCTGATGTTCACACACAGACTATGGATTTGGATTGCCCTGAAAGCCCCTGGCAAATCCTGACGCATCCACTTAAAAATCTCTATGTTCCCAGTGTGCTCTTTGAACTGCACTCAGCCTCTGTAATAAGTATCTGGATATTTATGACTATCACCAAATTATGTCCACTGTTTAGGGACCTATGTATGAGATTCCTCTAATCTTACTTTGCATGTTTTTGTACTGTGTTTTATTCCTGGCAGCTGGGCAGGCGGCCTAAAGACCATTTCAGAGACTGCAGTCGCTGTTAGAAAAAGAATGGGAGGACACTAACAGCTGGAAATATCTCCAAGGCTATTTAAATTGTAGAGGAGATCTGTCTACCATAAGTGATTCACCTGAGGACAGAGGTATAGCACAATTTGCAGAGGGCAGAACTGGTCATAGCAAAGATGAAGTTTCTGAGAGAAACCTAAGTTAATATCTACCCTTTATATAAGCAGGTAATGCTTTTACCATTGAACTCCTGCTATATGTAAAATTGCCATAAAGTGCCTGTAAAGCAGGATGAAATTGAGATTAAGGATATGTCAGACATCATTCACATTATGATTTGTTATCATAGTGTGCTAATTAGGTAAAATTTGTCCAGAATTGCACTCGTGAAAATGGCTGATACTTATTAAATGATACGTTTTCAGTATATTTTCTTTGAGAACTGAAGCTTCAGTTACTGTAAACAGTTAATTGCATGCCATGTGATGAGATCACCACAGACTACAAAAACAGTTTACAAATTTTCAAATGCTAAAAACAGACCTTGAATTAAATTGATCACCTCAAGGGACTATCATAAGATCCAATAATTCTTGTTTTGGTCATGTTTGCTACCTTGCTTAAAGTCACAAATTCCAAGAAGAATAAATACATTAAAAAATCAGGGTTTACATATTTCTAGCTTTGTGCAGCAGAGAAAATATTGAATATTTTACTCAAATGCATTTTGAAACTGCCTAAATCAAAAATCTAGTAAAATAAAATTACATTTCAAAACCTTACGGAAAAGGAGAAAAACATTTTTCTCCAAAGTCTGTTTCAATGCAAGGTTTCTGTAACTGAAAACTGTGGAACTTTGGTCACATTTATACAATAAATAGAAAAATTACATTGAATTTCATCATAATTTTTCCTACATAAAGTTTTCCTTCAATTTTGCATATTTAATAGATTTTAACTAATCCAAACCAAGAGTTTCAAAGGGCATATATTTGAAAACATGAACAATTGTTAGTTCAGCTATAGAAGGATTTAGATGTGCATATCTTATTGTGCTTCCTCTGGAGACTTTACATCAAAAAGAATTTTCACACTGTCATATAGATCTTACATATTCTTTCTGTAAAAAACACCTCAGATAGTTGTACAAAGAAATTATTCCAGGCTTGGTCATAGTCAAGACAATGATTTTTAAATTCTTGCTCAACTTTGTAATTTAATAGTAAGTCCCACAGGTTTGAATTGTTTAAGACAGTCAATCATCCTGTAAAATCAGCTTTGAAAGTAAAAATTAAACCCTACATAACACTGCTCACTACAAAAAAAATTATAGTCTGAGGGTGCAGAAATCAGAAAGTTAAATAAAAAATTATTCCACAATAGTCTATTTCTAAGTCACCATTGTGAATTTAGGGTCCTAAATCAATGTGAAACTTTTATTTTACTCTTAACAATACTGTTTATATGCTTGGGGTTTTCCTGCTTAAATGTAGTGCCAGAGGTTTAATAAAGATAAACATAATTACTCCTATACTTCCTGAGATGCAGTAATATAAAACACACATGCACACATTTTACCTACTGTCATAGTTTCTTTTCCCACTGTTCTCTGTTGAAATAATTGAAGGTGGAATGTGTGTATTCTTTCAGTCAGTTTCCTATATTTAAGATTTTAAAAGAGATAACAAATAGACAACTAATTCTAAATGCAGTAATTGTGGCAGCTTTGAGATGCTACCATTTAGTAACCATCCTCAGCCTTTTATAACCATCACCTCTTCAGTTTCTCTTTTAAGACTATACAGTGTACAAACTGTGCTTCTAATTATTTTGTTAGGTTCTTTGTACCAGTGTGATGTTATAAGGAAGATTCAAGTACAAAGGCAGCAAGCCAACCGTTTTCACTGAGACAGATAGCAAAGTGAGATATACTATAGTGGAAATTTTGGGGTTTTCTTCTCAGTTTTTGTTGGATGCTGTTACAACCTCCAATGCTGTGCTGTAATTGTGCAACAATAGACTTCTACCATTCTCTGCTGCAGCAAACAAGTGGTGCTAACCATTATTCCTGTTTAGTGTCTCCAGCCAAAAAGCAACAATGACAATTCATCCTTGATCAAGACCTAGTTGGGACTACCTAATTACTATTGCAGTGGATCAGAGGCAATTAATTTTACTCCTCTTGATTTAAAAAGCAGCAATCAAAAGAGGGGGGTGACAAAGCTTTTGAAGACAGAAGGCAGTTCAACACAGAGGTTAGACAATTCAAAAATGTTGAGCAACGAAGAAGTTAAAATAGTGTTGACTCAACTGGCTTGCAGTGGCAGAGTCCTATAGGGAACAATGCCAGTCAATACTCTCTGAAGATCTGTTGCAGGATTCCAGCAGTTCTGACACGGCTGTTACTAAACAACATTTATTATATCAAAGTCATCAGAAATTGCAGTCTTTTTACTGTAACAAGCTTAGTTTCTTCATTGTTCTTATATGAATATCATAGTAGATGACAACACAGTCTTTTTTGGTAAGTGTGAGTCACTAATGGCTATCAGTCCTTGAGGTGCTTATTTATACAAATCCCTAATAACAATATTTCATCCTAAGAAAAAAGACTTATGACTAGCAAGAGCAACCTGCAAAAGATTTGTCCAAATTTTTTGCAGGCTGCTACTTCATTTCATTTTGAAAATAAGAAATCAACCACAGTAATTGTGCCTGTCACCACACTCCTATCTGCTATATATATACATTACAAAATAATTTGAACAATACGTAAATTATGTCCTCTCAACCACCCACTGAACTTCACACTGTGAAAACATGCTGTCCCATATAGGGCATAGAGGACATCAGTTGCTTGTGATGCACATTGAGATGGTTGAGTAAGCTGTCAGTTGGAAACCATCAAATTTTCCTGTTTTCAACGAATTCCCAGCAGAGAAATAAACTTCCTCACAAGACAGTCTGCAGGTTGCCTTGTCCTTTTTCAAAAAGAGTGTCCAAACAAAAATACTCTGTTTGTTTAAGAGACTTTTACTTTCGTTAGACATGTTTCAAAGAAAGGGTCATTCTTTGCGACATAAAATTTCTTAGATTTGGTAAATTATGTTCTAATATTCTTTGAAACAATGAACTCCTTAATCTGACAGTATATGCTGGCTCTGAGTCTCTCTTGGGAGAGAGATTGTGATAAAAATTATGTACATGCTTTGTTAAATGATCCATTTCTACTCAGAAAACAAACCTCTCTTAACATCTAAAAATGTTACCTCTTTTGAAACCGAATGAGCCTGTCAATCGACTCTTGCATGGGTGAGTTGACTCAGGCTGTTCCAGAGAATGCTCAAGGGAGGAGTTCATATATATATATATATAAAAAATATATTAGACAGGATTAGATTTCATTCTATATGCTATATCACTCAGCTATTTTTTTTTCCTAATTATTCTTTAAGGTTTTTTATTGGACATGAGTTTTAAATCTGAAAGACTTGGATTACTTGTACTCTAGTATTTCTGGTTTAAGGGGTTTTTAACTTCTAGTGTTGGGAGTCATGCCCTTACCTTACTTGACTAGACAAATAACTAAATGCATATTGTCAGCTATCCTGCAGTGATACAACTGAGGGTTCCTCATATCCCACTCCATTATGGAGGGCACAACAAACCACATTAGTAGCACAGAATTGTCATCGTCTTTTACTTTGGAAAGCCAAATGCCACATTGGCAGCAAAAGAGGAATTATACCCTCCATTGTGTTCGGGGAATGTGTTCCCAAGCCAGGGTCAGCATGAGGAAGAAGTCCTCACCACTCACAGTCTCCTGCCTCCCTGCTAACCTGTCACACTGTCCAGGACCCAGGCTATAACCAGGAAATGAGATTGCTTGTGGGGTAGTCCTTTTCCTAAACTTCAGCACGCAGTGCATCAGCTCACAAACATCAAGATTTCAGATTATCAGGAGCATTGTAGAATAATTGTACTTGCAATTTTAGGTTTAAGTTATGGGGTGGAATGTTACACATACAATATAGAATCACAGAATCATAGAATGGTTTGGGTTGGAAGGGACCTTAAAGATCATCGAGTTCCAACCCCCCTGCCATGGGCAGGGACATCCTGCACTAGATCAGGTTGCTTGATGTCTCATCCAGCCTGGCCTTGGATGTCTCCAGGGATCGGGCCTCTACCACCTCTCTGGGCAACCTGTTCCAGTGTCTCACTCTCTCATGGTGAACACTCAAATCCTTCCATTTTCCCCCCAGTTTACCTCTAGGCAGATTCCACATACCCCTTTTTTCCCCCACCTCCTGCCTCTGCCAACCCTTTACCAGCCCATTTGCCCCCAAATCCCACACACCTGAGCTCCACTGGAGACTCCTCCCCCCCACCTGTTCCAAATGAGCCCCCTCCACCCACTCTCCTATTGAACACCAGTGGGGAAGGGCAGCAGCCACTATTTGCCCC
Organism: Turnix velox; assembly: GCA_013400935.1. Classification (NCBI taxonomy): domain Eukaryota; kingdom Metazoa; phylum Chordata; class Aves; order Charadriiformes; family Turnicidae; genus Turnix; species Turnix velox. Next base: position 282,422 of record VZTY01020793.1, read on the forward strand.
TCCCCCGTGGGGCCTGAGGGATGCTCCTCCTGGTGTCTCTGTTGCAGGACATCACTGGTGAGTTGCATTTTCCAAAGGGACACGGTGGGAGGAAGAAGGCCGGGGGGCCTGCTGGCCCCCCAGCCTGGTTAGGCAGGGGGAGGGATGGGTGGAAGGGAGGGTGATGGACTTGTGTTCTCATCTCTTGCCTTAATGCTCTCATGACATACAAGGATGAGCTGTCTTATGGATGGAGCAGAAATAAGGAAGCAGAAAAATTTAGGTTGGAAGAAATCTCTTGGTCCAACTCTTCCACCCTTCCTCCAAGCAGTTCAAGAAGGTTAAGTTGGACTGAAGATCAAGGCCATAAATTCATTAGTGGTACTCTGCTCACTACATCTGTTTTACGTTGCAGTAAAAACACCAGAATAGAGCATTTTCCTATGCATCAGAGCAGAGAGGAACATTTTCTAAGTACACACTCAAACACAGGGCCAAAGGCAGAGGGCGGGCTTGGGAGCCAGTCAACATATAGGAATAACCAACAGAAAATTGTCCCGGTATTAATGCTAAATTTTCAAAACTTTTGTCAGAAAGAGATAATACATGTTTAAAACACAGAAAACAGGGGTTATGCAAGTAGCTGTTACACACACAAGGCCATCATCAAACTACACATTAACCTGAATGATCATTTGCTTAATAAGTAGGAGTGATACAGCAGTGGATTACAGTAGACTGTTTTACCTTGCATTACTCACATATCTCTGGGTAAACTATCCAATATCTTACCAGTAGCCTCAGTTTAGATTCTGTTTTACACGGCGCTCTAATCTGTTTGTGTTATTTGCATAGTATACCTCCAAGGATTGTGGTGGAAATATCAAAGAACCAAAAGCACAAATGCATTTATAATAATATGCAATCTCAGTTCCTAGCTATTTGCTTTATTTTTCTCTAAGCAAATGCTTCAAGGGTTCTGTTTATCACAGTCTGCCTTTCTGTTCCTAGATCAGCATATTCACTGCTGACAGTCTGGCTAAACACTAGCCTACCAGGAGGGGAATCTGCTTAATTTTCTGGACTCTGGCCTCATAAAACAGCTTTCACACCTTAAGCTGGACTAGTTTGCATCTGTGGCTGTCAGGTTTCTGGCTTGCAAATGAAGAAATCAGCTGTTCCAACTCCTTAAAGAGTACCCAAGGGTACCAAACCTCATGCATAAAGTCAAAATATACAATCTGTTTTCCATACAGAATAATAACATATTTCATTAATATGAACTTCTCTAAATTACTCTAGCAACCTTTTTTTAATTTTTTTTTTAATGCATTGAAAATACCGACAAGGAATTAAATCAGACTTAAAGTTCAATTTAGAGCATTACATGTAACTGTAATCTCAGTTATGTCATCGGAGTTCATTGAGATATTTTGCTAAAAGTGGTAACAGTGACATGTTTGTGGGGGGGGGGTTTATATATATAAACAAAAGGTATTATGAAAAGCCTACCTTATGGAAAAATATACCCCAAAAACTATCAAATAACTGAAAACCTGCCTTTCAAAGCTAAGCATCAGCTCAGCTGAAAGATGTGGAAAATGGTGATCTTGTTGTTACGTAAGGAAAAGATCATTTCACTCCCATACAACATTCCAAAACCAACATCTTTAAATACAGACTTAAGTCAAGGTAAAACAATTTAAAGGGAAGTAAATGCTCTAATAAATCATAAAAGTGGTTTGCTGGTATCAGATGTGATATTAAAAGAATCCTTTAAAACTCAATGGATGACAAATTTGACATAAGCTGACTGTGCACTTGCAGCCAAGAAGAGAAATCAAATCCTGGGTTGCATCAAGAGAAGTGCGACCAGCAGGTCAAGAGAGGTGATTTTCCCTCTCTACTCAGCTTTGGTGAGGCCCCTCCTGTAGTATTGTGTCCAGTTCTGGAGTCCTCAACATAAGGACATTGAGCTGTTGGAGCAGGTCCACAGGAGGGCCACAAAGCTGATCAAAGGGCTGGAGCAACTCCCTTATGAAGACAGGCTGAAGGAGTTGGGGTTGTTCAGCCTGGTGAAGAGGAGACTCAGAGGGGACCTCATAGTAGCTTATCAATAACTGAAGGGGGCCTACACAATGGCAGAGGTAGGATATGTGATGGGAGGACTAGAAATAATGGATGTAAATAGGAAGGGGGTAGATCCAGGGTAGACATAAGAAAGACATTCTTTACAGTGAGCGTGGTGAAACACTGGAACAGGTTGCCCAGAGAGGTTGTGGACACCCCGTCTTCAGTGATTTTTGAGGTCACTTCCAACCCAAACTACTCTATGATTCTACTTTACCTTTCCTCATACAAATTATTTTTCAAATAAGAGTCTGTACACTCTTATGCATTTAAAAGATACTACTGCATTCAAAGAACATTAAGGATAGCAAATTAGTCCCTTAAATAATAAAAAAAGCTGGAAATAATTTTTTAATTTTAGATTTTAAATCAAAGCCCTTCATTGTGGGAGCTGAATATATTCTATACAATATAATTGTCAATTACAAAACCTTCACAAATTTTATAGCATTTTTATACTTACCTGCTTTGACATTAGAATTTTTCCTGTACATTATTATTTCATTATGTGTATTGGTGATACAATCTTTAATTAGGCAATTACCCAGTATTTTTCAACATGATGCACAAGATGACTGGCTACCTATTCATAAGCACCTAATCAATATTTCTTTTTATCCTCCCATGCATTTTGTAGCACTGACCTTTGTTGTTCCAGAGTCTCTTCACTCAGCAGAGTAGTATTTCTTTCTCAAAAGACTTCTTTGTGATATTGCTGTAAACAACCACAACAGTTTTCAAAAGTAAATAATTCCTATTTTCAGTATCTTCTGTAGGTAAAAATCTTTGGAGAATTAAGACCTAGGGAACAACTGTGCTCTGTTAGAGTATGAAAGTCCAGATCCTTTTCTCCTGACTATCCTTCCAGTACACGCTTTTGGACTTGTATCAAAATCACAAAATGGGGGGAGGACATGTTAAGTCTTGCTCAGTGTGGAAGCCATAATTCTGGACCGGGTAGCTGGAAAGGTTTTCTAGATTCCACAGTTTAAACTTGAACAGAGACAAAAAAAATTTATATTTGCCTCAATTTTATGTTGCATAGGAATAGAGTTGTCTATCTTCTCCTAATTTTTTGGCGTTTTAAGCATTTCACCAAATCAGGTCATCTGTACAATACCTCATATTCAAAAGGAAACCTAAAAATTGCACAAAATGTTTACTTTGATGAAAAATGAGAAATTTTACTTCAGTCTGGACTGATCTTCCTCTCGTAGACAAGAGCTCAAATCCCTAGGTTACCACATAAAAGAATGACATAACAATCATCACTGTTTGAAGAAAAAAGTTCTGCCCTCTGAAATCAAAGGCAATTAAAGGCAGATGCAGAAAAATAAATAGTAGATAAGTATATTTCATCAGAGCTCCAGCTTATCAAAAAGTGTAAGCTATGAGAAAAACTGAGGTTCCGCACAATCTTAGGATATGTTTTCAAATATTTATGCAATTTTGTGATAGGATTAAAAAGAAATTTTAAGTGGCTTTTTGTTCAGGAGAGATCATTGGGAAGCAGATAAGAACCAAATGTGTATAGAGGTCCTTCTTTCTACTCTTAAAATTAAGAACAAAATTCCTTGAGATAAAAGCAACACATAGCATGAACATACACTTTCCTCATTCTTCTCTACAAAGACTGACTTCACATTCTCCTACACAGCATCTGGAAGATTTCAGAAGAGTTCTTGGGCTCCCATCCTGCATATTTGGCATTTCTTTGTCACAAACAGTAACTGAGTTACCCACTAAAGTTCACAAAGGAATTTTGACTTTATTTCAGCAGCTCTAGCTACTGTGACACTTTTCTAGTATGGAAATTTTGGCTTCTGACTTAGATACCAAGTACATATTACTGATTTTCCACATCAGAAGTATAAGGAATTGAAGGTCTAGAAAAAAAATAAATTCTTATATGACCATGTACACTGTATATGGCAATTCCAAATCTTCACAGATCAACATCTCTGCAGAAAGGTAATCATGTAGCTTTCAGCTTTAGAGGTAAATAGAGGGGATAAAGAGAAAGCAACTGACTTCTAATGGCTTGTTTTCAAACCTAAGTAGATTTGGGGTACAAGAATTCAAATGTACAGTTTGTTGATTTCTTGATAAACTAAGGAAAAACACCAGCTCTATATTCTCATAACTTGACAGACAGGAAAATGAAAGACAGAAAATGTCTTTTTTCCCTTTCTCTTTTTCTTTTTCATTTTCTTCTATAGAAGGAAAAATGAAACCCCAATAAATATAGCTGAATGATGCCTGAGTTGTTGCTACACTGCACATATTCTTCTAGCCTTCTAAATCGTAAAATGTTAACAGCAAAACTAAATTTTGACATGTTGATAGCTAAAACCATACTGCAATATGGCACATCAATTGCCTGTTATGTATTTGAGGACCAAAAAATCTTCTCTTCTGTACCATTAACATAAATCAAACTGGTTAAATCACTTTAATACTCCAGGCGCCTTTTTTTTTCCTCACAAGGCACAATGGAATGTCACTACTAGTGGCAGAGGGGGAAGCAAAGAAGAGGGGGAGGGGAAATCAGATAGGCTGTAGATTTGCAGAAGGGTTCCATAGACAAATCATGCTCAATAAGCTTGTCAGATGAACATTTCACATTAAACAAAATAATAACTTGTCCTATGATTTTAAACAGTTTCTTTTTTTTTTCTCTCCACATTTCAGAAGTTCAGTATCAGGCTGTAAGTACAATACCACAGCTGCATTTCTCAAACTCACAGCAAACATTTAAAAGCCTCCATATCCTTGGTCCTTGCCAGATGTTTATTCAGACAGGAGAAAACATACAAGGTTTTTCTCAGCATGGGTGGATTATAGCTAGTGCAAAACAAATAACATCTCCGTTCTGTAGCCCTTGAAATTTAATGAGCACAAGTAACAGTTTGTGACCCTGCAGAAAACCGTCAATTAAAATAAATCAAAATAAAATAAATAGACAAATCACAAAGTGCCCAATTTACATTTGATTGCTTTGTGCAGAAGGCTAAATCTCATGCTTTAAGTTAGGACCTCAGCATACTCTCTGCTAATCACCAGTATCTAATTTCTCTCAAAGCAGCCCTATCAATTCTCTAATAAATATTTTAGTCTCTGATGGTGGCAGAAGCTCATGCTGGAATTCCTCTACTCATAGAAGGAATGGATCTCATAAAATCTGAGTTCATTCAAGGTAATCTGTCTATGATCTGGGTTTTTTCCTAAGAAGTTCTGTTTCATGAACCGCTTCAATTACAGAGCACTAAAACTGTAATTAATGGTAATGAAGAGACTAGACCTCATTTGTCTGATGAGTGCACAGACCACCTGATGCCCAGTCTTATATTTTGGTTTGCTGCTGTGTTTAAACATGATTACACAGGTTAATGGTTGAGAGATATGGTTTAATTTCTGCCATTGTTTATATATAATCTTGACTTTTCCTTTAGCATCTGTGCTTCAGTTATTCCTGACTGTAAATAAAAGAATAATAGATAAAAAAATATATAGGCAAATCACTTAAAGTTTTGTGCATATGGGAGTCCTCACTGTACATACAGAGCATTAGATGATTCATATCCCAGCTTGCTTGTAGCTAATTCTTTCTACCATGATATATTACAAAAATGTTACTAAAGGCAGTATTTCTGAATGCCTTTAAGAAATCAGAATTTGATGGCTAATTTCCCATTAAATTCATTTGTTCAGGATCACAGCTTAATGAGCATAATTCTTTGAGTCTGCTCTTGGTATAACAAAGAGTTTTCATTATACTGTAGTCATTTTTTACTGCAATATTCAGGATATCATAGAATCATAGAATAGTTTGTGTTGGAAGGGACCTTAAAGATCATCGAGTTCCAACCTCCCTGCCATAGGCAGTGACACCTCCCACTACATCAGGCTGCCCAGTGCCTTGTCCAGCCTGGTCCTGAGCACCTCCAGAGAGGGGGCATCCACAACTTCTCGGGGCAACCTGTTAGAATGATATGGTTGATATACCATTAAAGGAAACTCACTAAATGTGTAACTACAGAGTGACTCAGGTTAAGATTTTAGTGTAAGCGATGCTGTAACAGAAACAGCGTACAATTGTACATGAAGGGGAAATCACGATACAGAATGAGTTGTTGGAAAAGTACCTCAAGTCCTCAAGCCTCTCTTGTCTATAAATTGCACTCATAATAGTAACCTCATTAACAACTCATTGTGGATACTGAATATTGCACAAACAGACGCAGTGCAGCAAGAGGCAAAAAACTGAATTCATAAGAGGGAAAACAGGGAGATATTTTTCAGTTGGAGTATATTACTTCATTAACGGCATTTGGGTTTTTTTCATGCATTTGAGTTGCACATATCTATTGATGACTATAACTTCTCGATACCAGAGATAAGGCATGTATGCTACATTTAGATAATAGAACAGCCATATAACTGTGCAGTGCCTGCTTTCCACAGATTACAAGATTTAGGAATTACAAATTAGTAAAATTCTACTAAAGTGAATATAAAGCAAGCAGGAATTCCATAACTTCATGTATCATCTGTGTAACGAGCTCAGTAGCCTTCATCATGTAGCCTAGAAAATACTGCCTCATTACACCAACACTCAACATGTTACCATTAGACCTGCATTTTTATTCAACCACCCATCAACTGCAATTTATTTATTTTGTTTCATAGTGAAGTCAGTACCAAAGGAAAACTCTTATTTTTGAAGACAATGAGATCACACATAGGGTAGTAGCTCTGGAGAAAGTGACTATTACATCTAGTATCATTTCAAAAGAGGAGCTGGTACGACTGGTGACCTTGGATCACACAGCTCCATAATCATTTTTCAGTGCAATATAAACAATTACTCCCACTGGGTAGTACATGAATACTTCAGATTATTTAAGTTAGGAAATATATCATTCTTCTGCAATAATATAAGCAACAGGTAAGCACAAAGTAGTCAAAGCACATTTTATAAAAAAATACAAGAATTAGCAGAAAAAATACTGTGAAGATAAAATATGATATTGCTTTCTACAAAGTAACTAGAAATTTGTAAGAATTATCTATATTCAGTGTCTTATAGATTATTTTTCATTTCACTAAACCTTATGACAAGATCCATTTTTACAAGGCAATTTTTTTTCCTTTCTTCCTTCAAGCGTAAACTCAAAGCTTAAAGGTGTTATACTTCCTATGTGGAGCTCTGATCACACAGAGCTCTGCAGGGAGTACTGCCTAAAGGTATTTAGGCATGCAGAAGTTACAGTCTTGAGCTTTTGTAAGTTTTCCTCTCTGAATTTATAGATGGATTTATTGCCCTTGAAAAAATATTCTCTTTAATTCAAAGAACAACCTTGATTTTCCCTCTGACAGATGTAGCTCTATGCTGACTGTGGCAAAGAGCAAAAAGTCTGAGTATGCAGGTCTGAGGTAAAGCAGAACCAATTTTCTGTTCAGCCATTTTACTTTCCAGCTAAGACTTTTTTAAATTTAATTGCATATTGTCCACGTTGTTCATTCTCTGAGAAAAAAGATCTGATTGCTTCTAATATATACCAAGCAATATGTATGAAGAGAGGCTCTTGCTTATACTTATTGCTACAGTGGCCAAGGCCAGTTAGTCATTTTCCTTACTGGAGTGTCAAAAGTGAAAGAGTGTAGTGGAGTCTCACTTGCAGGTAGAAGCAGACAGGACAGATGACTCAAAAGTGACCAACAGGGCATTCATAGTATCAAAAAAACACCTTGGTTGGAAGGGACATTTCAGGTCAGAGTCTAGCAACCAAGCTAAATCTAACGAGCCATTCCTAAACCATATCTCTAAGCTCTTATGACTACTTGTTGCTTAAATACCTCCAGAGATGGTGTTCCATCCCATCTGCATCATGTTTATTGTACAAGCAGAGGGATGGAATGTTCCATCACTTTCTTGAAGGACCAGCACACAAGGAGGACTTTTTTCTTCTTACTTTGATCATAATCCTTGTATTCCTGAATCCAGAATTTGAATCCAGTTACTGTCAGTTGCTGAGGCCAGTCTGGGCCTTTTCCAGTGCCTGCCAGTGATACCTGGGAGCCTGATATGGTTCCATATATATTTCATTTTTTAATTTTTATTTTATTATTTATATTTCCTAAAAGTAGTATAGGGTGTTTTATAACTCAAAGAACTCTCTCTTTCTCTCCTCCCTCTTTTCAAAAAGAGAAGTGAGATAAAGCACATATTAGTCATTAGAGTGGCCAGTCCATCCCAAACAACAACAATGAACACCATCATGCCAAAACTGGAAAAATTAATACCTATTCCGAGCCTTCTAAAATGTTCTTTTGCCTCCTAACTAAAAGGTATAGCATGCATTCTCCAAAACATCTGTCCAGACAGGTGAAAAAGGATGCTAAGAAAACTAGACAAACCTAAATTATCCAGGAAAACATTTAAATCAATATTTTCAGAACCATCACATGGAAAGACCAGTGGAAAAAAAAATACCTCTGCACAGCTATCTGTTGAAATCCACTTAATTTCAAGAATGAAATGTTTGTGTTAATGTACAAATAGTTTCACATACTAACTTTGAGAACTTTCATACAAGAAGGAAGATTTTACTTTGTACTTTTACCAGTTTCATAGTTGTGAATTGTGAGTGCAATGACAAAATTAACTTAAAGATTAACATAGAAAAAAATAGAGACACACAGAACTACAAGACTGCAGGATGAGCTAAAGCTGATGGCATCTGTATTTGTTTTATTTGAAATGCTGTAATAACATAATGTAATAACATAATACATAATGGCACTTTTAAATTTTTTTTTTAAATACTGGAAAGAAAACCTAAGCAACTTTATGTACAATGCTTAAAATGAATTGAAAGAGTTTTGATTTTCCCTGACAAGGTTCTCAAAAGTAGATACTTATCCAAAATATGTATACAGATTTCAAATTTACAGCTGAGGGGTGACCTCAATTTTGTCCATAATATGTGAAGGGTGTCAGGAGGATGGAGCCAGGCTCTTCTCGCTGACCTCAAAAGATAGGGCAAGGGGTAATGGGTGCAAACTGGAACACAGGAAGTTCCACAGAATTATAAGAAAAAAGTTTTTCACAATGAGGGTGACAGAACAGTGGAACAGGCTGCCTAGAGAGGGTGTGGAGTCTCCTTCTCTGGAGACATTCGAAACCTGCCTAGACTCCTTCCTGTGTGACTGGTCTAGTTGTTCCTGCTCCATCAGGGGGATTGGACTAGATGATCTCTTCAGGTCTCCTCCTATCCCCGACATTCTGCAATTCTGTGATATAGCTTAAAACTTTAGATCATTACAAAAGGCCATGAGAATGTGTGCACTTCTTGTTTTTGATTATATTCCCTGAAAAGTGCGACAGCAAAAGCTGGTGTTGTGGATTTTTAATAAAATGTGAGCATTTATTTCTTTTACAATAATACTCAAAAAATCCTCTGGTAGCTCTAAAAACTCAAGCAGACAGCTGTGCAGACATTAATATTTTTTCCAGCTAAGATTAGGTCAGCATTTCTGTACTAAATTGCTATCTTCAGTGATAACCAAAGCTAGTTAAGTCATTTTTATATATGTATTCCAGGCTGAAATTTAGAAAACCAATTTCAATCTAAAATTAACATAGGTCTTTTATCAAGTTTAAGTATTTTCTATTTTCAATGGGTAATTTTTTTGCTGGTATGTGTTCGAAATTAACAGGGAAAGATAAGGAAACCCAGGTACTTTTCTTTCTGAATAGAAGTGGCACGTTTCTTTCAGTCTTTACAAGGCTTTGCCGGCCAGCAATATCAAAATATAACTCTTTTTGATCAGTGATAAAATTAGCATCTCTTCAAAGCCTTTACATCTGGTGTAATGGCTTTTTCTAGATGACCAGTGCAGTCATTTCCATTTTCTGGAAAATCATGTAGTCATTACCAGGAGGCATTAAATGACCTTGTAATACAATAGGTCAGATTAATTCTTATTTCTGGCTCTTAAAGCCTAATCAACACAGAAATTAAGGGTAAATGTCAAACCTGTATTTCACTAGAAACTAAAGTTTTTCTATATTTTGCACAAGTTGTGGACACCGAGAAACTAAAATATCACAAGTTCTACCTCTTGACTGTCACATTGTTTTGAAGTGGCTAATTTGATACAATATAAAATAGTAAGATACCCCCATCTTATGAGGACAACAAGGAATCCTATCCATGTAGTTAGTTGTTCCAGATTTTGTTTTAAATACTGCCTAACATTTTTGGTTTAAAAAATAAAAGTTAACTCCTGATTCAATCCCATTCAGTCCAGTAGTTATGTCTTCAGGTTTAAGACTCTGTCCTGACCTCTATTAAATCAGTATAACCCTTTTATGTCACTGATTTAAAAGAAAAATAAAATCACATTTAATATGATCTATCAAAAAGCAAATATTTCTTTTGTGGACCATTCAAGCAGAAGGAGCATCTCCAAAATTCTCTTTGTTCAGCTACTGATCTTGTAAATTATCTGAGTACAGCTCAGGCAAAAGCCAATGAGATGAGATTCAACCAGGCTAAGCACCGTGTCCTGCACTTGGGTTACAGACCCATGCCCCAATAGGCTTGGGGCAGAGTGGCTGGAGAGCTGCTCAGCTGAAAAGGACCCCTGTGTGTTGGTGCACTGCTGAAAATGAGCTAGCAGTGTGTCCAAGTAGCTAAGAAGGCCAATGCCATCCTGGCCTATATCAGGACCATCATAGTGAGTAGGAATAGGGAAGTGATCATCCCCCTGTACTCAGCACTGGTGAAGCACCACCTGGAGTACTGCGTCCAATTTTGGGTTCCAGGTTGTCCACAGGGGTGGTAAACACCCCATCCCTGGAGACATTCAAGGCCAGGATTGATGAGGCTCTGAGCAACATTATCTAGTACAGGATGTCCCTCCCTGCTGCATGGGGGATGGACTAGATGACTAGGTCCCTCACAACTCTATGATTCTATGAAAAAGAACACTGAGGTAGGTGCCGGAAGAAGTCCAGAGAAGGGCAACAAAACTGATGAGAGGTCGGGAGAATAGGTTTTACAAGGAGTGGCTAAGGAAGCTGGAGTTGTCTATCCTGCTGAAAAGGAGGCTGAGGAGAGACCATGTTGCTCTCCTGTGCCAGAAAGAAGGCTGTAGAGATTTGGAAGTTAGTCTCTTCTCCTAAGTAGCAGCAGATACAAGAGGAAGTGACCTCACAGTGTTCCAGGGTAGGGTTAGACTGGCTGTTAGGAAAAAGTTTTACACTGTAAGGACTATTCTTGTCAGAGTCAGGTTGATAGTTGGACTAGATGATCTGAAAAGTCCCTTCCAACCAAGGCAATTTTATGATCCTATCCCAAGAAATACTGGATTAGTTCATGAACTGCAGAAATGAGATATAAAATCAATGATGTATCAAAATCTATAAGAAAATATGACACTGTGCATCAAGATGTGAAGCTGCAATTACTTTCTATAGCTATGCACTTTGACAAAACTGCAGGTAAGTAAATCACTGTTGACTGGTAGAATACCTTACGTTTACTATCATGACTGGGCAGATATATGTAGCAGGCATGTGGGAATGGATAAGAAGCAGAGAATAGTATTGCTCATAAGATTTTAAATGTTTATTTATTGAAAAAACAATGTTTTCAGAATTGAGAAAAAACTTTTCTCTTTCTCCACCCCAGAAGAGGAAAAGGCTTGGCCTCTCTCACCTTTTTTATTATTGCAGAAGTGGAATGTCTAGTCAAGACCTACACTCTGACAATATCTGTCTGCATAGGCAGATTTGCTTTCTTTGAATAAGCTGTCACTTTGGGGTCCACCGGTCCCTAGTGCCACTAGCCCCTGTCAACAAACATATCCTTTACCAGTCTACAGGAAGATGTATTTTTTTAATTGCCCATGCTGCAAGTACCAGAAAGCTACACTCCTTGAGGACTGAATTGATCCAGTGGATGAACCCCTCTCTACCTTTGCACAAACAAACAAAACAGTGAAACTGTCAAAGTTATACAACTGAAACAGACAAGGGAAAAGAAGTGTAGAAAACTCAACATTCCATCTTTGTGATCTCATCAGTGGAAGTAGCTCCATGGAAAACAGTTTATTCCCATCAACTTCACAAGCAAACGTGTCACAAATAGATGTGACAATTTTAAAAAGATCCCAATTCCTTTAATTTTTAAATTAACCATTTCTTTATTTGGTAAGAAGAAATCTAAAATTACTAAATCTAAAATTATTTTTATAAATATCCTAATTGTTCCATTTCTGTTACTATATTGCAATGATAGCATTAGTGATATTTGTAGAAATACATTAACAGAGAAGCAGTTGATGACAATTTTTAAAAGTTAGAGGAATTCAATGACTCGGCTTCAACTAAGTGGAAAAAAACTTCAGGATACAAACAGGTAAAAACAGTCTTGCAGATGGAAATATATTCAGGGAGTCAGAGATCTTGAGCAAGCTACATCAGCTATGCTGGTGCTAACATAAAGGACTGCAGTATAACCCCTTGCAAACAGTAATGTCAGGGAACAAGTTATAATACCCTGGGTAGACACTCTTCCTGAATACAGTTGCCAGGTATTCTCTAGTGGGCATTAAGAAAGAGGCAAAATGTAAGACTTTGCTACAACAGATGTAAGCAGCTCTCCACAGATGGGATTTCTGCAAAGCATCCCATGGCTACACATTTGAGGTCTACACAATGCTGCAATAAAGAGGGGTTCACACCATCTAAAGGAACACAAGATTTGCTTTCTATCCTTACTTCTCTTCCTACTCCTTGCTGTCTACATGCTGTTGCTCCTTTCTTACTGAGACTTGGAAAGAACACTCATCCTCATGCCATTGCAGATTAGTACCACTAAAGTTTTAAAATAAGATTATGCAAACCCAGACTAGCAAATTAGCAGTCAGTTCTCAAACCTTTGAGGTTGAGGGGAGACTACATTGCTCCCTACAGGTTCCTGAGAAAAGATTGTAGGGAAGCAGGGGTTGGTCTCCCAAGTAACATATGACAGGACTAGAGGAAACAGCTTCAAGTTGTGATTTAAGTTAGCAAAGGCCAGAGGATCTCCATAGAAATACCTGTGTGTTTTGTGATTTAGTAAGTGATGATTCATCTAAATTTGATAAAGGAGTGGAGAAAGATAGTTATTAAAAAAACCTAAGTGAGTCTGAATGGATTTGTTGCTTTATCAAATCATGCCATAGCAGAGATCTGACTATACATATGTATTTACAGAAATAGCAGAAACAAGAATCAACACCAAGGAAGTCCTCTATTACAGCTCCCACCAAGAGAAAGATATACAGATAAACAGATATACAGATATACACAATCTTAGACTTAATACTCCAAGAAATATATGCTTCTTTTGCTATTCTGTAGTACTGTTTGTATTTTAAGGTTTGTGGCTCTTCCTCACTATTAAGGTGGAAGGACATTAATTCTAAACAGAATGTAGATAATTTCTCTTCTGGATCTGCCAAATATTTTTTCATATTAAATATTAATCTTGAACTCTAAAACTTATTTCAAGGCAAAAATATTTTTCCTGTTCTTTACACCTCACCCCCTTCAAAAGAAAGAAAAATCTGCTGCCTGACACATTGGTCCCGGAATAAGGGATACACTGTTAAAAATATTAATTTCTGTCTCTAGAAGTTTCAGTTTAAACATTTATTTACAGTTTTTATCAAGAAAATTACTATTATCCATTTGTAGATTTAGTGAAATAAACTGTAACTGAAAGTTATCAAATTAAGATCAAATTGATAGTCAAAACTAGAGGACTTTTTGAACTACAAATACAGAAGTAAGACAGAAGTACTGTGCCCTTTCTTTATTATAATCTCGGATCTATTACCTTCCAGCAGATAACAAACAATAGCTTGAAACAATGCTGCTTACATTGCTGCTGCTAGATTTTCTTATGCTTCATACATGTTAATGAGGACCCCTCATGTTCCTACTCTTCCTGTTTATTGACACGAAAAAGAATTCCCTTTTCTCATTTCAAATGATGGCATCTCTGATGATTTGTTAAAAAAGGTGATTTAAAATCTTCCTGGGTCACACAGCTCCCCAAACTGGAGGGCTGGTGTTTGATTTCTAGAGTGTTCCATTAATTGGGAACATGTAATTGATACTGGCTACTAGATGCTTGCAGGTCATGCTTCAAAGAGTGATTATTTCAAGGATGATAATATCTTTAGATAAATACAAAAATTTCAAGTCTTAAGGCCACTGCAAGTTCCATTTCTTCAAATATTTTAAAACCATGCAAGCATAAATCCAGCAATTCAGAATAAAACCTAACCCCATACAGGAGTATATTTTCCAAATATTCCTTTTAAGCATTGAACTGAGATAGTTCTGGATAATTTGTTGCACACATCAGCTTTCAGCAGGAAGCCAAAGATGTCAGTATTTTACACATTTTTAAGTAAATATTTGTTCCTTTTTACATTGCTTAAATTAGAGGAAACAATTTCCAGTGGAGAGTCATTCTGCTTTCTTAAACTGGAAGAATTTTAAGACTAGTTGCAACTACAGATAAGCCATACTCAAGTACCTGTTCATACCACTTGATCATCCTTTTTTGAGAAGATGTTTCTTACCTTCAGCTTTCTCTGGATTGTGACATATGGTCCCACCTCTCTCAGACTGGAAATGCTGGTAACAGTATCTCTTCTACTAATGCTCAACTGACAGACCTAGCTCTGTCATCAATATGCCTTTTCTTCCAAGAGCCTTAGACAGTAGATGACTTGAAGTGACCCCAAGCCAGTTTCCCCAAAACAAAGCATTATTTACTTAAACACAGAGAAAAAGGGCTTAAACAACAAAAGACCCTTACCTTAGCTTTCAACTTTCTATCTGAGCCTCAGCAAATTTAACTGATGCTTCCATCTCTAGGGAAGGTGCAGGTAGATGAGACTGTTTATTTTGTGTTGGCTTTCTTGTAAGCCCCTCAGAGTCAATCACCATCTCTCCCTCTGCAGTTGTTGACAGCCCACTTAACCTCAATTCTTCCCTTGAATCAGCGTCCAAAAACTTTTAGCTTTCTGCTTGGGCTTGAAAAAGGCACTGGTGAGACC
>VZTY01020795.1:1882-19841 GCA_013400935.1 Turnix velox
ACCCAGCCTGTATCTGCGCTTGGGATTGCTTTGACCCAGGTGCAGGACCTTGAACTTCATGAGGTTGGCATGGGCCCACCTCTCAGGTCTGTCAAGGTCCCTCTGGATGGCATCCCTTCCTTGAGGTGAATCAACTGCACCACACAGCTTGGGGTCATCTGCAAACTTGCTGAGGGTGCACTCAATCCCACTGTCCATATCTCCTACAAAGATATTAAAGAGCACTGGTCCCAGTGCTGATCCTTGAGGAACACCACTCGTCACTGGTTTCCACATGTGGATGTTGTCATTTTAGGAAAAGCTGTTGATCCATTTCTTCTAGCCAACACTGATTTATGCAATTTGGGGCCCAGGAGGGACAGGGCCCTCGCACCAGAGGCTCTCAGTGGAGAGCTGGCTCTCAGTGAAGCCCCCAGTGAGAGGAACCATCTCTCATCAAGGAGAGAAAATGAGGACAAAGAAGGGTGGGGGTTGAAGATACCTCTGGAGATCTTCCCAGTCCAACCTCCCTGCCAAAGGAGGGACACCCAGAGCAGAAATGTCTCCAGGTGCATTTGGAATGCAACCAGAATCCCTCTGGGGAGCTTTGAGGCTTCTACCACTCTCAAAAGAAAAGTCCTTTCTCCTGTTGAGATGGAACTCATCACATTCAACTTTCTGCCCATTACCTTCTTGTCCTGTTACTGAAAAGAGAACTGACCCCATCCTCCCACCACCTTGACATACTTGTGAGCATTAAAGAATTCCATCAAGGTCATAAGGAAGCCCAAGACGAGTTTCTCCTTAGTGAAACTCATCCTCCTGCTAAGAGTTGGTCCCAGTAACATATTAGACCAAGAAACCAGCAACATATGGGGAAGCTTTCCTACCACCCAGGGTTGTCCCAACACCATCAGTGTTTAGCCACTCATCACCATGCGCTTCCAAAGGTGGAATAATGGTAGCAAGAGGACAAAGGATGCAGTGAGACCACCAGAGAAGTGATGGTCCTCCTCCTCAACCTGGAAGGAAAGGTTGCTGCATCATCACAGATGATCCAGCAAAAGACGTGGCTCCCATTGTGGCCCCAAAGGATGTGTGGTCCCAAAGGATGTGTGGTCCCTGCTCAACTGGGACCTGCTCAACTGTAGGATTTCACAACACACTACACCCTGGTCTGTTTCCTTGCAAGCACGTGTACATTATTTATTTTCCCTACACATTCTACACAGCAGAAGGATTTTTCTACTTCTGGAATCAATCCTGGAAGTCATTAATGGTCTCAGTGTGGAACAGATGGTCTAGTTAGAAATAGAAAAAAGAAAACAAAAAAACTAAAACCCAGCAAAATTTGAAAGAGCTCATTTTGGAATCCTATGTCTGGTTGTGCTGGTAGGAGCCCAGCAGTCCAGAGGAACCCAGCTGCTTGTGGCAGACTAGGGGTTGAGATACAACCTTTAGGGACCTCCCTTTGACTCAAAGAATGTGTTAGGTTGGAAGGGACCTTCCAAGGTCCATCCAATCCAATCCCCTGCAGTGACAGGAACATCCTGCACTAGATCAGGTTGCTCAGGAGTATCAGCAAGCCTGGCCTTGGATGTCTCCAGGCTTCATGGGGCCTCCACCACCACCTCTCTGGTCAACCTCTTCCACTGTCTCACCACCCTTATGGGGAAGAACTTCTTCCTCATATCTCATCTAACTCTGCCCTGCTCTAGTTTCAAACCATTGCCCCTCATCCTGTGGCTCCATGCCCAGGCAAACAGCCCCTCTCCAGCTTTCCTGGAGCCCCTTCAGAAACAGGAAGGCCACTATGAGGTTTCCTGGTGCCTTTTTTTCTAAAAGCAGAGACAGACCCACAGCTTTTTTTTGCCAATTTCTTCCCCTTTATCTTGGGCAAGAGATTGGTGTGAAGTTCAGGGTTGCTTGGTCCAACACATGCTGTGCTTTCACACTTGGACAATTTAGAGTCAAATCTCCTCATCTTGACCCCGGTTTGACCTAAAGAGGGTGATCCTGAGGTAGAAGAAGTACACAAGTGTAAGAAGGAACAACCTCTGCTTTGGAGAGCTCCCAATCCAAGCAGCTCAAGAGAAAAGCACTACCTCATTGAACTGCTGAGGAACTGAGGCAGAGAAGACCAAGTGTCACGTGGAGGAACCTCTGGCAGAGCAATCATCCTAAACTCACTGTCCTGAAAAAAACACCAAATCCCATCCCAAGCCTTCATGCAATCCCTCTGCCTGACCCCCAGCACTGGATCTGTCCTGCTGAGGGTGCCAGCAACCCTGAGGAAACATCTTCCTGCTGGAGAAGAAAGAAAAGGGTGGGGTGAGATGAGATGGACTATGAGGGAATTGGGGATTATTATTATTACTATTATTATTATCATCATTGCAGAGATTCAGACTTTTGTTTGGTCTCCTTCCATTTTCAGCTTAGCAGATGGAGGAGAAACTTCAGCTATCTCCACTCAGAGTTTTCCCTGGCTCTTTGGTCCCTGCCCTGACTCTGACCCCTTGGAGACGTGGAGTTGGGACAAAAGAGGAGTCAGCAGCTCTGAGCAGCTTCCTCATCTGCAGCCTGACAGCACTCAGAAGCTGAGAGCCTCTCCTTCTCTGCAACACTTAGAGAGGACCTGCCCACTAACTCAGGCCTGGGACCTTCTAGATGATCAAGTCCAACCATCAGCTGAACTCAGACAAGAACCATCCCACCACCACTCAGAAGATGAGAGCCTCCCTTTCTCTGCAAGACTCAGAGAGGACCTGGCCAACAATTCAGGCCTGGGTTGGAAAAGACCTTCTAGATCATCAAGTCTAACCATCAGTTCAACTTCAACAAGAAGTTCCTAAAACTACATCTCCAAGCAATATGTCTCCCCACTCTGCATGCTGATACTGTTTGCAATGACCAAAGGGGAATTTAGGGAATTCTAGGAAGAACTTCAGGATTAATTTCTTCNNNNTGACCAAAGGGGAATTTAGGGAATTCTAGGAAGAACTTCAGGATGAATTTCTTCCCCATGAGGGTGGTGAGACACCGGAAGAGGTTGCTCAGAGAGGTAGAGGAGGCCCCAATTCTGTAGATACCCAAGACCAGGATTGCTGAGGCTCTGAACAACCTGATCTTGGGCCAGATGTTCCTGCTCACTGTAGGAGGTTGGACTGGATGGACCTTTGAAGGTCCCTTCCAACCCAACTGATTCTATGGTATGGAAGACCTTGAGCTTGGCAGGAATAGAGCTCACTCCAGCATGTCCAGCCCATGGTCTTCAGTGCTGAGATGTTCCTCACCACCATCACACACACCAGTATTGACTCAACCTGCTCATCTCAACCTACTTGATCCCAGGGAAGCAGCCTCTGTCTCTGATGCAGGGCTTCCAGTCTGATCCAGCAACTCCCCAAATTCTTTAGGGCTACCTTCATTTCTTTAACACAAGCTGCTTTCTCCAGGAGTGAGGTTCTCCTAAAAGAGAGGAGCAAAAGGACAAAGAACTAAAATTCCAATCACACTTAACTTCCTGTCTGCCTTCACTCAGGCCGGAGCTTTCATCTGCTTCCCCCACATCCGGGCACCCTCTGCCCCATGTTGGGGTGAGTTTGGGTTTGTTTCTTGGTCTAGTTTTTTTTAATGACTTTTAAAAACTGTTTTGGATAGAAAAAGCCTTCTCACAGCCTCTCACTGGTGATATTTACTCTAGCTTGGTCAACTTGGAAAGCCAACTGAAGGCATGCAAGTAAAAAAAAAAGATCAAAAATGCTGGATCCAAGTGGCAGGTCCTGAGGAGCACAGGGATCTCACCCAAGGATCCTCATGGAGGTCAGCTCTTGATTAGATGTGAGCTTGCCTTTGGCAACGACCTTAAAGACCATTCTCAAGAGGTGATTTCAGCTTCTGGCTTTATCAGGGGCCTCCTGCCTGACTTGGACAACTCAATCTTTCCCCCCTCTCTCTCTCTCTCTCTCCAATGGCAGCAATATTTCTTTCCCTCTGTCTTGTCTCTATATTTATCACCAGATTTTTGGAGGAAGGGTAGGGTGAGGCATGTGATTTCTGGGCTTCGATGAACCATGGCTCTGATTTCCCACATCTGCTGGGGACAATCCCAATGTCTGCCTTGCTGGCAAACTCTAAATGCCCTTTCAGCCCAAAGAGGCTCTGCTTGTTTTTAAAATATTTTTGAAAAAAAATTAATTACAGCCATGTCTCAGCTATTAGCACCTCATTAATCAACATATCACAAATACAGCAGCTTTTCTGCTGTTTCAGGCTCCTCTCCAAGGGGTTGTTTTAATTGCTGAGGACTTTGCCTGTACTCCTGAGATCCCTCTTCCTCGCTGGGTGTTTCTGGGTGCAGTTTTCTCCCACTCACCTCAAGAAAAAAAATCCTGCTTTGCCAGAAAGGGATCTTTTTATTAGAGAGGACTTAGTTTACACTAGGGAAAGGGTTTTGGGGTTTTTTCCAGCTCTGGGATAAGCTTCCTAGTTAGATCAAGAGACACAAGGCTGGCATTTGCAGAGAGAACCAGCAGGCTAGGTTTTGATGAATGCATCTAATTAGTCAGAGCAGCAACTCTAAAGCAGTCTTGCCCCAACAGAGAGCTGAGATCAACTAAGCACTGACTCTTCCGAGTGTCACTCTCTCTGCCCTCATCTTATTTTGGAAGGAAACCAAACCCATCCAGGAACATTTTCAAGACTATTATCATCATGATAGATGTAAACTATAGAGGCAAAGCACAACTTGGTGTTCATTAGCTTTGATTACAGAATCATAGAATGGTTTGGGTTGGAAGGGATCTTCAAGATCATCAGATTCCAAAGACCCTGTCATGGGCAAGGACACCTTCCACTACACCAGGCTGCTAAATGCCTCATCCAGCCTGGCCTTAAACATCTCCAGAGAGAGAGGGGGCATCCACAACCTCTCTGGGTGACCTCTTCCAGTGTTTCATCACCCTCACAGCAAAGAACTTCTTTTTTCTCTCCATCCTAAATCTCCCCTCTTCCGATTTGCATCCATTCATCCTAGTCCTGCCATCCTGGACCCTATTAAAATGTCCTACCCCAGACTTTCTGCATCTTCCTTCAGGTATTGAGAAGCTACTCTGAGGACCCCCCCTGAGCCTTCTCTTCTCCAGGCTGAACAATCCCAACTCCTTCTGCTTGTCCCCATAAGTGAGGTGCTCCAGCCCTCTCATCATCTTCATGGCCTGCTCTGGACATGCTCCAAGAGCTCAATGTACTTCCAATGTTGAGGGCTCCAGAACTGAACCCAGTACTCCAGTCGAGGTCTCAGAAGAGCCAAGCAGAGAGACAAAATCACCTCCCTTGACCTGCTGGTTCTCTTGGTGCAGCCCAGGTTTCACTTCAGCTGCAAGAAGGAAGAGCAATATAACAGGGCAATAAGGTGCTGTTGCCAACCTTCTGAGCCAAAGGGTGCAGAGCAGCCACCATCTTCCCTTCCATGGGAGATGATGGCCACCATGCTCAGACCTGGGCACCACTGTGAGGAGGAATTCAGCTCTGCCTTCTCTCACCTACAACTGCTGCTTTAGTTTCTCAATCTGGCAACTCAAAGAGCAGCCACTAAGTGATATAAATTTTTATAAATATATAAAGGGCTTGTTTCCCAGCCTGTTTTCCCCATCTGCCTGTTGCACCTTCCCTTTGTGTCACCTTTCAAGCAGGACATCTAGAATCCTGGCCTTGATTTCTTCACTTCAGCTACAGGAAGCAAAGATGAAGGTCCTATTGATCCTATACCAAGAAAGTCCTTCATCCTTCTCTTTGGGTAGGGACATTGGTTTCTAAGCAGTTTCTCCCCTAGCTTTTCAGCTTTTCTTCTTCCACTTCAGCATTAAATCTCTCATGGATAATTCCAGCCACAGCCTAAAAAAGAAGAGGTGCTACATTCATTGGGTTTGTATTTTTTTCCCTGCTCCTGAGCCAGCAGACAGAGCTTTGAGCTTTGCATCTTCCCTTTGTGGTACCTTTCAAGCAGGACACCTGGAATCCTGGCCTTGATTTCTTCACTTCAGCTGCAAGAAGGAAAGATCAAGATCTTGTTGATCTTACACCAAGAAAATCCTGCATCCTTCTCTTTGGGTAGGGACATTGTTTTTTAAGCACTGTCTCTCCTAGTTTTTCAGCTCTTCTTCTTCCACTTCATCATGGCTCCACTTATGGATAATTCCATCCACAGCCTAAAAAAGAAGGGGAATTCCATTCCTTGGTTTTGCTACAAAGTTTACAGTAAGCATTTGCCTGGAGACTTCATGCACTCAGCCCAGGAGAGGTGCTCAGTCTCTTACATTAGTGAGCATGATGATGTCTAGGTCACCAAACTGTGATTCCAAGAAGAACCAAGCCAAGAATTGCATCTCGAGTGCTGATATTCAGTTCCCAAAGAGTGATTCAGGGCTTGAAAACCAATACCAAGAGCCAGTGGCACAAGGCAGGGAACACAACACTCCTGAGACAGGTTGGGATGAGGAGGAAGAAAGTATCAGACTCCATATCTGAGGGTCAAGGCTTCAAGTCCCTGTCCAGGTGTGAGGCTTGTGAGAGCTGGGCTGATGGTTGGACTTGATCTGAAGGGTCAACTTTCAATTTAGGTGATTATGAGGAAAAGGCTTTACCAAGGGTCTACCATGGAAAAGGAAGAACCCTTGGTGTTGACAGGGCTGCCGTCTGTCTCCTTCCCTGTTGATTTCTGCTGGTCTTTTCAATGGGGATGAAGAAAAATGACTCAGAGCTCTGCCACATTCACTGCTCCTTTTTCCATCCCTATAAAAATGCCAAAGAAATCCAGATCAGCCTTTTTTTTTTTGGGCAGTTTTCTAACAGGACCCTTGAGATGCAGCACTGCTTCTGCCCCCAAAAAGCAAATTCCAGTTTAAGAACAGTCAACCCCATTGACTAGAAGGGAGTAGCAGCACTTGTTTTTGCTCCCTGGCAAGGGCTAAACCCTTTAAGTGATATCAGATGGCCATGAGTCAACAACATTGCCTTGAAAATGTGCCACTCAGACTGTCCATAAATAGATTTTATTTTCCTTTCTCTCCTGTAAAGCTACCTCCTATCACCACTACACAATGCCAAGGGGGCTGCTGGGGACAGATAAAGAGAGAACTGGAACAAAGGGACATTTAAGGACCTGCATCCCCTTTCATCCCACCCCACCAAGATGCTTTAGACCACTGGTGGGTGGCTGGGTGGTGCAAGAGCAGGGAACAGCAGCCAAGTTCTTCATATTTCCATACTCTCTGCTGAAAAAAAGCTCCAAAGTAGATAATTCAAGACCTTAGTGTTTTCAATAGATGCAAAATAAGAAAAAATAGAGCTATTTTTAATCAGACTGACTTGCAGGAGCTGGGAACACACCCTACACACAGACAAGGGACTGTTCCTGGTGATTAATTTCAGTTTCCCCAAAGACTAATGTCACCATCTCTACAGCAGAGGCCATCCACAATAAGTCCTGATATTTCAAGACTAAGCTTCATTCAACCCAAAATCAAACATTCACAAGCCCCAGAAAGTTCATAATCTTTTGTTCAGATTATTTTTTATACCTATTTTGCAGGCCAGACAGAGACAGGAACATTCAGGCAAGTTCTCAAGAGCTCTATGCTCCCACACTGTGTGCTGAAATGAATGGGGGAAATGTTGTATTTATCTAGGATCTCATGCTGGGATTTCCTTTTTTGCCATTTAAGAAAACCTAGAAGGGGGAATGCTGAAATCCTGGCTTCATGTGGGGGATTTTAAAGACCTCCTAGTGTCACTCTAACCATGACCTAAGGAAATCAAGTTTGTTCCCCACTTATTTCATGAGAAGCTGAGTTCACAGGGTAAGTGCTTTGGAAAAATAAAATCTTAAGTCTCACAGCTGTTAAAAGCTTATGAAGATCTTGTTCTCTCCGTTGCAGGCCACGAAGAAAAGTCGAGATGTTTGGAAAAACATCCCAAAGAACCTCAGGAATGATGATAACGAAGAGATTGAGGCCACACAAGTGGGTTAGAAGCTGCTCATTCCTCATTATACATTGAGAGGGACAAAGATGTAGACCACACCATGGTGCAGAGCAGAGAATAAAAGCCACCAGAGGATTAACAGGATATGACTTTGCAAGATGCCATAACAAATAAATATAACCACTAAGCAAGCCAGCAGAATTCAATCTCTGTGTCAAATACTGTGTGTGCTGGGGCAGGGTGACCAACACCTTTGGAAATCTAAGTTTGGTAGCTGAGTCACCTCTCTCTCTGTCTCTCTCAACCTGTTCTACAGGATCCAAAGGTTTTCCCTCTTGGTTTTACAGAGGTAGATCCATCAACAGCCCCAGCTGAAAGGCTCATTTCCCTCTGCTGCAGCTCAAGCAGGGTCAAGTCACACAAAATATAAATCAGTCACCATTTACATCAGTCAGATAAGGCCATATTTCGCTTCTTGAGCTTTTCTCATAGAATCACACAATGTGTTGAGTCGGAAGGGACCTTCAAAAGAACATCCAGTCCAACCCCCAGCAGTGAGCAGGGACATTCTACACTAGATCAGGTTGCTCAGCACCTCAGCAAACCAGGCCTGGGATGTCACCAGGCATCAATGGAGCCTCTACTACCTCCCTGGGCAACCTCTTCCAGTGTCTCACCACCCTCATGGGGAAGAAATTTATCCTGAAATTCTTTCTAAAATTCATCCTGAAATTCTTCCTAAAATTCCCCTTTTGGTCATTGCAAAGAGTCTCAGGATGCAGAGTGGGAAGACATAGAGCTTGGAGATGTAGTTTTAGGAACTTCTTGTTGAAGTTGAGCTGATGGTTAGACTTGATGATCTAGAAGGTCCTTTCCTACCCAGGCCTGAGTTGTTAGCCAGGTCCTCTCTGAGTCTTGCAGAGAAAGGGAGGCTCTCATCTTCTGAGTGGTGGTGGGATGGTTCTTGTCTGAGTTCAGCTGATGGTTAGACCTGATCATCTAGAAGGTCCCAGGCCTGAGTTAGTGGGCAGGTCCTCTCTAAGTGTTGCAGAGAAAGAGAGAGCTGTCAGGCTTCAGATGAGGAAGCTGCTCAGAGTTGCTGGCTCCTTTTTCTTCCCAACTCCACATCTCCAAGGGGTCAGAGTCAGGGCAAGGACCAAAGAGCCAGGGAAAACTTTGAATAGAGATAGCTGGAGTTTCTTCTCCATCAGCTAAGCTTTTTTCATACAATCACAGAATGTGTTGGGTTGGAAGGGACCTTCAAAGAAAATCCAATCCAACCCCCTGCAGTGAGCAGGGACATCCTGCACTACGCCAGCAAGCCTGGCCTTGGATGTCTCCAGGGATTGGGCCACCTCTACCACATCTTTGGGCAACCTCTCCTAGTGTCTCCACACCCTCATGGGGAAGAACTTCCTACTGTCTCATCTAAACCCTCCCTGCTTTGACTCACAGACAACCACAGACCTAGAGAAAGGCAGGACAACGTGTGTTTCAAGTAGCAAAGGAGAAAGGCTGAAGGAAGAAGCAGGAGGCAGCTGGAAGAGGAGGCAGACAGACAGTTTTTGGGGCACAGAGATGAAGAGAGTTGCAGATTTTCTGACAAGGAAACTGTTTGTTTCTCCTGAGATCATAGCAACAGGACACCACGTACATAGCGTGTCAGTAAATCATGATTTTATTTTTTCCAAGGAATACCTCTCAAAATAATATAATCAATTCCTCCTCTCCTTGGAAACAATCCCACACCACCCTGCCTGGCCAGAAGGACAGCACTATCCCTCCATCCAGCACATCTTTCTGTTTTTTCCAAAAGCATTTCCCAGCTTTAATTCCAAGGCAGTGAGTCCTCTCAACCAGCCATCTGAGCAGTCCAGATGCGTAAAACACAGATAAGGATGTGACACCCCCCCACCCCAAAGCCTAAAGTTAAGATGGGGAGATTCAAGAGACTGGGAACTCTACTCTAGCCCTTGGCTGACTGCAGTTTCAGGCAGGGATTGCTGGAAAACATCCCAGGTTGCTTCCCATCTTTAACATCCCTGAACTTTCACATCCCCTAAAAGCAATGCAATCTCAACAACATGTTGAAATTCAACACCATTAGTTTGATTCTTACCTCATCTTCCATCCAAATCCAATAAATACATGGTTCAGTAGACGATTACATTCAAAAGAGACTTCAAATGGATTCAGGGTTTCCATACTGTCTCCAGATGCTTTCCTGGCTTCATAAACACAATAAAAACATGCATCCAGAGCTTTGTTCTTGACAAAACAGAGAAAGCATCTTATAGACAAAGTTTTCCTTAAATCTGGAATATAAAACCAGGCATTTTTTAAACTTACTTCAGATTCTGGAAAAAAACCACAGTAGATATTTCTCAATAGATTAAAAAAAACCCAACACCCTTTTTTCTTCTAACTAAACACACTGACAAGAACACATTCAGAAAAGCCAGATACATTTAGGACTAAACAGCTGCAGTTGCTTTGGGAAGATAATTCCTTTGAGCCCCTTTGTTCACTAACACAGCAACTTGCTACAAACTCTCCACCTCATCCCTCTACTCAAATTATTTGGGGTAAAAAAACCCTTTAGGAGATCCATTTCAACATCCTTTACTACTTAGATATAATCAGACTTTTAAAATGACACTTGAGTGTACAAAAATACCCCCAGACAGAACAAAGTTTACAAGAGAAGGTTGAAATCAACAATGAGATTATTTTAAAGGGAGACGAAAGAGTTCAGCTGTGAAAAACTTCAAGTCCAAGATGAAAACCTTGTCTTTAAGGATTTAAAATCCACAGCATTACTCCTGCGAGAACCTCAAGGTTATGCCTAACCTTAAACATAAACAGTGGTGTTAGAGCCCAAAGCTTCCCTTCTCTCCTTCCTAAACGTCATGCTAAGCTCTAACAAAATATTCACCATGAAACCCTGCTCCAGACTTTTACAGCATCCACGCTCAGCTCAAGCTGAGAGAACTGGGGCTACTCATCCTGGAGAAGAAAAGGCTCCAGGAAGACCTTCTAGGGTCCCTTCAGCACTTGAAGGGGCTCCAGGAAAGCTGGGGAGGGGCTGTTTGCCAGGGCATAGAAACACAAGATATGGGGCAGTGGTTTGAAACCAGAGTAGAGTTAGATGAGACATGAGGAAGAAGTTCTTCCCTGTGATGGTGGTTAGACACTAAAAGAGGTTGCCCAGACAGGTGGTGGAGGCCCCTTCAAGCCTGGAGACATCCAAGACCAGCCTTGCTGAGGCTCTGAGCCATCTGCTCTAGTGCAGGATGTCCCTGCTCAATGCAAGGGGTTGGACTAGGTGGACTTTGAAGGTCCCTTCCTACTCAATGCATTTATGATTCCTTCATCATGTGAAAGCTCAGTATTAAGTCTGGATAATACCTAGCAACTGCCCTTTGTTTTTTGGCTCCTGTTACTTGGGCTGCTCTCATTCAACATTCCCACTGCCAGTGGCAGAAGTTCCTTGGCTTCTCCTGCAGCCTTATCCAGTGGCTCACTAGTGTCTGAGTCACAGCTGGTTTGGGCCATGGGTTGAGTGGGATTAGTCATTGGAATCTGGTGGGAGGCTGTATTTAATAGCCCCCTGCACTCCAGAGAAAGAAGGAGCCAGGGAATCTTTAAGAACCATGGATGCATTATATTTCCACAGAAAACCAGCCAAATTAACCACCAAAGAGCACATCTGTAGGCAGAGGAGTCATCCTGTTGTACCCCTCATGTGTAACAGGAGCAGAGCTTAAGGCAAGAACCGCATCTCCTAGCCAACACCCACAGAAAGAAATAAAAAGCAGACTAAAAAAATAATCACAGCTCTGAAAATGGATCTAAAAGTCACACATGTTTGGGCTCTACTTGTGCTCTTCCAGCACAGGCTGAGATCTGCAGCATCATCTTTGCTTCCCTGTCTCCCAACATTTTGTTGAACAAGGAGAGGTCTTGTAGGGAAACCAAGTGATGCTAAATCTGCTTCCCCCTCTGACACCTTCACCAGTTACCCCAACTCACCCCAAGATAGAATCATAGAATAGTTTGGGATGGAAGAGACCTTCAAGATCATCTCGTTCCAATCCCCCTGTCATGGGTAGGGACATCTCCCACTACACCAGGTTGCTCAATGCCTCATCCAATCTGGTCTTAAACACCTCCAGGGAGAGGGCAGCCTCTCTGGGAAACCTCTTCCAGTGTCTCACCACCCTCAAAAAGATAAGGATCACTGTTCACAATCCAGTTTTCCCACCTGAAAGAGGGGAATAACCATGATAACTTCGCACTTCTCAGGGTCCACTGAGGACACAACTACTCATACTTGGAGATGCTGAGATGTAAGACAAGCTGGTCCTCAGCCAAAAGCTGCTGCAGTCAAAGGAAGGCTTCACTGGAGCTCAGGGGACCTGGTGCTGCTTTGAGACCTAAATATAAGGATAAGGTCAGCATCAGCAGCTCCACATCCCAGTAGCCTGACGTGACAGGAGCAACCTCTCCTAGGGATGCAGCCCTTTCTAAGAATTTTAAACAAATTCGAGATGTGTTTAGTCTGGAAGTGATTAATTTGCTCATTTCAGGTGCATCTGATGTTTGCCCCCACACACTGTGGTCAGTTGGGCCAGGGGAAAATTAAAAAAAAAAAAAAATCCCAGCCCCATAACCAGAAGTGCATTACATAGGACTGAGTAATATGTCCACACCATAATTAAAATCCCACAATTTAAACTCTGGAGATGATGTTTTATGGCTGGGATGAGTATGATACAGGCTCTCCATTTTCAAACTCTGAAGATGTATGGGAAAGCAGATGTTTTTAATAGTTTGAACCTTTAAAAAAAAAAAAGGTTATTCCTTCCTCCCAGCTAATGACATGAAGTCAGGAGTGAGGTGTGGCTGCAGGAAGGGGTGAAAATATTTCATCCACTGGTCTTTACACCAGTGGAAAAGTGTTTATTCTGAGTTAAATGGGTATTTTTAAACTGATTATCAACTAGATGCAATTTAAAAAAACCCAAAATAACACTTTTTTTTTTTTCGTTTTTCAATTTGTTAAATCTAAAGGCTTTCAACTCTTCATGGCAGGAGGGCTGGAATTAGATGATCTTGAAGGTACCTTCCAGCCCAAACTATTCTATGATTGTATGAAAAGTTCTTAAAGAAAACTGTAAAAAAAATTTACTTAGACCCTACATTGCCCAGGTTGGAAGGGACCTTTCAGATCATGGAGTCCAACTATCAACTCAGCTCTGGAAAGAACCACTCCAAAACCTTATCTCCAAGCTCTGTGTCTGCTCCACTCTTAAATTCCTTCAAGGGATGGTGCCTCAAACCCTTTCTTTCCCTAGGCAGCCCATGCCAATGCTTGATAACCCTTTCAGTAGCATAACTTTTTCCCCTAATACCTCCAAGGCTGGAGGTTTAGGATACATAATCTCAGCTGGATTGCATGGGCAGAGAGCATGTGGCCCTCAGGGGCAATCCACATGGAATGAAAAGACAGACAGACATCAGCCTCCCCTATCTATTGCATCATGTGAAATCCCTTCAAACACATTCCCTCACTGCTCCTTTGAGCAACAGCAGAGAGGGAGGAACTGGCAGGTTCTCCAGCTCCCAGCTGCAGGCTCCTAATTCATCTCCAGCTCGTTTTTAATTCCCCCTCAACCCCCCCAGTCCTGATTCCCAGAAACATGGAAGAAGCCAAACCTTTTACTGCTTCCAACAACCAGAGATGCTTCTTCTGCATCATCCATTTTCTCCCAGCTGGTTGAGCTCGTGACCAGAGTCAGACCAGAAGGAACGCAAGACAAGTGAGGTAGATCCTTCCATTGAGTACAGACCATCTCTACTTAAGCTTTGCCCTCCCTCTTCTCCACTCAGTTCCTGCCTTTCTCTTTCAGGTAGCACTTTCAAATCATAAATGTCCAAACTTTGCTGAGTTTTCCAACAAAAATCCTGTCTTCCTTCAAAAGTCCCAGGCAAAACTGTCTTTGAACTTTGTCCATCAGCCACAATGGAGCAGAGGAACAGGGACAAGGGACACAGACTCACCTTGTATTTCAAGGTATGAGCAAATGAAGGGGTCTGATAGAACCTGTCTTCTCCACACTGTCACTTGTCTGATGAAAGGGCATAGAGATAAATCGTCCCCCTTCTCAGAACTTCATTCTCCTCCTCCCTTTTGTCAGCATTTCTCATCTCTTGGGTCATCTTCAAGCCAGGACCTGGTTCTCACGGGAAGCAAGATCTTCAGTGATTCATGAGAGCTTGTCCTCCAGAGCAAAAATGACACAAAAGAGGCAACATCTGCTCCTCAGCCATTGCTACATCTTTCCCAGGACACTGAAGAGCTCTCTTGGCCAAACAGACCAGGTGTTTCCAACCTGCTGATGCTACAAGCTCAGGACAGCACGGCTGTAACATCTAGGAAGACAAGAAAAGACAACATAACACCCAAACTCTTGCCTCCATGAACCAAAAAATCCCAGAAAAGCAGACAAGTTTCCCTGTCCCAGAGCCATCCACCCTCCTCTGCAGGATAAAACCCTAAGTACCAAGTCACATTTTCCAGCCCCACAAATATTTTCTCCCTAGCTAGCTCAAAGCAAATCATGATGCCATGAATTATTTTCCTTCTAGAATTCCCATTTCACAGCTCATCAAGGCTGGTGCTAATTAGAGCAGGCTGTGAAGTTCACAATATCTGCAGAATGGCAGGGGTGGACAGACACATGACACCACAGTTGCAAAACCTCCATGTCCCACAGAGCTGCCCCATGTGATGTTGCTTCTTCAGGCACTTATGAAGGAAAAACATAGCATTTAGCTTCTAAATCTTAAAAAAAATTAAGCAACATTGGTCATTCTGAAGAGGAAAGGGTTTTCATTTAAAGACTATTCATTAATAATCTCCTTAATAACCTTTCAGATCATCACATCCAACATGGCATGTATCTCCTAAATCTTAAAAAAAAATCAAGTAACCTTGATCATTTTAAAGAGGAAAGGGCCTTCATTTGAAGACCCTTCATTAATAATCCCCTTAATAACAGGTTTTGTTTCATAATTTCATCATCACCCAAGTTGGAAAAAGGCCCTTTCAGATCATCACATCCAACCATCAGCCCAACTCTGACAAGCTTCACACCTGGACAGGGACTTGAAGTCTTGACCTTCCAACTAGGCGTCTGATGCTCTCCCAAATGAGCTCATGCCAAAATGGTTGCTAACTCTTTATCCTTAGTGCCTTGGCCATATATTTGGAAAAAAATACCACTTTGCCATCCTTCTACTGCTCATTTGTCCCCAAAAACCGAATCACTGCAAGCTCCTTGTCTCTAACCATCACCCCCAGCAGCTCCTTCAGACCCAGACCTGCAGAGATGTTCACTTTGGGGGTACTTTTGGGTCTCTTCCCAATTCCCAGGAGCTTGCCATTAGCTTCTTGCCCGCAAAGGGGAATTTCTCTCCTACAAAGGAGTCAAATCTATCTTCAGCAATGGATCTGCCTGAGATGCAGCCCACCATGGAGAGAAGAAAGCCACCATTCCACATTACACAGCAAAGCTCAGCCCACATTTGGCTGTAACTCAGCTATTTGAAGGCATCCTTGGCAGAGACAGCCCATAATTCTTCAGAGCATGTGTGTGTGTCTTCTGCTTGAGGCAAGGCTTGTAGTTGAGAAGGAAATGGGGGGGCATCAATCTTTACAGTAAGAGTTTTCCATTGAACACAGCAGCTCACCAAGAAAAACCCTAAGAAGATCCCATCACCCATTTTTCCAAAGCATGTATTCTTTCCAGATACACCCTGACAAAACACATGCCACCCCCTTGAGTGTTGGGTTCAAACTGCCCGCTCTGGGATGTGCTCTTCCTCTGGTCTTTCAAGCCACACTAAAAATTTTATGGTGCAAACAAGGCTGGAAGGTGCATGTAGGACTTTAGACCAGCTCCTGAAGTCCCTCATGGCTCTGATACCTAGAAGGCTTCGGGAGAGAAACATCAGAAGCCTAAATTAATCTTCTCAGGAAAAATTCAAGCACAAAGACTGGCAAGAAAGATTTCACTCTGTGGTTTAGGATGAAACCAGGCAAGGAATGTCTCCACCAGCAGGCAACTGTGCTAGGCCAAGTGCCATATAGGATGGTGACATACTAATTAACTACCAGTTAGTTAATGGGACAGCCTGAGTACACAACAGGGGTGACTTCTAGTGCAGCCCAGGGACATGGTGAGGGTTATCACTGCTTAGTGTTATCCCAACATGTGCCAGGTTAACTGTCTAAAATCCAATAAATTGGTACAGGTTTCTCAAACCATGAACCCAAACTGGCCTTCCACCATATGCTGAGTGTCACAAAGGGTCCCTGCCACTATCTATTGCCTGACAGCAAACTAGGAGAAAGTTAGATAGATTATGACAACCTGGCTGGTCTAAAAACCACCCCCAGTGCCATCATCCCCATAGTCCCATCCTAACTGCTCTAGTCTTAGACTGTTTTCAATCAATGGCAAGAAAAACAAACCCCAAGGATGCATCTTCCTATAAAACAATAGCCAGAGAGGAACAAAAGAGGAGAAAATTGTGAGATCAGGGGGAAAAAAACCCAGGTGGGATGAAAATGTTACAGCCACCTGACAAGCAGGATTTTCCAGGGAGATGATCTCAAAAAGGCACCAAAACTTCAGCATGCTGGCCTCTCTTGTCTTGAGTACTCAGTATTAAGAAGGACACTGAGCTGCTGCAGCAGGTCCAGAGGAGGCCACGAAGATGATGAGAGGGCTGGAGCACCTCCCTTCTAAGGACAGGCTGAAGGAGTAACGGTCCTTCAGTCTGGAGAAGGTTCACGGGGCTTCTTAATACATGAAGGGGGGGCTACATAAAGGCTGGGGTAGGACTTTTTAATAGGATCCAGGATGGCAGAACTAGCAGGAATGGATGCAAATTGGAAGAGGGGAGATTTAGGACAGAGAGAAAAAAGAAGTTCTTCACTTTGAGATTGAAGAGTCACTGGTAGAGGTTGCCCAGAGAGGTTGTGGATGCCCCCTCAATCCGTGGAGGTGTTGAAGGCCAGGCTGGATGAGGCATTAAGCAACCTGGTCTGGTAAGAGATGTCCCTGGCCATGGCAGGGGGTTTGGAACTAGATGATCTTGAAGGTCCCTTCCAACCCAAACCATTCTATGATTCTATAAGTTAATTAAATGAGGCTTTAAACTTCACTGCTGCAAACACAAATACACCTTATTTTCTTCATCAAAAACACTCCCTGAACAACAGTTGATTTGAATGAGAGGAAGAGACTTTTTGAAAGAGGAATATCTCACTAAAGCAGCAGAGGAAAGAGAGACCTAATACCAAATATTCCCCAAAAAGAGCATTATTCCAGATGAGTCTGCAGTCTCACATTTCTCAAGATGTTTTGCTGTAACATTTCCCAAAGGAAAAGTGCCAAGTTTAGAGCCTGAAAAGGCTTCATTTAAGACAATCTTTCTTTCTTCGGCAGATATTTTTTATTCCAAGCTCAGCTGTTGAAGCTGAACTTAAATGCAAGAAATTTTTCATGTCCTTTAACAAGTCCAACAACATATTTCTCTCCCTTTTTTTTTTTCTTTCATTAGAGGTGCGATTTCTACCCCCTTGGACGCCAAATGGAAAAAGAATTACAGCTCATCATTTTTCATTCCTATTAAAAAAATAAAAAGCCTCTTCCATGCACAGGCAGTGAAAAGGAGAAGAAAAAGAAGCAGTTTTTATCATGTGTGCTCATACCTCTGTCTCTTAGATTTAAAAAAAACCCAAACAACTCCTGGTTTCTAATGCAGGTGAATAAAATGAAGACTTCATATAAAGCAGTGGAGCACAATCAGCTGGAGGAGAAGAGTGGATTTAAAGATTTAAAGCTGGTTTGGGATGATAGAGTTAGGGTTGTTCAGCCTGGAGAAGGGTCTGGGGAGACCTTCTAGGGTTCTACCAGTGCCT
>VZTY01020795.1:19903-55026 GCA_013400935.1 Turnix velox
GAGACTTTTTGAAAGAGGAATATCTCACTAAAGCAGCAGAGGAAAGAGAGACCTAATACCAAATATTCCCCAAAAAGAGCATTATTCCAGATGAGTCTGCAGTCTCACATTTCTCAAGATGTTTTGCTGTAACATTTCCCAAAGGAAAAGTGCCAAGTTTAGAGCCTGAAAAGGCTTCATTTAAGACAATCTTTCTTTCTTCGGCAGATATTTTTTATTCCAAGCTCAGCTGTTGAAGCTGAACTTAAATGCAAGAAATTTTTCATGTCCTTTAACAAGTCCAACAACATATTTCTCTCCCTTTTTTTTTTTTCTTTCATTAGAGGTGCGATTTCTACCCCCTTGGACGCCAAATGGAAAAAGAATTACAGCTCATCATTTTTCATTCCTATTAAAAAAATAAAAAGCCTCTTCCATGCACAGGCAGTGAAAAGGAGAAGAAAAAGAAGCAGTTTTTATCATGTGTGCTCATACCTCTGTCTCTTAGATTTTAAAAAAAACCCAAACAACTCCTGGTTTCTAATGCAGGTGAATAAAATGAAGACTTCATATAAAGCAGTGGAGCACAATCAGCTGGAGGAGAAGAGTGGATTTAAAGATTTAAAGCTGGTTTGGGATGATAGAGTTAGGGTTGTTCAGCCTGGAGAAGGGTCTGGGGAGACCTTCTAGGGTTCTACCAGTGCCTCAAGGGGCTACAGGAAAGCTGGGGATGGACTGTTTGCCAGGGGATGGAGGGACAGGATGAAGAGCAGTGGTTTGAAACTAGAGCAGGGCAGAGTTACATGAGACATGAGGAAGAAGTACTTCCCCACGACAGTGGTGAGATACTGGAAGAGGTTGTCCAGAGAGATGGTGGAGGCCCTACCAACTCCTAGAGACATCTAAGTCCAGGCTTGCTGAGGTTCTGAGCAACCTCACCTAGTGCAGGATGTCTCTGCTCACTGCAGGGGGTTGGACTGGATGGCTTTGAAGATCTCAATACCTTCCATGGCCTTGTTGAGTTCCCTCTGCTCCCAGGAAGCCTCCAGAAACTGTCACAAGAGAGACTCAAAGCTTTTTCTGTGATGGTAAAAGGGAATGCTGTTACATCCCACACCCAACATAAGAACTTGCTGTATGTTCCAGGCTGCTGCCAAGGCCACGACTCTCTTTTTCCTGCCGCTTTCAGTTTTTGGGCAAAGTTACATTTCTCATCAGCACACGATGTTCAGCTCAACTTCTCACAGTTGTTGGAGTCTAACACGAAGAAGCAGTGAACATTCCCTGGCAAAGGAAAAATTCTTTGAGGGCTGAGTTCTTTTCATATAACACAAAGGGGGTACAAAAAAGCACCTCCAAAACTGCCTTAGGTGATAGTGCCCACATCTCTGGAGACATGGGGTTTATTTCTAGCTCTGCCACAGACACGTGATAGAAAGTTCTGCAGATTCACAGATTTCCCAGAGAGGTTGTGGATGCCCCTCAATCCCTGGAGGGGTTTAAGGCCAGGCTGGATGAGGTATTGAGCAACATCCCCTTGGGGCAGGTGTCCCTGCCCATGGCAGG
Organism: Turnix velox; assembly: GCA_013400935.1. Taxonomy (NCBI): domain Eukaryota; kingdom Metazoa; phylum Chordata; class Aves; order Charadriiformes; family Turnicidae; genus Turnix; species Turnix velox. The sequence continues at coordinate 21,449 of VZTY01020795.1, forward strand.
GGGGTTGGAACTAGGTGATATGTAAGGTCCCTTCCAACCCAAACCATTCTATGATTCTTCCAAGACCTGACTCCAGCTGGAACAACAATTCCAAATAATCACATCAGTTAGTAACTCAATGGTTTATCATTGAGTTTGTTGAGTACTTGCCTGCTTTGGCCATGGCCAAGATTCAACCCAACTAACCACAGGCAGAAAACTCTACACGTGGTTTGCTCAAGCTCATGACATGGTTAATAAAAAGACAAACAGTGTCCTAAGTGTGGTAGTGAAGATGTTGATATTAACTGAGTCACCCCCTTTCTGTAACCTGAATGCCCTGGAGACTACTGAGCACAAACCATAAACAAAGTAACCAACATCCTGAGGGCCAAGGTCAACTTCTGATCCATCCATCCATCACTGCAAGGCCACACCAACCAGACTGTGAGCTCAGAGAGCCCAACACAAGCTGAAGGCAAGGATGTTTCTATGCCTGAAGCTTCAGCCAGACCCAACACAGGCAATATTTCCATGGAAAGCTTTAGTTGGAGGGAGGGGAGCAGGGTGGAGGTAGCAGCAGCATCAGTCACGTCTTGAGTGACCAACTCCTGCCTGGCATTGCCTCCTCCAAGTATGAGACAGCTGCAGTCACTCCTACCAGCCCCTAGCATCTATAGCCAACTCAAGTGGCTCTATTCACACTTGAGAAATACTTTTCTGAGGTAGGAAGATCCAGCCCTGGCTATCTCTCTGGAGACAAGATAAGCCTAGTGGGAATTAAGCCAGTTGATGGGCATCCATTTTATTGGGCACAAAAATAGCCACTCAAAGCACATGGCAAATAATTCTCCTACCACATCTAAGAAGATTAAAAAGCAAGCAGGACATCCTTATTTCATGGAGATGGGAAAAGAAAGATGAGGGTTGTGGCAACACCACTCTTATCACCCCAAAAAATAGTAGAGAGGGCTATCAATGCCTATACCTTCCTGGTGTGGGGTAAAACAGAACCAACTATCTGTTCTCATCATCCCCCAGCCCATGACAAACAGAATGGTTTGTTTCCACCACTTATCAGGAGAGAATCCACAATCTCTCCCTTTTAATGCTTGTGTCAAAAGGCTACAAGAGCTTGAGGTGTTGCCTGATACTCACACCCGAGTTACCCTCTCCCTGCAGGTACTACCACCATCACCTGATTTTCCTCCACACAATGAGTTCATAAATAGTGAAGAACTTTCCCGTCAGACCACTTTTAAGAAAGCCATATTTTAACCACTCACACCATCAGCACAAACACAATACCATCTGTTTCACTACGTGCAACTTTTCTAGCATCTAAAAGAGTTCAGACAGGTGATGGAATGGTCCTGTCTGGCAAAAAGAAAAAACCACATGAATTTTAAAATCAAGCCACTGAAGTGTCTTACACAAGTCAGCATGTGCTTTAAGCTGCTTAAAATAGGCTTCAGTACAACAAATCTTCGCCATGAGCTAAAGGCCCAGAGGAAATACCCTTCCTGGCTTGCTAGCAGATATACATCTGATGAAGAATTAGCCTTTCAGCTAACTCTAGCTGAGTAGAAAGTCAGCAGATGGGAAAACTTCCCAAACCACCCATTTAAGCTTTCTTAAGAAGCTGCAAGAGGTTCCTAAAGCCAAACTAATGGGCAACTCAGTTCTCTTGCTGCAGCAAGAGAAGAAAAGTTACTAAGGAAATTTAATTTTTTGATGCAGGTATACGTGTATTTATTGCTTTAGGACAATCATCTTCACAGAGAAGCCCCAAAGCCTCTTATCTCCATGCACAACAGCCCAGGGGATGGAAGAAGATTCTTGCCTGAAGGTGGTATCTGGTGTGAATAAGGGTGGAAGTATTTTGGCTGGGAACGAGTGGCTCTGCAAAGGCGTGGGAGTTGTGATTCATGAAATGCTTCCCTTCCCCAGCAGCTACCCACCTTGCAAAGAGTTGGCTCTCAGGAGCAGAAACTCAATGGCCAAGCATTTGGCAGAAGGATTTCTGGAGCAAATACCAAGGTCTTGAGAACTGCAAGACAGCCAGAGTGTCTCCTCCAAGCAACTCTTGATGGAGCACCACCAGGAACAAAACATTTCCTGAAACTAGCCTGAAGGAAGATAAAAAATTCATCCAGCCCTTGACCCAAGAGGGTGTAAAATGCAGAAGGATTATGCTCTTTCCTGAAAGTCACTGGGTAGAGGCCTCAGAGTGTTGCAAGGTTACCAGATTCTCTTCAAACTGAAGAGTCCAGCTTCCCACTGCTCCAGAAGCAAAGCAGATTGTGCCCCCAGAGCCAAAGACCACAGTATAACCGTGGTTTTTTTTCTCCTCACGCTGAAACCCAAGAGTTTGAAGGAGCTGCTAAGAGCTCCTATAAATAGACAGCTCCATTACCTGCCTTGGAAAACTCTGCTCTGTGCTCTACAAGCACAGTCCTGCCCATGTTTATGAGGACACTTCAGGCCAGGAATGAAAAAACTTCAGTGCATGTTTATGGTGAGGAAAGAAATGGCAGTATTTAAAGAAGATTTGTCATGAGGGTGTCACGCAGTGCCTGTGACAACCCCACCAGGGCAGAGCACCTCCTAGGGTTTAAGATGTGCAGAATATGAAGAGCACATGACCAAAAGGACTGCCACAAACTCCATGATAACTAAACTTCTCCTCCCCCTGCGTGTCTTCAAGCTCCAGGGCCTCATGCTCTTAAGTGGGTCAAAATTTTAAGCAGTAGCAGATGTTGGCAGGAGGCTCCAGACCTTTGTTTTGTGGATTCCCAGATAACTGCAGCTTTGGTGCTAGCCCTTCTCTAGTAATAACAATAATTAAGGGACATTTATATAAAAAGGTTCTTCCGTTCAATCGTTCCCCAAGCGCTCAATAAATTTAACGAACCATTAATGCTCAGCAGATGGATGCTTGCAAAGAAGCTGGAGGCATCTCCAAGCAATCCTCCACAGCCCCACAAATGCTAGGTATGATGATTACTGCCTTGGGTTTGCAGGCAGAGGAGGAGGAGGATTGGGGAATGCCAAAGGCCACATCCTTCTCTCTGCTAATAACACAAAGGGGATTTTTTGAAGAGCTTTTGGCTCTTTGCTGCGTTCCCACTGCAGGCAGGAAACCATCCTGCCTCCAAAAATTCACATGCACCCATAACTTCATCCACAATGTTCAAAAAACTGAGGCTGCATTCCCAGAGCACATGGAAGACACACCAGCTGTTGAGGTGGGTCAAAGTCAATCAAAGCAATGTGAATTTTTTCACTAGCACAACTTAAACTGGATAGAAATTAAGGTAGTGGCCAATAGGTTGCCCAGAGAGATTGTGGATGCTCCCTCATCCTTGGAGGTGTTGAAGGCCAGGCTGGATGAGGCATTGAGCAATCTGGACTAGTGGGAGGTGTCCCAAGGTGGGAACTAAATGATCTTTAAGTTCCCTTCCAACCCAAACCATTCTATGATTAGAGAGAAAGCCAACTGCCACCAAGTAACTACGATGGTGCTACAGCATCAGTGGATAAAGGATAGAGCAATGCAAGAACCAGAAGGTTGGAGCACTTGTCCTACCAAAGACAGGAGGTGGGGTTGTCCAGCCTGAAGAAGAGAAGGCTCAAGGAAGAACTTCTAGGGTCCTTGCAGCATCTGAAGGAGCTACAGGCAAGCCGTGGAAGGCACTGCTTGCCAGGGCATGGAGTGACAGAATGAGGGGCAGTAGTTTGAAACTAGAGCAGGGCAGGGTTAGATGAGACAGGAGGAAGAAGGTCTACCCTGTGAGGGTGGTGAGATACTGGCTCAGGTTGCCCAGAGAGGTGATGGAGGCTCCATCAAGCCGAGAGACATCCAAGGCCAGGCTGGACAGGGCTTGGAGCAACCTGGGCTGATGCGAAGTGAGAGATCCTACTATTCTGTGTCCAAACCATGAGGTTATCTTGTCTCTCAGATGTGTTTGAGCCCTAAGAAAAAGCAAACCACTTCTTATTCCATCTTTAAAGATTCTCTTTGCCTTCTACTCATAGCCACACTGTTTCTACCAAAGGCTGCCCAAGTTCTGCCACACAATTTGAATTACATAGAATCATAGAACGGTTTGGGTTAGAAGGGACCTTCAAATCATCTAGTTCCAACACCCTGCCATGGGCAGGGTCACCTCCCACTACACCAGGTTGCACAATGCCTCATCCAGCCTGGCCTTAAACACCAGAGAGGGGGCATCCATGACCTCTCTGGGCAACTTGTTCTAGCATCTCACCACCCTCACAGCAAAGAACTTCTTTCTTCTCTCCAGCCTAAATCTCTCCTCTTCCAATCTGCATACATCCCTCCTAGTCCTGCCATCCTGGACCCTATTAAAACGTCCTACCCCAGCTTTTCTGTAGCCCCCTTCAGGTAGTGAAAGGTACCTTCAGGTACATTTGTTTATATTACAGACAAAGAGGCATTTGCAGAAATTTCAGTGATATAAACTGTGACTCTCAGCTCATAATGGGAATAATAACATTGGGCTTTGCCTAGACTTCATCTGCCTATGAGGAAAACCACAATGAAATCACTTTGTAACTCACCATGCAATAAAATCTGTGCTCCTCATGGTGGACACAAAGTGAGAACACTCAGATCTCTTAAGCTTCCTTGCCTCTAATTATCTAACATTACTTCTGTTGGGAATTTGAAGTCTTACTCTGCACCTGAAACAGGAATTAAAAGTGAGAATCGTGGCTCTTATAAGTGCTTCCTTCTTTAGTTTCTCCCAAGCATAGCTTGGCCAACTGCTCAGCAACGTAACCAGCTGGAAATCCAACCAAAATGAGGTCGCTGCCAAGCTCTTCACAGCTGAAATGAAATCCCAGCAAGTCAGTAACAGATTGTATTTAGAAAGTCACAAGACCAGGGCTTGGCCACAACTGGAGGTGAGGGAGAAAGCCGTCCATCNAATCCAACCAAAATGAGGTCGCTGCCAAGCTCTTCACAGCTGAAATGAAATCCCAGCAAGTCAGTAACAGAGATTGTATTTAGAAAGTCACAAGACCAGGGCTTGGCCACAACTGGAGGTGAGGGAGAAAGGCCCATCCAAAGTGACACCAAATTCCTTTCAGCTGAAATAAATTAAATTCCTACCAGCTTCACCAAGGGGGGGGAGAGAGCCAGGTTTCAAAACCCAAAACCTGCAAGAGGGTAAAGTGTTGAGTGGGCAGAAACTGTGCGAGTACAGAAAGGAGACTACACAGGGGCCCATATGTATTTTTTTCTCAGTCCTGCAGAAATGTAACAGCTTTTTACTTCGTTTTTATGACTCAGTGTTTCCCAATAGAAAGAGCTCACACATCATGGGGTTTGGCACTCTGTCTCCACAGCTCAATTTCCTACCAGCCCCATCCCACAATGGATCCAACACAGCCATTTCTTTAACCTCTTCAAAGGAACGTTTGTGGTCTGTGGGAGCAAGAGGGGGGGGGCAAGGCAGAGATGTGTCAGAGGAAGGGTGCTCTCCACTTGTGGTCCAGGCAACATAAACCATCCCTGGAAGAAAAACAAATGAGCCCAAGAGGCAGTCTGGGGAAAGAAGGGGAAGGTCTCCTCCTGGCATGAGGCCATTCAGCTCCCAGAGTTGAAAGAACTCTTGTGTTCTGCACAACCTATGGGATAGCACAGGTTGGAAGGGACCTTCGAGAACATCAGGTCCAACCATCAACTCTGCCAAAAATCAGGCCTAAACCTTATCTCCAAGTCTGCCTGTCTCTTAAATCCCTCCGGGGATGGTGCCTCAATCCCTGCCCTCAGCACCTTGTGCCAGTGTTTAATGTTTTCAATGTCAAAATATTACAGCTCTTCTTTCCACTGGATCATCTTCTAACATGCCACAGGGAATCCAAGCCAGCCTGCAGGCTACATCTCAGGTCCAGAGCAATTAAACACACCAAAATGCACTTTATCACATTTAAAAAAAGGCAGTAAGGAGGGAGAAATGCTCTAAAATACAGGATTTCTTAATATCTCCTTCCACCTCTCCCCTAGTCACATCATGAAATGGTTTGAATTGGAAGGGACCTTCAAGATCATCTAGCTCCATGGGCAGGGACACCTCCCACTCCACCAGGTTGCTCAATGTCTCATCCAGCCTGGCCTGAAACATCTCCAAGGATTGAGGGGGCATCCACAACTTCACTGGGCAACCTCTTCCAGTGTCTCACCACCCTCTCAGGAAATAACTTTTTTCTCTGCAGCCTAAATCTCTCCTCTTCCAATTTGCTTCCATTACTCCTAGTCCTGCCATCCTGGACCCTATTTAAAAGTCCTCTCCCAGCCTTTCAGGAAGCCCCCTTCAGGTATTTAAGTTGTGAACATCTACTGTGTGTCACAGCTCACCCTCCAAGTCCTGATCTCTTCAGATCTAGAAGATCTGATGACTCCAAAACATGTGTGACCATGAACGATGCACTGGCAAGAGCCAAGATAAGCTCCATCAAACCCAGAATATGGACAGCTAGAAAATCCATTAGCTATCAAAACCATAGAATGGTTTGGGTTGGAAGGGACCCTAAAGATCATCAAGTTCCAACTTCCCTGCCATGGGCAGGAACACCTCCCACTAGACCAGGTTGCTGGCCCAACAAGGATGTCAAAGGACATCAGACCAGCATCTCCAGTTCCACTACAAACACTACAGGGACAAGAAGCTACAGGTTGTGTAGGGTTTTCCAACTGCATTTGTGACACAGAGTAGTCTTTAGAAGACTCCAAGCACGAAAACTTTGCAACAAAGAGGGTTTTTCTTCAGTCACCCCACCCACTGCACTTCTGCTGCCCAAGAAGACTGTTACTGAGAAAAAAACCCATCATTTGCCACTGTGTTGGACACAACACCAAAGAGAAGACAGTGGCCTTGTGTGCTGTCTCATTGAGCAGGCTCTGCATTTGTCAGGGTTTCTGAAGTTTTGCCTCTCCTTGTTCTTGGTGCCTGTATCTGGGAGATTTACTTATTTAGTAGATCTCAAGTCCTGTACTGAGGGCAAAGGAGAAAGCAGCACCACCTTCACATGAAAGATGAAAAAAATAGAGAAATAAACTTCAATCAGGGTTCAATAAGCCAATAACTTCTCTTCCTTCCCCCTTTCCCACTGCTGCTTTCTATGCTTTATCTCAATAGCTTGGTTTCAATAGCTTCCAAGCAGAGCCTACAAAGTTCCTTACCACAGTTTTCCTCTTTTTGGCCAGATGTGCCCTCCAGATGTTTTGCCAGGATTGAGGTGGGAATCCTTGTCCTCTCTGACAACAGTGGTGGATTTCCCAGGAGCTTCAGTTGGAAGAGGAGTCCATCTTGCATCTCCCTCACCCTACAAGACATTCTTCCTCCTGCCTGGTAGGGTCTCAAAATACAAGTGGTGAAGCCAACTCCTAATTCCTGTTCTCTTCCCAAAAAGAGGGGTACTATAAAGCACATCTATCACAAACATCACATCATAATTACTTTACAACGTTGAATCTGGGTTTCTAAATATATATTCCTTCCTTGTCTAGGAAGAATAGGGTTTGTTTCACATCATGTATGAATCAGGAGAGTGCCCCCTAACACTTACCTTGACTTGGTTGAAGTTGGGATGTTGTGTTGTGGGTTTTTTTTTAATAAAAAGCACCAACTTTTGAGCTAAAGCTTCTTGATTTTTAACCAAGATTACTGTCAGAGCCTGGAGAGGATCCATGCTTCTAACAGGACACATCTTAGAGAAGTCTGGGAACTCTTAACCACAGGAAAAATGACAGGGCTTCAGAATGACTCACTGTCGATATTTGCAAGGAGTTTGGAAGAAAAAGGGGAACAAAAACTAGTCATTTCTCTGTCCTTTCCCCTCTTCCATAGGTCCCATCTGCCCTGTCTCACTTTCTGAGGAACTCCATATCTACAGAAGAACACTACAGAAGAATCAGCTACAGCTTCACCAAAAGCTCTTCAGACACTCTCAGCTTGACCAGGATTCCCTATCTTTTCTAGCTTGTCAGAACATAAAGGAATCATTCATTGAACTATGGAATGGTTTGGGTTGGGAGGGAACTCAAAGATCACCTGGTTCCAACCCCCTGCCCAGGGCAGGGACAACTCCCACAAGTCCAGGTTGCTTCAAACCCTGTACAGCCTGGTCTTGAACCCGCTCCACGGGTAGAGCAGCCAAAACCCACTTAGAAATGTTTTTTTCTTCCTGAACAAAGAGGCTTCTAATAAAATTATAATAATCTACACCCTTCTATGAAAAAGAAAAGGATTAATTTCCCAGTGGGTTGAAAATATGATAGGTCTTTTTTAGTGACAATAAAGTGCCAGGAGTGAAACAAAAGTTTCCCTATCAGTAACATCTTCACAGAACCTGGAAGAAAAAAAAAACCCAAACCCCTGTAAATCATGGTTTGGGTTGGAAGGGACCTTAAAGATAATCCAGTTCCAAACCCCCCCTGCCATGGGCAGGGAATAAGTCCATTTTATTTGCCACAGGGCCCTTGATTCAAGTGTTAGTTGGTCAGTTATTAACCTCCTCAATGTTAAAATCCCTTCTTCTTGATCCAAATCACCTTCCACTCCTGCGAGAAGACTCGTAGCTGAGCACAGTGGGAACTGGATCAAACTCTGAAGAGATAAAGGGAGCAGGAAATGGTTTTTAAAGCGAGACCTCCTGCCCGCAAGGCGAGACAGTCCTAGGAAACAACAGAAACACATTGTTCCCTTTCAGCCTTTGGCTGAAGCCAAGAGATTCAAAAACAAACATGGATCTAGGACAGCAAAAGGAAAAGCCTTCCATTCCTCCCATGGACATCAGGTCAGCTGAAAGATTCTACTGTCTTTCTACTATGGCTGCAGAGTGTTTCCAGACTCAGTCAAAGAGCACAGAAGAAATGGGAATTTCTATTTCACACTATGTCTGGGAATGAAATTCCCAGTGCTCTGAGTAAATCAGTTCTCCTCAACCAAGGTTTCAAACCTCTCAGATTCCACACTTGTAGGAAATGGCCTTCCCTTCTGAAGCCTTGAAAGGTTTCTAAGCTGAGGAGAACAAAAACCAGAGGGTTTTTCAGAGAATCACAACGTCAGGGATTAGAAGGGACCTGGAGAGATGATCTAGTCCCATCCCTCTAATGGACCAGGAACACCCAGATCAGGTCACACAGGAAGGTGTCCAGGTGGGATTTCAATATCTCCAAAGGAGACCCCACACCCTCTCTGGGCAGCCTGGGACGCTCTTCTCTCACCCTGATGAAGTTCTTTCTCCCATTTTGGTGTAATCTCCTGTGTTCCAGCTTGCACCTGTTGTCTCGTGTCCTATCATTGGAGGTGAGTGAGAAGAGCCTGGCTCCATCCTCCTGACACTCTCCCTTTCCATATTTCTAAACATGAATGAGGTCACCCTTCAGTCTCCTCTTCTCCAAGCTAAAGAGATCCACCTCCCTCAGCCTTTCCTCAAAGGGAGATGCTTCAATCCCCTAAATCATCTTCACATCTTTGTGCTGGGCTCTCTCCAGCAGTTCCATCAACTGTGACAGCAAAAGTCTCAGAATAAAGTCTATGGGATGTTTCAATACGCAAGAAAAAGCCCTGTGAGCAGATCTGAATACAAACCTAGGTCTTCTTGCTATAAATTAACAGCATCCCCAAACCACACCACCACACACAGATCTGCTGCTCCATCTTTAGGACACATCTCCCTCAAGCTGGGTATGGTTTTCTGTTACATCAACATCTTCCTGCTGTGGGAATGCACAGGGATGGAACAGGACTCACTCAAAGACCCGTCAGCAGGCAGAAAAAAAACCCCACACTGACTCAACTTTTGGGAAAAATGAAGTGATCCAGTGACATCATAATAATCATAGAATGATTTGGGTTGGAAGAGACCTTCAAGATCATCTAGTTCCAACTCCCTGCCACAGGCAGGGATGCCTTCCACTAGGTCAGGTGGCTCAATGTCTCATCCAGCCTGGCCTTAAGCACCTCCAGGGAGAGAGGGGACATCCACAACTTCTCGGGGCAACCTCTTTCAGTGTCTCACCACCCTCACAGCAAAGACCTTCTCTCTTATCTCCATCTTATCTCCATTCCCTCTTCCAGTTTGCATTCATTCCTCCTAGTCCTGCCATCCTGGACCCTATTCAAAAGTCCTGTAGCCCCCTTCAGGTATTGGGAAGTTACTACGAGGTATCCCGGAGCCTTCTCTTCTCCAGGCTAAACAACCCCAACTCCTTCAGCCTGTCCTCAGAAGGGAGTTGCTCTTGTCCTCTCATCATCTTCATGGCCCTCCTCTGGACCTGCTCCAACAGCTCAATGTCCCTTCTTACATTGGTAAACGTATCCCATCCCTCCCTCTTTAGGCAGTAAGGATGCATCTGAACTCCAAACCCAACCTGTCAACAGCTTTATCCACGTTAATAACCCTCCAAGATTTATTCTGAAAACCAGAGTCTTAAGGAAGTGAAACCCTTCTATTCCCAAAGGTGAGCTCACCTCCAGCATCCAAAGAAACCTCTCACCACAATCAATTAGCGGCTCAGCTGCACTCTCTGAAATCCCCAAACCAGCTGAGACCCAGACTAGGCAGCCAGAAAGGAGGAAAGAATGAGTCTAGATACCCCAGATGAGAACATCGTCCCATAGAAATGAACTATTGCAAAATCAAGCAAGGACTTGGACTCTAAAGCACGTGGTTTGGATGAGTCAGGGAGCAGCAGGGAAAACCATTGCCATCTCTTGGCTTCTCAGGCAATCCCTCTCTCTCCCAATTTCCCTCCCACATGCTTCCTTGCTTTTTATAAATCACTAGCTGGAAGCTGAAGGAGCCCAGGAGTCAACTACGTCCTACCAGACACTAGATACTGCCCAAAGATTACACCAGAGACAGTCTAAACCTCTGGATGGTATCCCAACAATCCACTCTGACCTCAATTTTCCTCTCCCAAATACCCAGAGTAGTACATGGTTTCTCACACTGAAGTTGCACAAAACCAGTCTGCAGCAGCAAGACCAAGCTGGAAATTGCAAACCAAGACCTTCAGCACACATCCAAATTAACAGAAAGGAGGATCTTCCCTCCCGCTGCAATCAAGTCAGCTTGTGTTATAATTCAAGAGGAGAATTTGCTCTTTGGATTCTCATGGGAGTGTTAACTAATCCTGAGCTCTACTCACCAGATGTTAAGTTGCCACAACCCTGAGAGGGCCGTGGGAGGCAACTAAAATGCTGAGCTAAGCTGTGCCACGTAGCTCCAGGAGCATTCATTCTCCTTTGGGTCTTGAAGCTCCAATTAAAGCTTTCCATCCATCTGATTAGACATCCAGAATGCTTTTTTTTGTCTAAAACCTACAAAATAACCTCCAATCCTGCTTAGAAAACAAAGGAAGTTCTCAGATGTGACAGCAGGAAAGTGCACGTTCCATACAATATCCCCCAAGGACATCAGAGAGAACTCACTGCAATCCCAGTCCTTTCATCAACATTCAACTGCGTGTGGGAAGCAGATGAAAATGGAAAGCACAAAAGTGTAATGGAATTTCTTTAGGGTTTTTCTTCCCCAAATTCTTCATGCATGTCTGCTCCCAGCTGAATTCTTAATGGTTGCTTAACCCAGAGGTCCTCCCACCACTCCAGCATCAGGGATAGAAAAGCATTTAGAAAAACATCACAAAGTAAAAAGCAATTGCTTCAATTGAAAAAAGCAAACACGACCTCAAAAAAACTTCCTTTTCCTTCAGCTGAAAGCACAGGGTTAAAGCAGCCCAGGCAAGTATTTCAAATGCTGAAAGATCTTACTTTAGGGAATCATTTTCACAAGCTTTTTCCTCAAGACAGGGGATTCTGGTGAGGGAAACGCAGAGCTGTGCTGTTCAAACACCTTCTGTATCGAGCTCATCTTAAATCTTTGCTTCCTGGGTTAATCCCAGCTCTAGGGAGGGATTTCACTCTTCATTTCAGAGATCAAATCACCAAAAATAAATAAATAAATAGCACAATCTCCATGAAGAACTACAATAAACTTGGCTCTGGCTGTAAATCTCCTATTTATAGGTAGCATGAGCCAGCTGACAGCCTGGTGCAGGGTAAAGAAATCACTCATTTTAAGAACATGCCTGGAGAAGTGAAAACATTTCACTTCATGAGCTCAGGACGGGCCAGGCAAGTCCATTAGAGGCCCCCTGACAGTTATCAACATCCCATTTGGATTAAGCGCTAGTCCTAGCAGTAGATTAAGACTTAATTCATTTCAAATTAATATTAATAAAGCAACTTGTCTCATTTGCCTTCCCCAGACACCAAAGCACAGCATTCCATCCAGCTACTTCTCCAAAATCTACCACCTCCAGCTCCTTTACCAAGCCTTAAACTCAGATCAACTCTTCACCCGCTCATTTAAAACTTAATAAAAATGCAATAGGAGTGTCTAGACAGGGAAATCCAGCAGTACTTTTGTCAGTAAAAGAGAGTAATATCACAACTACATCGAAGAAGAGTTGAGGAAGTGAGGTTTGGCTTTAAGCAGCCTCAAATCCACTCTTTTTCTATTAAAAAAAAACCAAAAACCAGCATGGATCAAGTGGTCCATTTTGCATTCACTGTGTTTTTCCCCCCCCAAACCTGCAGAAATTAGTACACTAGAAGGGGAAAGAACTATGAAAAACTACTGTAATACCTTGATAAAGTCCTCACCTTCTCTTTCACTGCTCTTGTTACCCAGAAAAGCTGGGAAATAGCTGAGATTCCAAAAACCAGTGTGGATTAAGTTGTCTACTTCATGTTCACTGTGTTTCCCCCCCCCCCCCAAACCTGCAGAGATTAGTAGACTAAAGGGGAAAGAACTGGCAAAAACTACTATAATACCTTGATGAAGTTCTCACCTTCTGTTTCACTTTTCTTTTGTTATCCAGAAAAGCTGGGAAAGAGTTGAGATTCCAAAGAAGCACAAAGAAAGGGAGGCTGGGAGCACGGGATTCAAGGAAAGTTACAAATTAATGGCACACAAGGTAAAAGCCAGCTTAATTTTTCCAGCAGAGCAGAGATTTTGCCATTATGAACCTATTATAACTGGATAAAACAGAGTCAGACTTAGTACATTTGACATTCTAATGTGCAAAGAACTCAAACAGCATTTTAAGCAACATCTGAAGGGCACCACTGGGGTTTTTTTAACATAAAACCAGACAATCGCTGCACATAAAGCTGATTACATTATGCCTAGGCAGGTATTTTTAATCTTTAACTAGCTCCATCCAAGTTTTTAATTAAGAATTAATTAAAAATCTAGCCAAATGAGAACTGTACTCTAAGGAGAATTAAAAAAAAAAAAAAAATCAAGCAGACAAGCTCAGTGTAAACGTGTTCTTTTAATATCGCTGAAGGTAAATCTTGAAATCCAAAGTCTTAGGTGGGTTTTCAAATAAATAATGATTTTTTGAGTGAAGTGTTTTCATCCCAAAAGGAGCTCTTCAAGCAGCAGTGCACAGCTCACCACCTCTCCCTCCTAACACATCCCACTAAGAGAATGTACAGTAGGTAGTGCACACTGGAAAAAAAAAAAAAAGACCAAAACACAATACCATCTGCCACGAAACTACTGAATTTGATATTTAAAAAGGGGGGGAGAAGCAAATGGAAGGCATGCACTGACCTTCAAAGCACCACTGGTGGGTTTTTTTGCTCCCAGAGCCTTTTTACCAGCAAAACACAAAGAAAAATGGGAATACAAGTCATCTTTGAGCATCTAAAATTCACCCTCACCTCCAAAGGCTGACAACATGGTGCTCTGCTTGAGAAAATGTACTCCTCAAACTGACACTGCATCACAAAATATTGTCCCCAGCCCAAACAGCCTCTGCTCAGGGACACGTATTCTAACTCTTGAACTCCTCTCCAACTGCAGATTTAATCCATGAAGCTTAAAGATTGGGAAAAGTTGGTTGTTTCCTGTACATTCAGGCCCAGTGCACTGAAACAAGCCACAAGGTGTCTGCCTACTAGCAAAATGCAAACAAAACCCTTCCAAGAGTAAAAATTCCTCCTCAAAGAGAAGATTTGGGGCTATTTTTCTTTAATTAATGAAATTACTCTGCTGTAAAATTACACCAGTGAGACACTCCTCATTCCAAAACAAGATTTACCAAACAGATCAGTTATAAATATGCCCCCAAAAAGTTAATAGTAAATTATTTCCTTCTAAATTATTGTTTCCAAACATCTTCTCCCTATAAAATTACGGCTGTCTTCTACTCCCTCTAGTCAAGAGCCACATGAGATGATTGTACTCATCACCAAAGCACATCACCTACAAAGCAAAAATCCCTCACAGTTCACCTTCAATTCTTTCTTTCTCTATTCCTGCCACTATTATGACTCAATAAGAACCCCGAATTACTACTTAATACTGCTGTGTAGCTATGGAATAAATCCTACAGGAGTTAAAGGACTGTCTCAGTTGCTACCTTGGCTTTGGCAAAACACACATTGGAGTCGGGGCAGGGGGTGGGAATTGCTGCAACATTTAAACAGGCAACAAAATAAAAATCATCCTTAGGCTTCTAGAAACTGTCAGGACACAGGATTCCCAATTTTTTTTTTCCCCCACCACAGGAGCAAAGGATAATCAGTTCTCAAGGAAAGCCACGTAGTCCGTCAGTCTGGCCAACTGCTGCTCATTTGGAATTGGTGGAACTGGAGCAGGTTCTACAACAAGAACAAATGAATTAAGGAAATTAAGGAAAAAAATAAAATAAAATTCACTTGCAATGTCATCCATCACGACAAAAAGGGAGTAATTAAATGCCTAGGGCTGTTAATCTCATGGGAACATATTTTTCATGGGGGACATTAGTACTGTTATTTGCAGTGTAAAATCAAATCCACACAAGTTTGTTACTTAGACTCTAATGTTTTAAAAAAATAACCCCAAAGACTGACAATACTTCCATTTTAAAAAGCTCCTGAGGCACTGGGGTTGCTCTTTCCTTTACCAGCTGGCACAGTAAAGGCATCAAATAAATCCACTGGATTACCTCACCCTCATTTTGTGGTGCTGGTGAAATTCTATTTGTATTAATTATGCACTAAATTATGAACAACTGTAAACATACCTGATGAAGGGATAAATCTGTTAAAGGAAGCTTCCAGCACACCTGAAGGAAAACATATATATAAGAAGTCAGTCTAAGGGGCCAGTTTTAAACAGTTTTATCAAGTCAAAAATGGCTAAAAAGAGAATTTAAAACATATGAAGGAACAGCCTTTATTTATTTGACAGCTAAAATGCAGAATATCCAAGGCTTAGCTGGTTAAAGCTGCAGCTTTTCAACAGATTCCAACCTCCTTCCTCTTCCTTTTGCTTCTAGAATAAGCTCCTGAGCTCACTTTCAGGAGAGAACCAATATGAAATTAACTCTCGGTGCTTGTAACCAATTCATTAAAAAAAAAAAAAAGGCAAAAAAGACAACCAACCAAATTAATTCACAGATAAAAGCTGTGAATTAAAAAAAAAAAAAAAAGGCAAAAAAGACAACCAACCAAATTAATTCACAGATAAAAGCTGTGAATTAAAAAAAAAAAAAAAACCAAACAAAAAAATCCCCAAAACTGTGGCTGGTTGAGTGCCACAGAGCCTGAATTTCAACCCCTTGCCTAGTAAATGTTCCTTAGAATGATCTGGGCTCTGAGGATCTAAAAGTTGTGCCTGTACAGTTTACTTTTTAGCCTTAAAAAAATCTACTGTGATTTGGCAATAATTTCACTTCTACCTTCATAGTTTAACATTTATTTTGGCCTCAACCAGCTATAGATAATACTT
Source organism: Turnix velox (assembly GCA_013400935.1). Lineage (NCBI taxonomy): Eukaryota > Metazoa > Chordata > Aves > Charadriiformes > Turnicidae > Turnix > Turnix velox. Next base: position 37,253 of record VZTY01020795.1, read on the forward strand.
TAGGAAAAAAAAAACAAGCCAAAAGCTGCAAGTATTTCTGCAGGCTGAGCTTTAAGTGAACACATTTTCTGCTATAAACACTATGATAGTGAAAAAAGATCCAGTAGAATAAAAATATTTAAAAGCAGAATTAAATTCTATCCACAACCAGAGCTCCTCAGAACACAAAGATGCATTAGATCCCTGCCTGAAGAAGCTCTACATCTGAAAAAGATCTCAGTGGTATATTTTTCATTCATCTTTATTAGATTAAGACATGTCATCTGAGGTCATCCAACTTATGTTCCACTGACTGGGAGCCAGAAGTAGGAGGAGGAGCAAGAGAAACCAGAGCATATCCTGCCTGTTCTTGTTATATTAAAAAAAAAAAAAAGTTAATTTGATGATACAGCTTAATCCAAACTACTTGTAACCCCAAACCAAACCCTCTACTAGGTACTTCCAACACTTTATAAACATTCCATGTTTCACAGTGGCAAGTTGCCATCCCTAAAAAGTATCTGAGAGAATATAGGGCAAAATTTGCACGAAAAACACTTAATTGCAAGGAAAAGCTAAGCTTGAAGTCTAATGAAGTAACAGCTCCACCTACCTGGCTTCTTAGGCATGACCATGCGAGTTGAGAAATCAGCTTGCCAGCCCTGGTCTAAGACACCTGAAAAGGTATTTTGACATTCATAAGAGCAAACTAATCACCATTGCTAAAAAAGCAAAATAAAAATTCACATTAAGAACAGAAAAAAGAACCCTCATTCATCCAGACCCAAGATGCTTAACTCTAGTCACCGCATCAGTGATTCTTTTTTTCCCCAACAGACTCAGAATTTGCGTATCAGTCTGGTTTTATCTTTTACAGCTCTCAGGTCTGAAGAACCTAGAGAAAAGTCACTCAGTGAGTAAACACAAATTACCTTTCACAGCTTCTTCCACAGGAAGCCCAACAAAGGCTGCAAAATCATCCGCAACTATTGAGGTATATGCCTGAGAAACCAGTCCAAAGGCTCGTCTCCTTGTAGCATCTGAGGAAAACACCACAAAAAGACAGTTAAAATCATCCTAACTAGGAAATAAGAGAAAAATTCCACAATTTCAGCACATTTGGAAAATCACTGTCACGTTGAGGGGCTCCCCCTCCATTCCTACAATTTGCTAAAGCAGCCAAAGCCAAAAGATTGCTCAGTCCCAAAACAAAACCTCTCAGAGACCACATTTAACTTCCAAATCCCATTTGGAGCATCTTGGGAAAGTAACCAGTTGAATAAATTCTGCTTCTGATGGCACCTGTATTAAACTGGTGTATCAAATAGCTCACAATTAGAAAAATAATCATTAAAAAAATCAGTCCAGCCACTGAGCCACACCTGTTTGATACCAAGAGCATCAGTTGCTTCAAAAGCTAAAGAATTTATTGCAAAATCCTCACTTCAGCAGCCTGTGCTGCCCTCTGGTGCACCATTTCCACAACTTTTAATTAAAAGAAAAACCTTTTCCAAACTACCAAAAGGTTCATAAAGGCCAAGCCAAGTTCCCTTGGATAGAACCAGTCAAAATTGTGATGAAAATGGAAACTAAAGGTCTATTCTGCTGTTATGGAACAAGACAGAAGGTTTATGAAACTCCAATATGAGAGGCTATACAGAAGGTACAAACAAAACCTTCAGTTTTTTACATAAGATTTCATAGGGAGCTTTTAATTTACACCTGAAAACATCAAGGCCAAGCTTGCTGAAGTTCAAGCAACCTGATGTAGTGCAGGATGTCCTTGTCACTGCAGGGGGTGGCACTAGATGGGCTCTGAAGGACCCTTCCACTTCAACTGTTTCAATCACTCTATGATACATAAAATCCTTTAATTAAATCCTACAAAAACATGGCAAAGAACCTTCCAGATCTCTTCTGATTCATCCTAATCATCAGCAATCATTTGTCAACTTGTCTATTTGTGTTAGAGCATGCAGAGAATTAAAACTAACACCTAATTAATTATTACCACCAGCTCAGTTTGTACCTCTGAGTGCTTCCATGATGGGTTGGATGGTCTCAGACCACTGATGAGCACTGATGGTCGTGTAGATTCCTGGGAAGTCTCTCTGCCAGATTCTCTGCCCCACTGACCAAATTGCACCCAGCTCAGCATTAGCCTGTTGAGACAAAAGACGAAAACACCAACCATGGTGTCATGGAGTGGCTTGCATCAATTACCCATCGCAAGAATCTGGCAGAGCAGTATTAGAGGACATAAAAGAGAAATAATTCTGCAGGGCAGGGTTAGATGAGACATGAGGAAGAAGTTCTTCCCCATGAGGTTGGCAAGATGCTGGAGGATGCTGAACAGTGAGGTAGTGGGGGTACCACCAATGCTGGAGACTTCCAAGGCCAGGCTTGCTGAAACTCTGAGCAACCTGATCTAGTGTAGGGTAACCCTGCTCACTGCAGGGGGCTGGACTAGATGGACCTTTAAAGTCCTTCTAACTCTATACATTACATGATTCAAAGGCTTCAAGGGAGACCTTAGATCTGGCTGTGCCTCTATAATCACAGAATGGTTTGGGTTGGCATGGAACATTCAAGATCATATTATTCCAACCCTCCTGTCATGGGCAGGGACACCTCCCACTACACCAGGTTGCTCAATGCCTCATCCAGCCTGGTCTTAAACACTTCCATTGAGGGGATATACACAGATTACCTGGGCAACCTCTTCGAGTGTCTCACCGCCCTCATAGGAAAGAACACCTCTTATCTCCAGCTTAAATCTCCCCTCTTCCAATTTGCATCCATTCCTTCTAGTCCTGCCATGCTGGACCTTATTAAAAAGTCCTACACCAGCCTTTCTGTAGCCCCCTTCAGGTAATAAGAAGCCACTATGAGGTCCCCTCTGAGCCTTCTCTTCTCCAGGCTGAACAACTCCAACTCTTTCAGCCTGTCCTCAGAAGGAAGGTAGCTCCAGCCCTGCAAGAACTTCTGAGATGATGAATGACACCCAAAGTTCTCCAGCCAACCACAGGAGATCACTCCCAGGCACTGTGCATAAGTGACCTTGAAAATAAAATCCCAGCTAAATTTGTCTAAAAAAAATTTTTTAGGAAGGTGAGGTGGGAGCAGGGAGGTGGAATAAATTCAGCTTTAAATTAACACCCAAGGGTTTTTTACAAACCCTATCCAGCAGAAAAAGGATAAATTGGCTCCACATGCCCATACCACTCTATGTGCTCTCTGCTGTAATTCCCACACCCAAAATTCCCCATCCCAGTAAGATCCACTGCTCTCCTCTAGCAGACTGCCATTTATCATAAGGTTTTCTACAAAAGAAAAGGGTTCTAGAGTAATTGGGAAGGAAAAGAGAACCCTTGGGGGAAAAAGTTATTATTTGCACACTTATATTTAACAGGTTTAGTCTCAAAATGCATTTTACAAAGAACTTACAGATTTGATTGCAGGAGGGATTCTTTTCCAGAGATACCTGGCATTGTTCCTGAAAAAAATGAGTTAATTAAGTCTCAGTAATTGCCACCAGAAGGTTTGTTTTGGTGCTATAATTAATCTCAGTGCTCTAAAATACTCCTTTCACCACCTGAGATGCTTTAAAATACTCCTTTTGCTACTATTGAAGTAGAAAAGCAGTTACTCAAGGTTACAACATAACTTCCATAATAAAGGAAAAGAGTAAATTAAGTGACATTAAACAAAAAATTCAGTAATTGAAGATAAAAACTTAATACTTAAAACTTAATACTTAAACACTTACATATCATTGTGCAACAGGTACAGAGCTAGAAGTTGGCCATAAACAAGGGGAGTGGCAATTCCTCCAGGGGCCTAAAGAGAAGCAGAAATAATTTGATGACATAATACCTCAAATTATCTTAACAAAATCACAGTGTCACAGAATGTGTTGGGTAGGAAAGGAACTAGTGCCACCCCCTGCAGTGACAGGGACATCCTGCACTACATCAGGTTGCTGAGAGGCTCAACAAGCCTGATCTTGGATGTCTCCAGGGTAGGGGCTATCACCACCTCTCTGGGCAACCTCTTCTGGTGTCTCACCTCCCTCATGGAGAAGAACTTCATCCTCATGTCTCATCTAACCCTGCCCTGCTCTAGATTCAAACCCACTGTCCCTCATCCTGTGTCTCCATGCTCTGGCAAACAGCCCCTCTCCAGCTTTCCTGGAGCACCTTTGCGTACTTGGTGGCCACCAGAAGATCCTCTTGGAGCCTTCTGTTCTCCAGACTGAACAGCCACAGGTGGTGGGAGAGGTGGCTCCAGCCCCTTGGACCCCCCCTGTGGCCTCCTCCACCCCCTTCTCCAACAACTCCATGTCCTTCTTAAAATCCCACACCTCCACCAGAACATGAAAAGGAGAAAATAAATCCCTCAAACCCTCACCAGCACAGCCCAGCCAGCCCTGGAATAATGAGGAGTGGGAGACAAGGCCAGGAAGAAACCTCTGTGAATCATTAACAGAATGCTGCAGAAGAGAATGGGAAGGGACATTAATTAAGGATTTGTACCTGGCTGGTGGGAGAGTCTGGCTGCCTTATTTTATGTTTTGTTTTGTTTTTTTTAAATTAAGGTATTTTATTGCATGTGGCTCATCAAAACCACGCAGGGTGGCAAAGAAACTGTAGAATCCAAATGGGGGGTGGGGAGAGGCTGACGGATGTATGGTGTAAGGGGATGTGGACATGGAGTTTGGGCATTGGATTGGGGCTTTGGTGATGGAACACTGGAACAGACTGCCCAGAGAGGGTGTGGGGTCCCCTTCTGGGATTCTGTTTGGGAGTGGTTCCTGTGGGGTCTCCTCCTCTGAAGACATTCTAACCCCACCTGGATGTCTTCCTGTGGGACCTGAACTGGGTGTTCATGCTCGGGCAGGAGGAAGGAACTCTTGAGGTCCCTTCCAATCACTAACATTCTGTGAAAATAAATCCCCCAAACCCACACCAGCACACGAAAAGGAGAAAACAAAACCCTCTAACCCTCTCACCCCAACCGCGGCCCACCCCAAGGCCGGAGCTTCCTCAGCCCATCCCAACGGGGGCCTCGCCGAGCCCCTCCACAGCCCAAAGCCCATCACAGCCCCTCGGGGTCGCTACACCTCAAGTTCCTGGGTCTCGCACTGCTCCAGGAGCTTCTTGAAGCTGAAGGAGTTCTCCGCCATCACCGCCACGGGCATCTTCTCCCTCTGCCGGCCCCAATCTGGCCTCACTTCCGCCCAGAACAGTCTCTACTTCCGCCTTTGGGGAGGAGGGGTGGGAGCCGCTATTCTAGCCGCCGCTCTTTATGACCTTGGAGGACTGATGGGGGGTGACCAGGGTTTTGGCGCGCCGCGGGAGTGGCGGGAAAAGGGGTGCGCGCCTCGGGACCGTATTTTAATAAAGAAAAAAATAAAGAAAAACTAAACCCTACCCTATTTTCCTGTCTTTTTTTTTTTTTTTGAGTGTTTCGGAGGAAAGGATGGATTTATGTTTGGGGTTGTATTCTCCTGCCTCAGGGGGCGGGTGGTGCTTTGGATGAAGGGGATAAATCCCATTGAATTATGGGATCATGGAATTAATACAGTTGGAAGGGACCTTCAAAGAACATCGAGACCAACCTCCTGAAGTGACAGGGACATCCTGCACTACATCAGGTTGCTCAGAGCCTCAGCAAGCCTGGTCTAGGATGTCTTCAGGCTTAGTGGGATCTCCACGACCTCTCTGGGCAACCTCCTCCAGTGTTCTTCCCCATGTCTCATCTAACCCTGCCCTGCTCTAGCTTCAAGCCATTCCTCCTCTCCACAGTGTGAAATGCTGGCTCCGCTGAGGTCAACAAAAGCCTTGACATCAGCTTCAACAAGGTCAGGGTTTCTCACTGAGTGTTTATTTTCTTTAAGCTCTCATAGACTGTTGGTCCGTCCAACCTCTCTTTGAGCCAAGTTCAACACCTCCATGACCACCATCTCTTTTCCTCTTCTATAAACTTCTTCCACATTATAGAGTGCACAGAAAAAATCGTGCTATTTCAGGTGTCATCTCACCAGTAACCTCATGGAAATCATAGAATGGTTTGGGTTGGAAGGGACCTTCAAGATGATGTAGTTCCAATCCCCCTGCCATGGGCAGTGACACCTCCCACCAGACGAGGCTGCTCAATGCCTCATCCAGCCTGGAAATACTATGCTTTTGCCATCATTCTTTCTCACTCTTTTATTCTAATTTTTTTTCCTCCTATCAGCCTCCACCATCTCTACCCTGGCCTTGGACGCCTCCAGGCATTGGAAGGGACTTCCACCACCTCAACCACTTCCAGTGTCTCACAACCAAAGATACAGCCATAAAACACCCTGACTGCCCAAATTTCAGAGCTTTATAATTTCATTTCGGGAGAGGAAAAAAAAAAAATTAAGTAAAAAAAGCAGCAAAAATAAAGCAGGTGAGATATTTCCACCAGAGGGCACCAACCCCACAAGAAAGTGCCTAAAAAATTCCAAAGAAACAAAACATCTCACTTTCATGGGAGAAACTTTCCGTTTGGGGGCAGCCAGGGTTTAAAAAATAAATTTTAATATTTTTTTACCCACAGGCTGGACAAGGCACTGAGGAGCCTGATCTAATGGGAGGTGTCCCTTCCTATGGCAGGGATGATGATCTTTAAGGTCCCTTCCAACCTGAATTATTCTATGATTCTACGAGAAGGAAGGAAGGAAGTGTTGGTTTGGCTGAGCCTCCCAAAGCCACCAGGACCTCTTGGTGCCACACAAAGCCTTGGTGTAAAAAGCCATTTTCTCTCTTTTCTAGTATTTCTCCCCTCCCTTCCATCCTTCTCTACTCACCTCAACACCACTGGGGACATCTCCTTGTGGCCCATGAGATTTTATGGTCAACACACTCCTTCCACACCTGGTTTTTCTTTGGCCAAAGAGCTGGAGCCCTTTAAGACCTGGATGTGCAGAGAAGGATCAACTTCATGTGATTTTTATACATCTCCTGTTGTCAACAGCATGAACATGGTTGTCCCATGTGTGGTGAGGAGATAGATCTTTGTTTTGCTCCCCATGGAATGTCCCAATGAGCCATCAGTCCTCCTCAAAGTAGTTTACAAAGCTACTTTCCAAGGCATTTCCAAGGAAGACAAGGAGATGGTTGGATGGTTGCACTCAAAGAGTTGCTGTCAATGGCTCATTGTCCAAGTGGAAACTAGTGAGGACTGGTGTTCCTCAGGGATCAATACTGGGACCAGTGCTATTTTTGTAGGAGATATGGACAGTGGGATTGAGTGCACCCTCAGCAAGTTCACAGATGACACCAAGCTGTGTGGTGCAGCTGATACACCAGAAGGAAGGGATGCCATCCAGATGGACCTTGACAGGCTTGAGAGGTGGGCCCATGCCAACCTCATGAAGTTCAGTGAGGCCCAAGTGCAAGGTCCTACACTTGGGTTGGAGAAATCCCAAGCACAGATACGGTCTGGGTGGAGGGTGGCTTGAGTGCTGCTCAATCCAGAAGCATTTGGGGATGTCAGGGGATGANCTCAGCTTTGATGAGACCCCACTTGGAATTACTGTGTCTAGTTCTGGAGTCCCCAACAAAAGAAGGACATTTTGGTGTGAGAGTAGGTCCAGAGAAGGGTTGTGGAGATGATCAAAGGGCGGCAGCACATCCCTACTGAGGACAGGCTGAAAGAGTTGGGGTTGTTGAGCCTGGAGAAGAGAAGGCTCAGGAGGGACCTCAGAGTAGCTTCTCAATCCCTGAAGGGGGCTACAGAAAGGCTGGTGTAGGACTTTTTAATAAGGTCCAGGATGGCAGGACTAGGAGAGATGGATGCAGATTGGAAGAGGAGAGATTTAGGTTAAATAGCAGAAAAAAGTTCTTCTCCATGAGGGAGGTGAGACACTGGAAGAGGTTGCTCTCTGGAGAGGTTGTGGATGCCCCCTCAATCCCTGGATGTGTTTAAGGTCAGGCTGGATGAGGCACTGAGCAACCTGGTGTAGTGGGAGTTCTTGCCCATAGCAGCAGAGTTGGAACTAGATGATCTTGAAGGTCCCTTCCAACCCAAACTGTTCTATGACTCTCTAAGATTAGGGTTGATTTGCTCAATCACTGCCATCTGAGGATGGCAAGATGATTACAAGAGGGTTTCCCTTTCTGCTGGCCTTCCAAAAAAAGCTCTGCAAGGGAAATGAAAGCACCACAGTGGGGGAAAATCAGATGCAATGGGGTGACAGGGAACAATGGCGTGATAAAGAACAATGGGGAAGTTGATTTCACTTGCAAGTTCAAGGAGAAGGTGGCAAAGGGTCAAGTTGATGCTCTCCACACCCTTCCCCATCCCCTCCGCACCCAGATTTATATTATTATAATCTAAATAACCTATTTCCTTCCACCACATCAAAGCTGGTTTCACACCAGCCCTCACAGGGGACAAACCCCCTTGATTTTTAGGGGGAGGGGAGTAGTGAAACATCAGAGAGGAAATGGTGAGCAGTAGATGGGAAATCACCATTTTCTCTCTCCTCCCTCCCCCCCTAATAAGTTTATTCTTTTTGAGAGGGTTTGTGGTTCTAACTCCAACTAAACAATTATCTGGCTGGGAATTTATTTATTTAAGGGTTTTTTTCACACCTTATCTCTGCTTTTCCAAGTCCAACCTCAGCTTAGATGGTGGGATGGCTGGTGGACTGATGGAATAACCCCTAAATTTGGGAGAGGCTGGAAGGACTCACATTGGGTGACCAGTTTGGGATGAGGTGCTGAGGATTATCCTCCATATATTCATGTCTATCCAAGTGGGTTCTTCTCTGGAGCAAATCTCCCCCTAAACTGGGATTTTGGGGTTGGATGAACCTCTATTCCAGCCACCTCCATCCACCTCCTCCTGTTTTTCCAACTTCTGCCAGCAACTTTGCCCTCCCTAAACCCACCAAGAGAAAAAGCAACCCTGTGTATTTATTCCAGACTTTCTTTTTTATGACTTTTGGGGCGTTTTCCTGCTTTTCCTTTTATTTTGCAGGATCTTCAGCCAAGTTTTTGGCCCCTCCCTGGCTCCTGGGCCAGAAGTTCTTCTTCCACACATATTTTAATCCTCTAAGGTGAAGACCTTTGGTATCTTTGAGCAAGGCAATACCTCTTCTCCTCCACGCTGCTCTCTTGCTTGGAAATCCCCCCAAATCCCTCAACATTTGGGGGGTAAAAAAGGGGAATCCCCGATGCAGTGTTTGGAGGGGGAAAGAGCATCCCATATGGGACATTTGGGAAGATCTCAGGTCAAGCATGGGGTGTTTGAGGGATAGAGTGGAGGGTCCCTGGTCTAACAGAGGGCAATGAGGAAGATGTGGAAGAGGAGAGATTTAGGGCAGAGAGAAGAAAGAAGTTCTTCTCCATGAGGGTGGTGAGACACTGGAAGAGGTTGCCCAGAGAGGTTGTGGATGCCCCCTCAACTCCTGGAAGTGTTTAAGGCCCAGCTGGATGAGGCATTGAGCAACCTGGTGTAGTGGGAGGTATCCCTGCCCATGGCAGCGGGATTGGAACTAGATGATCTTGAAAGTCCCAGTGTTGGCACCAAAATGGTCCCCTTGGTCCCCCAGGTGTCATCCCAACAAAGAAGACCTCCTTATTCTCCTTCTCCCCAACCCACCACCACCTGGCCTTGCATTTGAGGTCCCTTCTCCATCACCACCAGCCAAGGGGCATCAGCTGGATTTCATGGTCCCAATGTTGGCACTGAAATGGTCTCTTGTTCCCTTGAGTGTCTCCTTGGGTGACATCCTAACAAAGAGGACCTCCTTACTCTCCTTCTTGCCATCCCACCACCACCTGGCCTTGCCTTTGGGGTCCCTTCTCCATCACCACCAACCAAGGGGCACCAGTTGGATTTCATGGTCCTAGTATTGGCATGGAAATGGTCCCCTTTGTTCCCTTGGGTGTCTCCTTGGGTGACATCCCAACAAAGAGGATCTCCTTATTCTCCTTCTCCTCAGCCTGCCACTTGGCCTTATCTTTGGGGTCCCTTCTTCATCACCACCAGCCAAGAGGCACCAGTTGGATTTCACAGCCCCAGTGTCGGCACCATAGCGGTCCCCCTTGGATGGAGAACATCCAGATGTGCCTGGCTCCATCCTACTGACACTCACCCTCTTCATATTAATAGACAATAATGAGGTCACCCCTCAAGTGTCCTCTTTTCCAAGCTAAAGAGACCCAGCCCACTCAGCCTTTCCTCACAAGGGAGATGTTCCAACCCCTTCATCATCTCTGTGTGTTTGTGCTGGACTGAAGTTCCCTGTCCCTCATCTGAGAGCCCCAAAACTGGATACAATACCCCAGATGTGGTCTCACCAAGGCATAGCAGAGGGGGAGGAGAACCTCTTTCAGTCTACTGACCACATCCCTTGTAATACACCCCAAGATGCCATTGTCCTTCTTGGCCACAAGGGCACATTGCTGGCTCATAGTCATCCTACTGTCCACCAGGAACCCAAGGTCCCTTTCTCCTCCACTGCTTTCTAAGAGGTGGGTCCCCAACTTCTACTGATACATGGGGCTGTCTTTGCCCATATGTAAGACCCTATACTTGCATAATTTACACTCTCCATCCCTCATTTCTGTCAGTGGGACAGTGAGGGGAAGTCCTTGTCAAAACAAGGACTGGGGTGTGGTGGGATGGGGTGGGGAGGAGGAAAAACTCACCCCTTTAATCATCTGCCAGTCTATTTCCCATCAACACAGCCATGAGGTGGGGCTGGAAAGGAAGAGACATGGAATTAAGACATGGGAGGAGATAAAAAATACCAACTTGGGAGGAAAAAAAATCAGACATTCCGCATTAAATAAATATCTCACAGCATAAGGAGACACACCCCAAGCTTGTGGTCCCAACCCTTATAACAGAGAGGTCACTTCGCATCATTGAGTGGCTTCCTGTCCTTGGAGGAGGGGATGTCCCCTGGCCTTGGCTGTCTCCAGGCTTGATGGAGCCTCCACCACCTCTCTGGAGAACCTCTTCTAGTGTCTCACCACCTTCATGGGGAAGAACTTGTTCCTATTGTCTCATCAACCTTACCCTGCTCTAGTTTCAAATCACTGTTTCTCATCCCACCTCCATAGAGAGCAGAGGAGGAGCTGAAGGTACTTATGGTGGGCGTGGAAAGCATCAGGTTCATGACTTGAGACCTTTTCTGGTTTTCTTCTGTGTTCTTCCTTTGCTGTTGACCTTGTTCTTCCACAAGATGAACATTCCACTGCAACCAGAGCCTCATCAAGCCTGGCCTTGAATGTCTCCAGGATCTCCATCACCATTCTGGACAACCTCTTCCAGTGTCTCACCACCTTGATGGGGAAGAACTTCTTCCTCATATCTCACCTAACCCTGCCCTGCTCTAGTTTCAAACCATTGTTCCTTCAGCTTTCCTGAAGCCCCTTCAGCTTCTGGTGGCCACCATGAGGTCTCCACAAAACCTTCTCCAGGCTGAACAACACTCACCCTTTCATCCTGTCCTCTGACAGGATGAGGGTGGTGAGACACTGAAAGAGGTTGCCCATAGAGATGCTCCATACCTCACATCATCCTCAGAAATCATAGATTAAGGAATTATTCCACCGGATGTTCCTCCCTCTTTGGCACCCCTACATGCTCCTGGAGAACCCTGCTCCAACAAACATCTGGTCACAGCAGTGAATAATAAGAAAAAACAGTGGGGTTTGGTTGGTTTTTTGTCCCCCATTGTTGAGAAGCTTCTTAGGATCCATCCCATTGTTTTTAACTAAACCTGATGGAAAATAATGGGAATTTTCAAGCCCTGGAATCCATTATTCCCACATGCCAAGCCCAACCAGGAGCTTCCAGTTAATGAAAATTCCTTGCCTGGACAAACTTTTCTCCTGCTGTTTAGTGAAATGACTTGTGCATCATAAAAAAAAGAAGCAACATCACTCAAGCTCTTAAAATGTCTTAAAGTTAAAGGAGCAGGAGGAATACATTTGCTAAATTACATTTTAAAAAATCCAATATGTATTAAAAATATAGATTTATGGGGTCGCTGGAGATTGTTGAGTTTAAATCATGGTGGGGGGTGAATTAACCCAGTGATTTGCCAGGAATTTAGGTTTTTCTTTCAAATTTAGGGAGATGAAAAATTTTAATTCATTTTTCATACAAAATAAATATTGAAAATAAGTATTTATGTGGTTTCTGGAGGTTGCTGAGTTTAAATCTTGTGGAGGAGGGTTGAATTAACCAAGTACTTTGCCAGGAAATTAAGGTTTTCCTTCAAATTTGGGGGGATGAAAAATTTTAATTAATTGTTCATACAAAATAAATATTAAAAATAGGCATTTATGGGGCTATTGGAGGTTGTTGAGTTTTAAGCATGGGGGGTAGGTGAATTAAATGATTTTTCATACAAAATAAATATTAAAAATAGGCATTTATGGGGCTATTGGAGGTTGTTGAGTTTTAAGCATGGGGGGTAGGTGAATTAAATGATTTTTCATACAAAATAAATATTAAAAATAGGCATTTATGGGGCTATTGGAGGTTGTTGAGTTTTAAGCATGGGGGGTAGGTGAATTAAATGATTTTTCATACAAAATAAATATTAAAAACAGGTATTTATGGGGTTACTAGAGGCTGTTGAGGTTAAAGCATAGGAGGGGTGAATTACCCAAGTGCATTGCCAGGAATTTAGGATTTTCTTTCAAATTGGGGAGAATAAAAAATTTTAATTCATTTTTAATACAAAATAAATATTAAAAATATGTGTTCATGGGGTAGCTGGAGGTTGTTGAGATTAAAGCATGGGGAGGGGTGAATTAACCAAGTACGTTGCCAGGAATTTAATTTAGGGTTTTCCTTCAAATTGGGGGGGGATAAAAATTTTAACTGATTTTCAATACAAAATTAAGATTAAAAATAGGTATTTATGGGGTTACTGGAGGTTGCTGAGTTTAATGTATGGGGTGGGGGTGAATTAACCAAGTGCTGTGGCAGGAATTTAGGTTTTTCTGGGTGGGATGAAAAATTTTAACTCATTTTTCATACAATATATCCATTCATCACCCCACCACGCCTGGAAAAGCTCCACCTCCAGGGCAGCTCTCTTTAAAAAAAAAAATCATGTTTCTAATGAATAAATAACCCAATCACTTCAAAACCCCCCAAGGGAGCATTATATATCTCTAGAAGAACATGGTTTAGGTGGCAGGATCTTCCTTTATTTTCTAAAACTCCTAATAATATCCTTGTTGTGACCAAAGTTTTGCATGACAGGAGCTTTGAGGAGAACAAAACCATCCAGGAGGCCTTTAATTAGGCTGGGCTTTGTCCTGATGAACCCCATTGCTAGAGCAAAGACCCCAGATGACTGAAAAAAAAAACCTTCCAAGGCCTGGTGAGCACCCAACTGCTCTTTTTGGAAGCCCTTACAGATGATCCATGCTGATGATCAACATAGCATGGGCACGTGGGACCAATTTCTCCTTTCTCTGCTGGATAGGATTTGGAAAATACCCCTTGAGTGTTAATTTTAAGCTGAGTTTATTCCACCTCTTTGCTCCCATCCCATCTCCCTCAAAGGTTTTTTAGAAGAATTTAGCTGGGATTTTGTTTTCAAGGTCACTTATGCACAGTGACTGGAAGTGATCTACCCTGGTTTGTTGGAGAACTTTGGGTGTCTTCCATCATCTCCCATCTTCTTTTGTTTTTAGGGTTGATTATAGAGGCACAACCAAGGGCTCCCTTGAAGTCATTGAATCATGGAATATGTTGAGATGGAAGGGACCTTCAAGGTCCATCCCTTGAAGTCACTGAATCATGGAATGTGTTCAGTTGGAAGGGACCTTCAAGGTCCATCCCTTGAAGTCACTGAATCATGGAATGTGTTGAGTTGGAAGGGACCTTCAAGGTGGATCTAGTCCAACCCCTGGCAGTGAGCAGGCACATCCTGCACTAGATGAGGTTACTCAGAGCCTCAGCAAGCCTGGCCTTGGATGTCTCCAGGAACTGGTGGGGTCTCCACTACCTCTCTGTGCAACCTCTTCCAGGGTCTTACCACCCTTATGGGGAAGAACCTCTTTCTCATGTCTCATCCAACCCTGCCCTGCTCTAGTTTCAAACCATTGCCCCTCCTTATCCCCCTGATGATGTTTCCACCACATAAGCTTGAAGGCACCTGGGACAAGCAATGTGAGGCCAATTCATGTGGGATAAGGTAAAAAGATTTCAGGATCAGATGGAGACCTCCACCCTTTAGCAAACACCTCCAAGACATGCCTGTTGCCCACATCTCCTCCTTCCTTGTGAAACTGCTCCATTTCTTGAGAAGAAAACCATGTCCCCTGGAGAAAGCTGGTCTGCTGTTGAGCAACAAAGGCATGGGAATTCTTTTGGACTGGAGTTTTGAGGGAGGTTTCTTGGAAGAAATCCCTTCTCTGCTGACACAAATCTGGAGGGCTTGCTGTCTTTTCTTCCCCCTTCTTCACATCATTGGAGTTCTCACTTCCACAAGCCCACTCCTTGGAAGATACCAGCACTGCACATCCCTAGGTCCAACTCCATCCCACCTAAGGGTCATTTGGACCTCCAGGTGCCTCAGAAATGCCCCCTTAGTCTTTACACCCATCCTACAGCTCAAGAAATATGAGCTGTGGGATGCAGGCAGATGGAAAAACACCAGCAGGAGGATGGTCACTTGATGTCTTTAACACCTGCAGAGGCTTCTACATGGAGGATGGGTAGAGGGATGAACACCTCAAGCCATTCCCAGGTTGAACACACCAGAGATTGTGACAGGGGCAATCTACTAACAAGTCCTGCTCTCCACACAGTTGTCTCTCCAACACATCGTATTTTTTGCCACAGGCTTAAGCCACTGGCAGGTCTCTTTACAGTCTTCTCCATCACCTCTGAAACTACCTGAGGCTGATGTTGAACAGCTCTCTTCTCTTGGGGCTTGGAACTAAATGATCTCTAATGTCCCTTCCAACCCAAACTATTCTGTCATTCTTTGGAGCATCAATCTTAAAAGGCAGAGGAAGGTCTCTGGGATGATGAGGGACCATCATCCCCCCTCAAATGTTTGCCCAAAATATAAAAAAACAAGCTGGGCAGATGCCTCCTCAACCCCCCTTCCAAAAATGATGGCTTCTTGTGATCATGGGAAGCATCTACATCCCAGGGGGTGCTCTGACAGAATCCAGGTCCCATCACCAAAACCTCATTTACCTCTAACAATCCCACCAAGATGCTTCTTTTAGCTGAATGCTGGTGGTTCACACCTTTCATGTGGTTGACAAGATTCCCTCTTCCTCCAGGTTCTCCAGCAAGGTTGAGGGTTTGTTAAGCCTTTGGGAGCTCAACCTGAGCAGATGAGCACTGAGTTAGGGTTCCTCCAAGCCTGAGACTGATTGAGAGAGGGGTCAGAAACTCCTGGGAGGGGGTGTTACCAATAAGAAAACATTCTTGCTGCTGCTTCTCCTAAGGGCTGTGGATTTTTGGTCCCCTCCACACTGCATCAGGCCCCAGGCATGAGAGGAATGCTTCAACTCACACCAGAAGTTGAATGTTTTGACCCTGATGTCAGCCCTGTTTAGCTGCTGAGACCCTGGTGTAAAAGCAGAGCGTGGCCAAGGGTTGGGGGGAGCTGAGATTGTTTCACATCCCATCAGCCAGAGGAAGGGAAATAATTGCCTTGTTCTCCAGCTCTGGGAGGGCTGACAGATGCCTCTGAGCAGCTGCCAAGAGCTCAGCTGAAGAAAATGTTCATTTCAGCTCTGTCTGAGGAAATAAGGGATTTAAACTCTGCCCACCAGGAGTGAGAAATCCTCACCTCAAACCTACACCCACCATCCCTAGAAACACTTAAGACAAAGAGCTTGGAGATATGATCTAGGCATGGTTCTTGTCAGAGTTGGGTTGATGGTTGGTCTCAATGATCTCAAAGGTCCCTTCTAACCCATCTAGTCCCATTCCCCCGCCAGAGCAGGAACACCCAGACCAGGTCACACAGGAAGGTGTCCAAGTGGGGTTTCAATGTCTCCAAAGAAGGACACCCCACACCCTCTCTGGGCAGCCTGGGACACTCCTCTCACCCTTACCCTGACAAAGTTGCACAGTAGAGGAGGAGGAGAAGCTCTTCCCACCTACTGACCACATCCCTTCTAACACACCACAGGATGCCATTGTCCTTCTTGGGCACAACAGCACATTGCTGGCTTATCCTGCTGTCCACCAGGTCCTCTGGTGTCCACTGGTAAGGTGAATAAAGGCAGCTTGGCTTACCTATGGGAGGTGAGCAGGGAGGCCTGTGCAGTTTCCAGCTTTGGACTTTGGTCTCTGGACAGCATCCATGCTTGAGAATCTCTATGTCTCGCAGAGAGTACACTGAAACCACTGCTTTGGTGCTGGTTTCATCTGGGATAATAGAATCATAGGATGAGTTGAGTTGGAAGGGACCTTCAGAGTCCATCTAGTCCAATCCCCTGCAGTGACAGGGACAGTCGGAGAATTGGATTACGATTGCTCAGATCTTCAGCCAGCCTGGTCTAGGATGTCTCCAGGCTTGATGGAACCTCCACCACCTCTCTGGACAACCTCTTCCAGTGTCTCACTGCCTTCATGGGGAAGAACTTCTTCCTCATGTCTCATCTAATCCTGCCCTGCTCTAGTTCCAAACCACTGCTTTTCATTTCACCTCCAGAGAGGGCAGAGAAGGAGCTGAAGGTACTTACAGGGGGTGTGAAGAGCATCAGGTTCATGCCTGGAGACCTCCTCTGGTTTTCTTCTCTGTTGTCCCTTAGCTGTTGACCTTGTTCTTCCACAGCAAGAACATCCCACTGCAGCTAGGCAAACATCCACTTTCAGGCCAGGTATCCAGGGCTTCTCAACTCGACCTTCAGCTCCATGCTGGCTCCAGGGCAGGTGTTCTAAAATGAAAAAACAAGACCTGGTGCTCCTCAAACAGTACGTTCTCTTCATCAAGGTCATCCCTGCTTTGATACAGTAGGTTCAGAAATAGGACCAGCAGGAGAAGCAGCTGAGTGTGCTCCTTTCTGGACCAGTGCAGCTGAGGGGAAAGTTTATTTTACTAAAGCTGCTACTGTCCCAAGGTTATTAAATCACACTCGGATAATCTGCCTCTCTTTTAGCCATGCGGGTGACATATGGGATGGGCCAAACAATGTGTCAAAGCTGGTAGAAATGCCCTTTTATTTTGGCCAAGTGAAGGTCAAGAAGATGGACATGGCATGGACCCACAGGACAAGGGGCAATGGTTTGGAACTAGAGCAAAGCACGGCTAGATGAGACATGAGGAAGAAGGCCAGTTCTTTATCATCTGCAGGAGCTTCTACAGCTCTTCCCCACTCACAGGAGCTTCTCCAGCTCCTCCCCACCTACAGGAGCTCCTCCAGCTCCTTCCCATTTCTAGGAATATGACCCCGTTTTTAACTCAGATATGACCTCTTCAAGGTCCACCAGAGGCCAGAGGACATAATTTCTGCATGGCTGGATCAGCTAAAAGCATCTAGCACATGAGTTATTGGGCATCTGCATGTGGTGGTGCGACCTCTCCCAGAGACACTTTTATCCTGGGCCACAAAGACCTATTCTCATGCAGGTGATGTCAGTTTGAAGGAGTTTAGAACAGATTCCCATCCTGGAATGAGTGTCCTCACAGTGGGACTTCATTCCTAAGAGTGGTCTCATCAAGTCTGACCTCCAACTGTCTGGGCAGCCTCTTCTACTTCCTACTGTCTCATCTAACCTAATTTAGGCAAACTTGTGCAAGGCATTTGACA
>VZTY01020797.1:3067-17942 GCA_013400935.1 Turnix velox
GGTGGAGGGGAGAAGGCAGAGAGGTGGAAGGGTATTTGTAAAGCTGTGGGGTTTGACAGCAGGGTGTTTCCAAGAGGTTCTGCTTGTTGTGAGCATCCCAGTGTTGTCAGTATCCTGATACCATGAGCATCCCTGTGTCTAAATCTAGCATCATAATAGCATGAACATCCCAATGCCACGAGCATCCCTGTGTCAGCCTCTACCATCCCTGTGCTGCCAGCATCTTCATGCTATGAGCATCCCAATGTCATGAGCATCCTTGTTTCTCTAGGATTCCTGTGCCACCAGCATCTCCATGCCTTGAGCTTCCCAATGCCATGAGCATTCCTCTGTGTGTTTCTAGCATCCCTGTGCCACCAGCATCTCCATGCCATGAGCATCCCAATGCCATGAACATCCCTGTGTCCATCTCTGGAATCTCTGAGCTGCCAGCATTTCCATGCCATGAACTTCCCAATCCCATGAGCATCCCTGTGTCAGCCTCTAGCATCCCTGTTCCACCAATATTCTAATACCATGAGCATCCCTGTGTCCATCTCTACCATCCCTGAGCCTCCATCATTCCAATGCCATGAGCTTCCCTGTGTTTCTGGCATCTGTGTGCCACCAGCATCCTAATATCATGAGCATCCCAATCCCATGAGCATCCCTGTGTTCTTTTCTAGCTTCCCTGTGCTGCCAGCATCTCCATGCCATGAGTATCCCAATGCCATGAACATCCCTGTGTCAGCCTCTAGCATCCCTGTTCCACCAGCATCCTACTACCATGAGCATCCCAGTGTCATGAGCATCCCTTTGTCCATCTCTAGCATCCCTGTGCCTCCATCATCCCAATGCCATCAGCATCCCAGTGCCACAAACTGGTGCTCCTGAAATCTTCCAGCTCCTGATGCCCTTGAGTTCCTGGCAGGAGGGCTCAGGGCTAGTGAACAGGCAGCCAGGTTTTATAGGGCAGGAAGAAATGACCATCTGTGGGTCACTGGGCTGTGGCAAGGGGCAGGCAGCCATGCATGCACCCTAAAAAAACCCCAATTTTTAATCATTCAGGTCCTCAAGCAGTGTATTTTGAGGAGCTGAGGTGATGGTCCTTGTCTAGGACACAGCTCATTGACTTGCAAAGCTTGTGGTTGAAACTTGGAGCCTTCCCCAAGTGTTGGCAGGAAGGACTGAGGTTTCAAACTGTGCTTTTTTTTTTTAAGGAGACAAAAAAAAATACAGTACTTGTGGAATTTAATCAGAAAATGGAAATTCCTCCCCTTCCTCTTGCTCCATCCACAGGAAATAGGGTCCAAATTGCTCGGACTTTGCAAACAATTGGCTTTCATCCTTGGGAAATACTTCCATCATGGGAAGCATTCATCCTGCAGAAATGATTTGCAGCCTGAGATGAAGTCCTCTTCAGAGCAAGGGCCTTTCATCCCAGTCGCCAGTGGGATATTTGGGGGGTTTTCCCTTCAAATATTCATTCTTGGAGAATTTTCCTCTTGTTTTATCCCCTCCCTTCCTAAATAACCAGATGAGCATCAAGCTGAGCACCACAGACACAACTCCTGGGGAAACCTTGCTCTGCCTCATTTTTATCTTCCTCTGTAGAAACATTTTCCTGCTCTCTCAAGGATCTGAGGGCCATAAATAAATGGATGTTGAATTGAGATGCTTTGTGTTGTAGCAGCGAGGATGATATGATCTTGAGCATGGCTGACATGGCAGGAAGAGATGGCTTCAAGGATGGATGGAGTCATGAATGCAAATTGGAATTGAGTAGATTTAGGCTGGAGAGAAGAAAGAAGTTCTTTCCCATGAGGGTGGTGAGACACTGGAAGAGGTTGCCCAGAGAGGTTGTGGATGCCCCTTCAATCCCTGGAGGTGTTTAAGGCCAGGCTGGATGAGGCATTGAGCAACCTGGTGTAGTGGGAGGTGTCCCTGGCCATGGCAGGGGGTTGGAACTAGATGATCTTGAAGGTCCTTGGGCAGATCCAGCTTCATGGAGTGGGAAATTCATCCCTGTTGGGGATGGATCCCTTTAGGCTCTGGATTAATGGATAATAGACACTTGAGGATGCTCTGTGCTGGGGGATGCCACCCTTTACCTTGGTGATCCCCCTTCCCATCACCAGTTGTCACACTTTCCCTGGAGTTACCTGCTTTCCCTCCTGCAAAATGTGTCTTGATTTATTTCCAGAAGACTCCAAAGGGATGCTTTAGGGCAGGGAGAAACAGTTAAACCAGTGCTGCCGGGATGTTTTTCCCCAGGGTGAATGGTGTGTGCGTTGGGGAAGGTGGGGAAAAGGTGGGGGGGGGAACACAGAACGGGTATTGAATCAGAGGGAAGTAATAACCTCCCTAATTTTCCTGTGTGATTTAATAAAAATGTAAATTGACTCGGGGTGGATGACTCACCGTGGAGAGGTGGTGTCGATCAAGATTAATTGGTGGCTGCGCCCAACCAGTTTGGCTTTGTCCCTTCCCCCTCCAAGGCAACTGGAATGGCTTTGGGGGTGATGGCAAAGCTGTGAGCTCAACCCTGAGAGGCCACCATATCCCCCTACTATAGGATGGTTTGGGTTGGAAGGGACCTTCAAGATCATCTAGTTCCAACCCCCCTGCCTTGAGGGACACCTCCCACTACAGCAGGTTGCTCAGTGCCTCATCCAGCCTGGCCTTAAACACCTCCAGGGATTGAGGGGGCATCCACAACCTCTCTGGGCAACCTCTTCCAGTGTCTCACCACCCTCATGGGAAAATAATTTCTTCCTTCTATCCAGCCTAAATCTCCCCTCTTCCAATTTCCATCCATTATTTCTAGTCTTTCCATCACATATCCTATTCAAAAGTCCTACCCCAGCCTTTCTGTAGGACCATTTCAGGTATTGAGAAGGTACTCTGAGGTTCCCCCTGTGCCCTAATGGTTTTTGGGGTATGTTGGGTGGACAATGCCTTGTGGCTTTACCTGGTGTTGGTGGAAGTCCCTCACTGGGACTTCTAAGCCCTAGGAATGGGGTGCTGGTGGGGTGCCACATCCCTTCCCAGGACTGGCTTGGGGCAGGATGTGTCTTTGTTGCTGGAGGATCCTCCACCCAGCCTTCTCCTGCAGGAGAAGCATGGCAGGACACTGCACTCTGACCCGGGTTCATCTCTGGACACTAATGGATTACAAATAACAATAATAAATGACAGGAGATGGGATAATCTACCTACTGTAATGTTGTATTACCGTGGCTGTTGGTTATATATTAATGTATAATTGTATTACATTGGCTACATATGCATAAAGCTCATGCTTCAGGGCCTCAGCTGCCCTTTAACTCTCTGTGGTTCATAAGGGAATCTTCAAGCTGGTGCTGGAGCACCTCCCTCATGAGGACAGGCTGGAGGAGTTGGGGTTGCTCAGCCTGGAGAAGAGAAGGCTCAAGGGGAACCTCATAGTAGCTTCTCAATAGGCTGGGTAGGACTTTTTAATAGGGTACAGGGTGGCAGGACTAGGAGTAATGGATGCAAATTGCAAGAGGGGAGATTTAGGATGGATAGAAGGAAGAAATTCTTTGCTGTGAGGGTGGTGAGACACTGGAAGAGGTTGCCCAGAGGGGTTGTGGATGCCCCCTCAATCCCTGGAGGTGTTTAAGGCCAGGCTGGATGAGGCATTGAGCAACCTGGTGTAGTGGGAGGTGTCCCCATGGCAGGGGGGTTGGAACTAGATCATCTTTAAGATCCCTTCCAACCCAAATCATTCTATGATTTTATAGTTATCCCACAGAGCTGGCATCAGTGGTGCTCTCTGCAAGCTTTCTCCCCTGTTTTTGCTGCAGACAAGCCAAAAGCATCACTGCTTTGCCTGGGGGTACCAACACCCCCATCTCCTTTCCTAAACACAGAGAGCCTGAGAGCAGGAGCAGTGATGTGAGGGGACTCTGGGCATAAGGGATCTGTAGATCTTGGAAAAAAAAGGAAATCAAGCCCCCCTGCATCCCTTTTTCATGCCTGGCCCTGTTTTATTTTGGTTTCACACCTGAGCAGCACGTTGAGGAGGGGTGTGGGGGGGGAAGTCTGTGGTGTGTGGTTCTGTGATTGCTCCCCAGCAGATACTTGGCGTGACCAAGACCCAGTTCTGTCGAAAGTAATGAAGTGCAAGCCCTTCCCTTCAGTTATTTTTAATGCTCTGAGCCCTCTAACAGGCTCTGGGAAATCCAAGTGAGGATTGTAGGGCCCCTTCACTCTTGGGTAACTCCCCTTGGGGTGAATCCCCCCCCCTTGGCCTGAGAGGCTGTATGGACCTTACTGTGTTTTATTTGGGGCTCTCCCCAGCTTGATAAGTTTGGGTGCAGATGCTTTCTCCAGTGGGATGAGAGGTTTTGGGGATGCTGTGTTTGATTTGGGATTCTCCCCAGTTTGATTAGTGTGGGTACAGATGTTTTCCTCAGTGCTGTGAGTGGGATGGAGGGTTTGGGGATGCTGTGCTTGATTTGGGGCTCTCCCCAGTTTGATTAATGTGGGTACAGATGTTTTCCCTAGTGCTGTGAGTGGGATGAAGGGTTTGGGGGATCCAAATCAGTGTCTGTGTGTTGGGGATGATGGATGGGATGCCCAAAGAGGGTAAACTGGGGGCTCTTTCCCTGCCCTGTAGGGGACAGCCTGGCTTTTAGCAGTTTATTCTACCGTTTTGGGAGGTATTGAAGTGCTTTTCCCCAGTTCTTTCCTCTTCCCAGCCTGCAGGATGGAGATTATGGCTTTAGGAAGGATGGGAGAAGGGAATTTTTCCCTTTTCCATCCTGGCAAAGCCCTCCTTGCCATCTTGCCTTTCATTTTTTCATCCTTCTCCCTCTTCTCTCCCATTGCTGGTGGAGGNCATCCCTCTTCTCTCCCATTGCTGGAGGAGGATTTGGGGATCCAGATCAGTATCTGTGCTGGGGATGATGGATGGGGTGGCCAAGGAGGGTGAATTGTGGGTTCTGGGGATATTGAAGTGCTTTTCCCTAGTTCTTTCCTCTTCCCAGCCTGCAGGATGAACAGTATGGCTTTAGGAAGGATGGGAGAAGGGAATTTTTCCCCTTCCCTGCCTGGCAAAGACCCCTTTGCCATCCTACCTTTCATTTCTTCCTCCATTTCCCTCTTCTCTCCCATTGCTGGAGGAGGATTTGGGGTGTGCTGGGTATGATGGATGGGGTGGCCAAGGAGGGTGAATTGTGGGTTCTGGGGATATTGAAGTGCTTTTCCCTAGTTCTTTCCTCTTCCCAGCCTGCAGGATGAAGAGTATGGCTTTAGGAAGGAAGGGAGAAGGGAATTTTTCCCCTTTCCATCCTGGCAAAGCCCTCCTTGCCATCCTGCCTTTCATTTTTTTTCTCCCTCTCCCTCCTCTCTCCTCCCGAGAGCGCGAGAAGCAGAGGCAGGAAACGCAGCCTGCTGCCAGATGGCTTCCAAAGCTAGCATCTGTAATACTTTATCAGAAGAAATTACAGCAGAATCTCTCTCCCTGATTAAACAGCCTGTCCAGATCCTCCACCAGCCAGCTGGACAGTCTCACGACATGCAGGGAAGTGACCGGAGTTGGGGACACAGGGCAGAAAGATGCTTGGATCGGGAAGGAGTGGGACTGAACCCTCTTGCAGAAGGATCTGCATCCCTTTGGGATCCCTAAACACATCCTCCTTGGGGTTGCTCAGCCTGGAGAAGGCTCAGGGGGGACCTCATAGTGATTTATCAATACCTGGAGGGGGCTACAGAAAGGCTGGGATAGGACTTTTTAATAGGGTCCAGGGTGGCAGGATTTGGAGTAATGGATGCAAATTGGAAGAGGGGAGATTTAGNGGGAGTAGTGGGAGGTGTCCCTGCCCATAGCAGAGGGGTTGGAACTTGATGATCTTTAAGTTCCCTTCCAACCCAAATAATTTTATGATTTTATCCATCATCCTACTTGGTGCCAGCTCCTTCCATAGGGTCCATAGGGTGTGGAGTTGACATTTCCCTTCTCTTGTTGCTTCTCCAAGTCTTTTTACCCTTAAAAAATGAACATGATGGTGCTAAGCTGCCCCAGGGGCTGATAATATTTTACTTTTGGATGTTGTTGTTGTCAAAATTGTGAGGTCTGGTGGCACAGTTGACAACCCGTGGCTGGATGCAGCATCATCCCCAACCAGAGGATGCTGTTAAGATATATAGGAGGTTTGGCAAGGAGGGAAACTGAGGCAGGCACTTTGGGCTGCCTGGGGAAGATCTGAAAGGTCATCCCAAGAGCAGATGCAGAGCTGAAGACGCCCAGAAACCTGTCCTCTGGCTCACCCTGCCCTCCTGCTTGTGCTGAGCACGGGGGCCAGAGCACGGTGCTACTGCTTTCCATGGGCTTGGCAGACAGAGAGCTTTTTCTCCACAGTTCACTCCAGCCAAACTCAGCCATGGACCAGTGCCACTAATTTCCCCTAATACTGCTGGAAAAATCTCTTACTGGCATGAGCAAGGACCTGGTTTCCCAAGCTGCTGCGTGCAGGAGAAAGTAGGAGGGGGGGGTGAAGGATGAGTGGCCATGTGGGGGGGGACACGCTGCCTTCCAGAGGAATTTTCATCCCTGGTTTGCTGGCCTGCTGCTTGGTGACCAGATTTTTATTTATTTTTTTTTTCTTGATGGAAAACAGGAGGAATCTGTGCTCTTAAAAGTTTGGAGTGAGTGAGACCCCTCTGGTGGGACCCCAACTGGAGTTACTGTGGCCAGTTCTGGAGCCTTCAACAGAAGAAGGACATTGAGGTGTTTGAGCAGGTCCAGAGAGGGCATGAAGATGATGAGAGGGTTGGAGAACCTCCCTTCTGAGGACAGGCTGAAGGAGTTGGGGTTGTTCAGCCTGGAGAAGAGAAAGCTTGGGGGGACCTTATAGGAGGGAGGACCCTGTAGGACCCAAAGCTGGGTTAGGACTTTTTTATAGGGTTCAGGATGGCAGGAGTAGGAGTAATGGATGCAAATGGGAAAAGGGGAGGTTTAGGCTGGAGATAAGAAAGAAGTTCTTTCCTGTGGGGGTGGTGAGACACTGGAAGAGGTTGCCCAGAGAGGTTATGGATACCCCCTCAATCCCTGGAGGTGTTTAAGACCAGGCTGGATGAGGCATTGAGCATCTTGATGTAGTGGGAGATGTCCCTGCTCATGGCAGGGGGGTTGGAACTAGATGATCTTTAAGGTCCTTTCCAACCTAAACCATCCTATGATTGTATGAACAGTAGGAGATTCGTGTATGAAGCAGCTGAAATAGTGGAAGAAGGGTGTTGAGTGTCTTCATGTGAGAGGGGGGGAGATTTGATGTCTGAACGTGGCCTGACATGGGATAATTTTGGCCAGTGCTGCATCCTGCTGTTGCATCCTCATGATGCAATCCCCATGCTGTATCCTCATGCCTTCCCATCAAGCCTATAGGGATCCAGCCAGCACATACTGGGAAAAAATGCCTGTCTCAAGCAAGACACCAAAACCCTTTGCTTTTCCTCAAACTCAGCAAAATTTAGCCAAAAGGAGTGGGGCTTGAGGTCTCCCATGGCTTGCTGGTGCCCCATTGAGAAGAGTGGAGGAGGATGGAGAAGCAGCTTCCCTGGGTGGTTGAGCTTTCCTCCCACAGCATCCTCAGGGGGGGCCAGGGCCAGAGGAAGGGAACTGTACACCTGGAGAAACATTATCCCTTTTCCTTGCCTGTAAATATTTCAGGAGGGGATTAAAAATTGAAGCCCAACTGAGCCCTGCCATCAGAAGGAGCCGGCCCAGGTTTCAAGTTCTGTTTAAGTATTTTTTTCTTTATAATGTGGCTGTTGTCAATTAGAAAATGACATTGCTGTTTAAAATGCTGTTCCGTGGCCCTCTTTTAATTAAAGGCAGCCATATAATGCCAATCTGCTCTCATTAATGAATTTTTAAACCATCAGGAAGGGAGGGAGCTGAATGACTCAGGGCTGGATGTGAGGCACGAGTGGTTTTCTCCTGGTGGAGTTTAAAAGGAGCAGCTGAGTGGTTCTGGGAGGAAGGATGCTCTTCCTCTGTGTGGTTTCAGCATCTCAGGGGCCACGTGGTGGGTACTGAAGCCACCTTAAAGGGGGGAAAATGTTCTCCTAAAGGTGATGGGTGGCTTTGTGGCAGTGCTGTGGGAAAGCAAAGCCATACAGGAGCTCAGTGATAGCTTTTTCCTTGTCTCTCCCAGCCTAAGAAGTGAAAACAGTGATGCCAACAGGGTTGGAAGATCAGTGATCACCTCAGGGGTTGCATCCTGCATCCTTGGAGCATCCTGGGATGATTTCCTCCAGAGTTTTGCTGTTGTTTTGCTGCAAAGCGATGATGTAGTGCCAGAGTGAGAAATTAATTCCTAACCACAGCCTTTTTAATAGGGTAGAACTTTGTAATAGGGTCCAGGGTGGCAGGACTAGGAGGAATGGATGCAAATTGGAAGAGGGGAGATTCAGGCTGGAGAGAAGAAAGAAGTTCTTTCCTGTGAGGGTGGTGAGACACTGGAAGAGGTTGCCCAGAGAGGTTGTGGATGTCCCCTCAATCCCTGGAGGTGTTTAAGGTCAGGCTGGATGAGGTTTTGAGCAGCCTGATGTAGTGGAAGGTGTCCCTGCCCATGACTGGAGGGTTGAAACTAGATGGTATTGAAGGTCTCTTCCAACCCAAACCATCCTATGATTGTTACAAAGCATTTCTTTTTTATTATTAATTTTTTCCCTTAATTTTGGCAAGTCAGGGCAGATTAAAAGATGCTCCCACACTGTGGCTTGTGCTAATTATCTGACATTGTTTGAGCAGGAAGCCCTTTTATTTTCTTTCCATGGTGGTTATTATCTTCAATTGCTGAAGGAGCTCTCTCATTCTCTCTCTCCCCTCTGCTCCTTCCTTCAAGGAGGCAAAACAAAACCAGGAATTTCATTGAATAATAAAAAAAATCACCCAGCCAGGCGTGAAAAGCATAAGTGCAATCATTTCCATGGCCTCTTTTGATTTGAGTTGATATGATTTCCTTTGCTCTCTTTGCCTTCCTCCCCCTTTTGCATGTTGGCTCTTCCTTCTTTCTTTTCCCTGATAAGTTGATGTTTTCAGAGAGGTTTTGGGCTGGAGAACAGCATCCATCCCTTCCTCCAATCCATCATCCAAGCAGATTCAGCCCTGGCTGTGCTGGATGTAGATTTGATGTGGGGAATTCCATAATTCTTTTCCTTTTCTTGGTGTCACTCTGCTTTGCAGGGCTAGGGGTGGTGACAGTGGCATCCCAGGGTTCTAAAGATACAGAAAGGCTGGGGTAGGACTTTTTAATAGGGTCCAGGATGTCAGGGCTAGGAGTAATGGATGCAAATTGGAAGAGGGGAGATTTAGGATGAACATAAGAAAGAAATTCCTTCCTGTGAGGATGGTGAGACACTGGAAGGGATTGCCCAGAGAGGTTGTGGATGTCCCCTCAATCCCTGGAGGTGTTTAAGGCCAGGCTGGATGAGGCACTGAGCAACCTGGTGTAGTGGGAGGTGTCCCTGCTCATGGCAGTGGGGTTGGAACTAGATGATCTTTAAGGTCCTTTCCAATCCAAACCATTCTATGGGTCCATTCCTGGACCCAAGTGAACCACCACATGTGGTAAAATTTGCTTTATGTTAGTGGCAAAAGTTTAATATTGAGCTGAAATGACCAGTATAGATGGCCTGGATTGTGTCCCACCCCCCCTAAACCTCCACCACCCTCTCCTTCGAGTCAGGTGAGTGGGTTGAGGTTTCCTGGCTGGGTTTTTGTTGCCATAGGGAAGAGAATCGAAGCCTGGAAACCATCTTGTGGGTGAAGGGAGGAAGTGTTAATGTCTAGGAAAAACAGAGAGAAAATAGCAGTGGCAGCGCTGTGATGGTGTCTGAGCCCCAGCATGAGTGGGTGTAAATCCTCATGGAAGATGGAAAAGGTTTTGTTGGAACTTCTTGGCATATGGGTGCCCTGGTGGGCTATCAGGCAGTGTGGGAAGTGACCACGGGCTCTGGGGAATGGAGCAAACAGAGCTCTGTCTTCTTGCAGGGTTGCAAAGAAGGATGTATTCATAGCAAAAGGAAAAAAAAAAAAAAAAGAGGAAACTCGTTCTCTGATGGTTTCAAAAAGAGAAGAGTGAAGCAAAGAGAGAAACAAGATTTTGCCCCTCTACTTGGCTCTGGTGAGACAACAACTGGAATTATTGTGTCCAGTTCTGGAGCCCTCATCATAAGAATGAAATTGAGCTGTTGGAGTGGGTCCAGAGGACAGACATGAAGATGATGAGAGGGCTGGAGCATCTCCCTTCTGAGGACAGGCTGAAGGAGTTGGGGTTGTTCATCTTGGAGAGGAGAAGGCTCAGAGGAGACCTCAGAGGAGCTTCTCAGTACCTGAAGGGGGCTACAGAAAGGCTGGGGTAGGACTTTTTAATAGGGTCCAGGATGGCAGGACTAGAAGTAATGGATATAAATTGGAAGAGGGGAGATTTAGGCTGGATAGAAGGAAGAAATTCTTTGCTGTGAGGGTGGTGAGACACTGGAAGAGGTTTCCCAGAGAGGTTGGGGCACTCCCCTCCCTAGAAGTGTTTAAGGTCAGGTTGGATGAGGCACGGAGGAACCTGGTGTAGTGGGAGGTGTCCCTGCCCATGGCAGGGGGGTTGGAACTAGATGATCTTGAAAGTCCCTTCCAACCCAAACCATTCTATGATTCTGTGAACAGTAGGAGATTTGTGTCTGAAGTAGCTGAAGTAGTGGAAGAGGGGTGTTGAGTGTCTCCATGTGAGAGTGGGGAGATTTGGTGTGTGAACGTGGCCTGATAATTTTGGGATAATTTTGGCCAGTGCTGCATCAGTACGTTGCATCCTCATGATGAGATGATCTTGAAGGTCCCTTCCAACCCAAACTATTCTCTGATTCTAAGCAAAAGCAGCTTTGAGCTTTTAGCCAGGAATAGGCAGTGCTGAGAGAGACTTTACATCCCACGGCTGATAACTTTGAAGATGAATCATCTGTGAGACAACGTTGGGAAGAAGCATCCCTGGGGTGTCAGAGGCACATTTTTGCATGTTGACAACAGAGACGATTAGGAAAAACATCCCCAATGACATCTAAGACCAACATCCTTCTAGTCTGGCTGGGGTTTTGTTGCTCATCTCTCATCCTGACACCTCTCAGGGCTGTGTGTGGCCATGCTTGGTTTGCAGACAGATGGAGAGATGAGTTAGAGGAACCTGTTCCTCCTTGCTCACAGGCTGTGGTCTCCATGCCTTGCCAGGGAGAAGATATGACCAGACAAAGCTGTAGGGTGGTTTCTCCCCCTTTTTTTTAGTTTTTTCCCCTTTTGCAGAGTTCCCCCTTTCCAAGTTTCACCTTTATTAGGCTTCCTCCTTTTCAAGATCCCTCCATCCTGTGCTGCTGGGTACCACAGGGGAACTGGCTGCTTTTGGGGCCATGTGTGCCTCAAATCCAGGGGTTGACCCATCCTAATGGCTGGAGCATCACCCTGTATCCCCCTAAATGGTGGGACATCTGTTTTCCACACTCTGTTTTGCACCTCCTGCCATGACATCTTGTGGGATGCAGCTGTGTGATGGGCAGGATGCACATTGTCATTGTTGGGGTGCTTAAAAGTGATGTGCAAATTGCTGAGGGAGAGGAGATGGAGGGGTGAGGAGGTGCCATCTATGGGGGATTTGCTTCACTGGGGTGGCCCTGGTGATGTTGGGGTTGTTGGGAAGGCAGAGAGGGTTTGGGGTGGGTTCAGTGCAGCACAGGGAGCAGCTGGAGAGTGTGGCTGGCTGCATTGCTGTCCCCTCTGGCCACCAGCAGCCCTGCTCAGGTGTTTGGCCAGTCTAACCCCAAGCTAGCATGGAAAGGGGGGTCAGGTGGTGGTCACCCCAACCACAGTGGCTTCATAGGACACTCCTCTGTCATCACTGTGACAAGGGGCAGGTGTCTCCAGTGGGGCTTTCCCCAGGGCAACCATTTGGAAGCAGCCATCAGAGCTGGTTAACTTAAGCTCATGCAGAAGCCATCCCTGGTGGGGACAGGAGGTTGTTGGTGTCCCAGCTGCCTGGTGGCACCCATCTCTCCGACAGGGCAGCACAGGGGTGGATTGACCCATCATTGTAAGTGAATCAATGCTTTGGGGATGGTGAGTCCTTCATGACTCATTGTTTGCATCAGATCAAAGAAAGAGGAGATGGGGGACAACTGAAAGAGAGGGGGAACAGCATTCTTAGGGTCAAGACCCAAAAAGCAGAGCCCTGTCTGCTCCTCAAGAGGCTGCTCCCAGGAGAGAAATACCTTTTGTCACCCAGCCCTGGTGTCAAACATGCCCTGTAGGACCTTTTCTGTCACACTGAGTGATTCTGAAGTGTCTCTGCAGTCTGTTGTCACTCCTGAGCAGCTGCAAGAGTGGGAACCTCTAAATATCCTGCTCCAAGATGCAGGAATGGGAATGAAAATGAAATCAGAAACATCCATGAAAGCAAAACTTTCTCCTTAAGGGAACCCTGGAGGGAAGCTCCCGGGGTTCTCCTACCTCACAAGGGCTCTGGAATGTCTCCAGGGTGCCACTGCTGCCACCAGTGCTCCTGAGTGGGCAGAAAATGTGCTGCTGTGTCATCTCTTTGTAAAGCCATGCCAGCTCATTGCTGGGATTGTCACTGGCTTTACACCAGGGTGTGGGAACTTCCAGTGCTGAGGATTTTGGAGAGCTGTGGCATTGCTCTGGAGACCAAGACAGTGTTCTTTGGTGGACCCCCATAACACCCAACCCCTCTGTGTGCCCCACATTAGCCTGTAATGGGAAGACAACAACTTTTTCTATCTGGAAAGTCCCTTCCTTCCCTCTGACACTTGTTTACTCTCACTACAGCTCTTGCTGGCACTTGGGGATGTTGGAAGGAAGGACTAGAGGAACCAGGAGGAGCTGTGCCTTGCTCCTCTCCATCCTCCCACCCTGCCCCACAGTGCTGTCATTGTCCTGCACTGATACTTCAGCTCCTCCTCCATCCTCTGGCACCTGCTCTCTCCCAGCCCACAAATGTAATTAACAGACTAATTAGAGTGTCCTTGGGAAGGTGTCTCAGCTCTTTGGTGCTAATGGAGCTGCTGTCACAACAAACAAGGGGACACACGTGCTTCCCATGCACTGCAGGGCATCAGCCAGGCAGCACCAGTGTCCCCAGCACCCTCCTGTGTCCCTCAGGGTCTGGGAATTCCTCTGTCTTTGTCCCCAGCATGACTCTGTGTCCCCCATGATCTGGGAATTCCTCTGTCCTTGTCCCCTGGGTCACTGCATGGTCCCTACTGCAAGCCCCCCTATAGGACAGGCACCACGCTGCTGCCTTCCCTCCCTTATTCCTGGATAAAGCTGAGTTAAGGGGTAGATTTTAATACATTTTATATTATTTAATATGTTTTTTTTAAGTGAATCAAGGTAAGCAGTGCTTCAGAAGCTCAGATGTGAAGTTTGGCTGGACCCAGTAAACAGTTTGCTCTCCCAAGAGAGAGTTTTCTTAATACTTTCTCCTCTTCTGATCAACCTTCACCTTCAAAATATTGTTTTCCTTGTAAAACCAGATCCCCCAGCAGCTCCCAGGTGGGAGAAAGAGAGATGAGAAGGAGCATCCCAGGTATCCTGAGCATCCTTGATGCTTGCCCCATCTTTAAATAGAGGGGGATTTCTCTCTGATCTGGGTGTTCAGAGATGCCACTTGCTTTGAGCTGGGAAAAAACACTTGCAACTGGACACCAAAAACCTTTTTATTACTTCTTTGTGCTGTTATAAAAACAGGGAGATTTGGGGCTTTGCTTTAACCTTGTTTTTTCCATCTGGGAAGTGAAGATGGAGCTCTAGAAAGGGTTGGTTGTTGCCCTACATGATGCTCTTTGCCTGTACAGCCCTCTTCCTATCCCAAGCAGCATCTTCCTGTGTTGTCACAAAAAAACCCAGAAGTCTGGATGATTAAATTCCATTTTTCCCCAGCAAAATGTGGCCATCTCTATGTGGCTGTGGGCCTTCTTGGCTCACTCATGCCTCCCTGCTGATGGAAGGTGTGAAAAGCATCAGGCTGGTGATGAGGGGGGGGATGTTTCTGTGTTTCTGTGGATGTTTGTCATCCCTCAGAAGGAGAAGGACCACCAAGCTGCAGGTGCTGATGGTGGTGATGCCACAGAGGGGTTTTTGGGTGCCTCTGTTGGTAATTCCCATCCTTTAAGAAGGTTCTGGGTGAGGATAATCAAGATATTCCTGCCCTTAAGCCTCTCAAGTGTTGTAGGTCTTAAAAATGGCTCTGGCTGTCAGGTCCACCCACAGCTCAAAGGGGATTGGGGCATTATCGAGGCTGTAGTGACATTTTTGGGGTCTCCCTGGCAGCAAGAAGAGGGTGAGGAGAAGATAGCAGTGGGTGTGTGGGATGGCAACTTTGGCAGCTGGCAGGGAAACACTCCTGGTGCCTGGGATGCCTTCATGGTGGCTGTGCAGCCTCTTGGTAACTGTCACCGTGTCCCCTGGCTCTCCTGCCATCCCTAGTTCTCTTCTGGGGTGCTCCCCCCCGATGCAGGACAGGGCTAATTAATGAAACAATCTCCTGGTGACCTCATGGAAGGGCATTGTGTGTATTTATGCCATTTGTCACCCTTCCTCCTCTCCTTTCTTCTTTCCTCCTCCAGCCTCGTGCCACCCCAGGTCCCCAAAATCCATCAGTGTTATTGTTTTGCCTTTAGCTATATCCCTGCTGGTTGACTTCCAAGAGCTGGCTCTCCCCAGGTCCTTGGCACACCCCCTCTTGGCTCTCCTCCCCTGAAATATTAATGTCACAAATCACAGGTGACAGCCACTCAGATGGAGCCCTTGTGGCTTGTGCCCCAGCCAGGATGAGGTGTTGGAGGAGGAATGGGACCAACCATCACAGAA
>VZTY01020800.1:0-14568 GCA_013400935.1 Turnix velox
TGTAATAGACCCCCCACAACAGTACCACCTACTCTCCTTTGGCTATCACCAGGGCCTGCTCCATTAAAGACAGAAAACAAGTTTAAAAAGTTATTAATCTGCTTTTCATGTCATAGCAGGGCTCAGAGCAAACCCTTTATGACTCTGCACATTTCTTGCCCTGACAGCTAGTAGAATGTGTCAGGCCACTGCTTGAAACTGACCACCTACTTTCAAAACAGCTCAGCAAGGAGACACAGATGATTCTTTATAGAGAAATCCTGTTACAGCCTGAGCAACCTGTGTAGTGGGAGGTGACCCTGCCCATGGCAGGGGGGCTTGAACTAGATGATCTTGAAGGTCTCTTCCAACCCAAACCATTCGATGATTGAATGAATAAGCAACGTAAAACAAATTTAGATGTATCAATATATACACATGTAAAATATAAAATACACATATAGATTTACCTTGAATAGGTTCCTCTTAATAAAAAAAAACAATAAAGAGAAAAAGAATAATGACAGCAAAATAAATATTTCAACAACAGATTAAGTTTCTAAATCATTACATTAAAACAAACTGACAACTAACAAACTCAGCTTAGTCATGTGGGACTCTGGGCTGCTTTGGGCATAAAAGGCCAAAACAATTTCAGTTACCTCCCATTATATTCTTCACTGCTGAAAGCAAAGACATTTATGTGCACAAATACTTGCATTTATTTGAACATTTGTGACATAGATACACACAAATTATGAAATAAAAAGCAGGATACAGCCCACAATAAGGAACACTGCTAAAGTACTTCATGGTGATTTAGGAGATGAAGTCCCCACTGCTCAGAGCATGCAGGCAGAAGGGATCAGGAGTACAAGGGCACTCGCAGCTGGTGCGTAGGGGAGAGCAGCCCCTCACAAGAGGGGCAGATTGCTCATATTATTTAAATTCTAGATGGTGTTTTCTCCTGTCAGTTACAACAGTTTCAGCAGCAGAAAGGGAGCTACCTTCAAAAATACTTAATTCTTCAGGTTCCCTGTTTTTCATAAATTTTTTTTTTTTCTTATTTTTTCCACCTTTTAATTTTCAGGGTGCAGAAGAATTAATTTCCCTCTTTTCCTATTTCTTCACCTTTTCTAGAAGAGAAACTTTCCATTTAGAATTGCATAAAAATAGGATTGGAAGGGTCCTTCCAAGGCCATCTAGTCCAACCCCCAGCATTGAGCAGGAACATCCGGCACTAGATCAGGTTGCTCAGAGCCTGGGATCCTGGAATGGAGCCTCCATCTCCTCTCTGGGCAACCCATTCCAGTGCCTTACCACCCTCATAGTGAAAAAGTTTTTCCTAACATCTAATCTAACCCTGCCCCAGTCACCAGGGATGGCACCTGCCATGACTTTCAAATATCATGGAGAGCAGCTTAGCAACTCTATCAGCCAGGTCCCTGGGATGCATCTCATCAGGTCCCACCAACTTGTGGATCCTGATGCCCAGTTGTGTTACTTAGAGTAAGGAACTGGCAGGAAGCAGGAAAAAAAAGAAAAGCAGCATTTTTTTTATTTGCCTACTCTTTTTGGTAATCTTAGATAAATGGATGGTGATTAGGATCCTCTTCCTAGATGCACCTGAAGGAATGAAAGCCTCTGGTGATGAAGAGCCAATGCTGGGTTGAGAAGGTAGAATAGGAACTGAACCCATCCTAACCTGTGGTGAACAGGGATGGCTCTAACTATCTTTCCTGGAAAGTCAGAATGATGGGAAGCGGCCAGAACTCAGTTGAGAGAAAGTTCTGCAGGGCTGCAGAAGGAATAAGCAGAAACCAGCTGGTCTCTGTGGCCCTTGAACATTACTTGCTCATGTGGGGTGTGAATGATTGTCAAAATCCCTCGGCAAATTGAGACACCTGGAACTACCTCATCTACTATACAAGTGGAAGACATGAGGCAGCAGAATAATGTGGGACCTCAGATAGCAGGGTTGACTCCAGCAGGACCAAGGCTCTGCATTAGAGCAAAAGGGAAAACTGGTGGAAAGCTGCTCAGACTCCTCCCACAGAAAACCAAACCATGCTTCCCTGACACTGCAGCCAGCACTTCTGTGAGGCTCTAAGAGAAATATAGTCAAATCAAGAAGGAGAAATAAATCCCACCTCTCAGCCTGCTATCCAAATCTGTTACTGAAAAAACACATGGTTCTTGGTCAGGAACTGTCTGACTGCTACTGTATCTTATTTGCCTACTCTTTTCCTGAAAGAATCAGAACACATGCTAAAATAGCTCAGAGAGTACAGTCCCATAGAATCTCATCTGACCCAAGAGACAATGTTGTAATCTCTCTCACGGCCTGATAAAAATCTAATAAATTTGGTGAAGAACACAAATGACATTCTACCCAGGGCAAACCTCTCCTGTAGTTCTAGAGTCCCTCAACAGTGACATTTAATTGTCTCATCAATGACTTCAGTGAATGAATCCACAACCCTCCTGCATACAATAAACACAGTCTGCACATCTTTCAGATGGGATTTCTTTCAAATTATTCTATAATTAAGGCATTTCACTTTGTATTTTTATTACCATTGATTACACTACCTTCTGTCTCCCAAAGCTAAATTTCCTGAACTTAGAAGGTTATTTCTTCTGCTGAATAGCCTCACACTGAGGATGTGAGACCTTGGGGTAATGTCTTACCCAGTAAACAATCTTTACCAGGACGTTTCTAAAGAAGCAGAACTTTCATCTCCACCACAGCTATCTGACAGTGCCTTCTCTTTAAAGTACCACTTAGAAGCACTTCGAGGGAAAAAAAATAGCATTAAATACACTTTGCAGTAAATCACAGAATGACCTGGGTTGGAAGGGACCCCAAGGATCATGTAGTTCCAACCCCCCTACCCAGCAGGGCCACCAAACAAACACATTTACTAGATGAGGTTGCCCAGGGCCCCGTCCAACCTGGCCTTGAACACCTCCAAGGACGGGGCATCCACAACCTCCCTCGGCAGCCTGTTCCAGGACCTAACCACTCTCCTAGTAAAGAACTTCCCCCTAACATCCAACCTAAATCTTCCCTCCTTCAACTTGGATCCATTTCCCCTAGTCCTGCTATTGTCAGCCCTTTCAAAGAGTTTACTCCCTACCTGGGTGCAGGTTCCCTTCAGGTATTGAAAGGCTGCAATGAGGTCACCCCGCAGCCTTCTCTTCTCCAGGCTGAACAAGCCCAACTCCCTCAGCCTGTCCTCATAGGGGAGGTGCTCCAGCATCTTCGTGGCCCTCCTCTGGACCCTTTCCAAAATCTCTATGTCTTTTTTGTACTGAGGGCTCCACACCTGGACACACCATGATACACTCTGAACAGAGAAGTTTGTCAAGGCACAAGTTATAAGGAGAAATTATTGTCCCTTTCAAACATTAAGACACTTTCAAACACTAGCTGCATTATGCTTTCATCGTGCAGGACAAAAGGAAGACAGAAGAGGCATCTCTAGGTGTTTCTGAGAGCTATAACTACCCCAGAGATTCTCCCTGCAGATTGCCTTGCAGTCTCTGGCATTCCACATCTGTCTGACCTTGGCAATCTGAACTTCATCATCACCAGATTCCCTGTCAGACCTTGTCTTCTCTTCTCCTCAGCAGTCCAAAGTACTCTGCTCACTTGTTAAGTCATTTATTAGAGCACATGCCCACTCCCAAGGCTGTGGTGTACTGCTTGGTCTCCTTTCTGGTCACGAGCAAGATGACACAAACAGAGTTATTGCTCCTTAGCTTTGCTGGCCCTAGAAGATCTCTGTCCCTTTCGCTGCAGCAACATAGTTAGTCTGTGCCACAAAGAGCATCTTGGTACTTTCCAGGAGACTTCCCCAGGTTTTTGAAGGAAGACAGACTATCACATCAGTGCCAGCTGCAGTCCTCACAGGTCTGTTTCAATCACACAGATATCTGGTCCCTGCAAGGGGATGTTTGAATACATGGATAATCCAACCTTGAGAAGAACTGTCCAAATTAGCTTGCACAGAAAACAGAGCAAGATATTCTGCCTGGTTTTAACTAAAAAATCAACTGGAGATAGAAGTTGTGCAGAAGGAAATCCTGGGATATGTAACAGGCTCCTTTATCAGCAGATACTGTCGGGAAGAATCCTGACAGAAGGCCAAAATCCCTAAATGACAACAAATTGGGTGGCTTTGGCCCTCACTCTAGCACCATGGCTGAGATGCAAGACATCTGTGTCTTAGATGTGGCTTCAGTTAGAGGATGGCAAAGGTTGGCCTCTGGGATCTCTTCCAAACTCTTAATCCATGAACATGGATCAGTACATATCACATCAACTTGTTAGGGTCAGCCTGAAGCAAACAAATTGAGTCTGCTGCTGCAAAACAGACACATTTGTTGAGTCTAGAAAAACAAAGATTGAGAAAAAGAGTATGGCTACCAACAAAACAATTTGCTGGATAAACATCAAGGAAAAGAATAATTTCAGCAAAAGGATTCAAGAACAAATTTGTACGAATTGGCAACAAATGAATGTAGACTGGGAAAATCCAGAAAATATTTCTAATAATTTAGAAAAGTGAGATGCTCAAACAGTGTTACAACGGCAGCAGCAGGCAAAATACACCACTGCTGTCACTTGAAGCATGACCTGGTTATGAGAACATTCCAGTTTGGTGCTCCTTCATCTGTCAGCAATGTCCTCACACCCCTGCATGTTAGTGATGGGAGACAACTTCAACCTCACAAGCGTGATTGCACGCTCACTGCTTCTGGAAGTTTCAACACCACCCATTTGGTGAATACAAAATTCCAAGAGCCAAACTTCACTAACGACACACACATTTATCTAAGTGTTACTTAAGGTTTAATTCCTTTGATTCCTGCCTGAATGATCAGTGCACAGAGAACCACAAAGCCCAAAAGAGCCACCTAGAGAGAAGCCAAGCTCTCATTCTTCCACAAAAACATGGATTTTTGACCAGGAAGTGCAGTACATCACAATATAACCATTTCCAGGAGTAGGCTTCAAAGTAGATAATTTCAACATTTGAAAATAACCATCAACTATTTTTTATCAATTGTCCTGCAGTAATAAGGGCTCTTAGAGTAACAAATGATCACCAAAGGAACTGGCTTAGAGTTTAAAAGTGTTCAACTAGTAGGAAGAGAAGGGCAAGGAACAACTGACAAAACCCTTTCCAGTGCCCTGCTTTGCCTTCTAAGACAGCTTATGAATAATGTTTAGGGAAGCTCTCCAAAGCTCCAGAATTTTTCATGTTTCCCTCACAGTATTCCACTTTCTTCACTTACAAAACAGTGGGTACCTAAGGGGAGAGCAAGCTTTACTTTTCTCCAAGCATGATCATAAATTGTGGCAGTTCCCCAAAGAAAGAGACTTACCGCTAACCCTATAAAAATGGAAATTTGACCTAAAATAGCTAAAATAAGCTTCTTGCTATGCAAAATAACAGAGCTAGGATTTGGGTCCTGCTCAAAAGGAAGAGAAGGGCGACATATTAATCTTAAATTATAGCAGTAATGCAGAATTTCAAAAACTGAAGTAATATATGTAGGAAAATGAGGAATTTCCACTGGGGACTGTAATTCATATATTATGGGAGAGAGACTAAAGAATAATAAATTTTGGAAGGAAGTATTAATGGCTGTATGGGGCACTGTGAACCTGGCATTCCTTGAAGCCCAGAACTTTGTACAGTGAAAACTAAAAATGATTTGTGCAGGAGCCTTCTGCTAGATGTTATTCTGCCCATGAGTAGTTGCATACTGTACAAAGCAAGAACTCAGCAAGAGAAAAACTTCCTTTACAACTGAGAAATGAAGAGATAGAATATTTGCCATTATGGCAAATGGCAACCACCTCTGGGAAGGAGGGGATGAGAGCACTTAGGATATTTCCCCTGCTCTTAAAGGCAAAGGCTGACCACAATGGTCCTGAAAATCATTAGCAATGCTCCTGTGCACTCACATGCAGCAGCTTTAACACCCTAAGCTCTTAAGAAACTGAAGCAGAGAAGCTCAGTGAAGTGGTCACAGTGCAGCTAATGTCAGGTTTATTGTTCCTGGAGTCTTGCCCTTCTCCTGAGCCCATCATCATTCTTGGCACTGATAATGGCACCCTTCGACTTGCAGCTGAACCCTGTGTTTTAGCCTTCCTGTTTGTCCATTCTGGAGATCAATCTTTTGGCAGGACAAGTAAAAGCTCCATTCAAAGCGAGCTAAAGGTGAAAAATTTCCTGCTTCTTAGCCAAATTAATTAGAAAATGCCATATTCCATATATTTTCCACAGAATATAATTCCACAGAGTTATTCCCTGCTACTTCAGGGGGTCTGTTAATGAAGTGCTCTGGGAAGACTAAGTGTGAGACAGCAACCAGCTCATTCAGATAATTAGTAGTAATCTCAGGACTAATCAAGATACAAACAGCTTACAGTGGTACTGCCTCTATAAGGGATGCTTCAGAAAACATGAAATATTTGGTGGGGAGTTAAGGGACATTTTCAGAGTAACTAGAGTGAGCTCTTGCTTCTTGTATCAGCAATTAAAGTATTTCAGATAAAAGATGGGTGAAAACACATAATGCAAGCAAACAAAATCATCCAGCATTCACAGAGCTCTCTTGGTGTGGGCCACAGTGCATCTCTTCTCAAATCCTGAGAAGTGCTGTGTGCACCATGGAGATACCTGGACTGTACAGAACACTGTAGTAAATGGTTGCACAAAATCCAGTGTAAACAAACTACAGCTGCCCCTAAGGACCTTTAACTTCTGCACTATTCCATAAAACTTCCAGGTAGCGAAATGAGTCTGAATGCTTTCTCATTCCATAACCCCTTTGTGGCAAAGTATTCTGCACTGAATGTTTGCATTGTTCAATAGAGATGGGGGAAACAAGATTAGCTTGAGATGGAATATCCCGTTTTTTCAAGCAGTGTGCTCTCCAGCCAACTCAAGCTTGCTGGTTTGGCAGAAGGCAGAGGTCTCCAAGGATGGTGATTATTTTGAAGGCTGACAAAGTTAAGTTTGGCACAAACACATGTGTTCCATGCCATACTCTACCCTCAGGTGTTACATGTAGAACTAATGCCCAGCCAGACCATAAGAGAACAGCACATCAGAGCTGGTTTTGTCTGATGGCTGAATTGTGGCTTTGAACTGTGGCTTTTCTTTTAAACAGCATCAGCAACCTGGCCCCTTATTTCCCCTCCATCTAGTCAGCATAGTAAAACTGAAAACTGCAGACAGTTTTCAAAGCTTGCAAATGTCATGTGGCACACAGAATGATTAACTGCAGTGATACACTGGAATCTTTAAGGAAGAAAACCACAGCTCAGACTAAATGGATGCAAAACAATTCCTAATGTGGTTTGACACAAGGGTAACTTGGAAAACAGTTCTTCACTGAAAAGTCAGGATTTGAAACAGTGGTAGCTTATGGTTCCAGGCAGAGGAAGAAATGTAGAAAGCCCAGAAGGTTGCACAGTCAGTGTAACTTTATCACATCACAAGCAGGAGGATACAAATAACCTACATGTCTTAATCATCTGTGGTCTGTAGAGCCAGATCACAGGAGTATTGGATGTGCCTGACCTGGTGGAGAGATCCCACACCAACTAGAGGTACAGCTTCCACACTGTGCAGAGAGAGGCACATTCAGCTGAAGACATGCCCTTCTTCCATCCAGGTTTTGCTGACATACGTATTGGTCACAATGGCCTTGGTGTAGATGAAGAAAATGTGGACAGCTTTTCAAATTGACAGCAGTAACAGCCAGCATGTTACTGGAAGTGCATGTTGGTGCTGGGAGAGATGGAGTCAAAAGACCCAGTTGAAATGGTGATGGAGAAAAAGCAGGCAGGGCTGCCTCATGAACTTTCTCCACCAGAAGTAACTGCCTTCTCAAGCTTTTCATTAAGGTTTTGAAATCCTGAAGCTTACACAGAAGCAATCCCTAAGCCAACACTGCAAGAGCAAGATTCAAAGCCTTGGTAGCTTAATACTTCTCTCCTTTGCAAAGTAATCCAGAAACTTACATGCAAAATCCTCTGCCTCAATTGACTGTTACTTGGATGGTAAACTAAATATTATTGCTGGGCTTGTGGTTTCTCCTTGTCAGTAGTTAACAACGATGGCAGACTTATGGATGGTTGTNTGTTACTATTGCTGGGCTTGTGGTTTCTCATGCATTTGGTCTCCTTGTCAGTAGTTACCAATGATGGCAGACTTATGGATGGTTGTTCATTGCTATAAGATCAAAGAAACATTTTTGTGTCCATCTCCTGCCCTATTCATCATAAAAGGCTGTTGTTCAAATGAAGTCACCCAAATTTAGCTTCAATGGACAAGTGCTTAAAAGACTACAAAGACTTCATATGTAATATATGACACAGAGAACAGAAAACTTCCTCCTGTATTCTTTGTGGACTTCTTGGAAACTGAAATAAATTCTCTATGCTCAGGACATATAAATACAACACAACTACACCTCACCGGACATGCAAGTAATGTACATTATTTGCCAAATGTCTTTTTTGGAGTGAAAAGCATTCATTTCTCTAATCACAAAACCTATCTGAAGACTGTCTACTTTGTTGCCTATGTGGCCAGAATTTTACAGAGAAAACCAAATAAAGAGTGCTTATGTTAACTTGGGAGGCAGAATGAAGACCTTGGATACAAGAATTTTTAGATGAATCTCCAAAGCACTAAAATTTCAGCAAACCTGATAATGTTAGTAACAATATCCAGTTCCAAATGTACCCCTCAAGGAACACATACATAAATCATAATATATCCACTGGGGAAACCTCTGAAATCCTACAAAAAAAGGGGGAAATGCATTTTAGGGGGCAGTCTGCTCAGTTGCCTGCTTTTAAATACAATTTTAAATCAGAAATAATTAATGGATGAATTGTGGTTAGTGCTTACATATTGTGAGGAAGAAAAAAAAATGCAATTCCTACATGCTTTCATTACTGTGTAGAGAAAGAATTACCATTTGAAAATGTCTGGTGAACTTTTTTCTTAAAACCTTTTGATTAAAATACTTCTGTTACTTCTGTTAATTTTAAGGAGCTTGTCAACAATATGCATGTAAACATGTTAATTCAGACATATTCACATACTGCTTATCAACCATGATAATTAAGCTAACATGTCCAAGGAAAATTAATGTATTTCTAGGATAAAAACGCTGTCTCCTCTGGAATGTTATGTTAAATGTTACAGAGATCTGGGCACATTCTGCACTCCATTGGAAGGACTGGGAGAATCACAGGAAAAAGAAGTACATAATTTCCAAAATACTTTTGGTTTAGCACTGGTGTGAGTTAACCCCATGGCTGCCTGTTTTATAACACTGAGCAATCCGAAATCAAAACCAATCAAATAATCAATGAGTAAATTTATCAATAAATCAATAATCTCCTGCCTGGCTCGCCAATAAATATCTGTCCTGGTTTGGGCTCAGGACCCCTCCCCAGTGACAGATGGCCCCCCCTCCTCTCTCTGAAGAGAGGAGAGGAAGGAATGAGGAGATTTGTGAGTTTAGAAGAATTCCAAACTACTTTAATAGATAATGAAATAATAGATAAAATTAAAATTAAAAGGAAAAGATAAAAAATTAGATCCAGGTAAACTGAACTGTTGAGATTCCCCTGAAGCACACACCTGCCCAACAGGCAACTCACAGACCAGGGGCTGGTCTTCACCAGCCACATGGCACTTAGACATCCCAGCAGGAGCTGCCTGCACAGACTCATTGTCTGGCTCCAGAGCTGCCCTGTCTAGCACTGGCAGCTTTAAGCAACCTGGTGAGAACAGGCAAGCTTCATAGCTGATACACAGGTTCTCTCAAAACCACAGAAATTCAAGTAGTCAAAGCCCAAAACTGATTTTCAATGTTGCTCTCTATTTCCCTGCATTTACCTGTAAGTGATTATCATTCTGCCAATTCTGATTTGGCTGCTGCTTTTTTTTTTAGTGCTTGATGGATATAATTGTGAGGACACTGGGAAGGTACATCATAGTAATTTTCTTCCCAGGTCATTTTATTTTCACTGTACATACCCTGCTCAAAAATACAACAGTTTCTGCCACTTCAAAGCTGCAGAAACAGGAAGATGTAGTCTCCAGGGAAAGTAATCAATTCAGTGGTGGAGTGCAAGTATTTAGTGGGTTCAGTAACTCCATGTAAGGGACCAGCTGTGCCAGCAGGGAGCAGCACACAGGCAGCACTCACCTCGGGGGGGTTGCAGCTCAGTGATGTTCTCAGTGGTGTCATCATCTGAATCTTCAGTTGCTACCACCTTGTACCTGTTGCTGCTCTGTTTGTTCAGTACATGTGGAACCTGCAGCGCAGCCTCTCTCTCTGCAGCCAGATCCAAGTCCTGCTGAGCAAGGTGGGCCCTCAGCTGCCTGATTTCAAACTATAAAGAAACCCAAAAACACCACACAGATGTATAAACATGGACATAAGACTATATTCTACAGTCAGGGACGCCTTATTCATTTTATCACTAAAACCCTACAAACTGGAGACAGTAAATACAATGTGGTTGAGCTGTGATGCAAGTCCAGAGCCCATGTGGGCTGGGCCATTATTCACATCATCTAAAAATGACAACTGCCTCATGCTGTTCTTAATTTTGTATACATCTACATCCTGAAGATATTATTTTGGACATTTTTTAGCCAAATCAAATGAAACCTTTATAGAAAGCCATTCTTAAC
This sequence comes from Turnix velox, assembly GCA_013400935.1. Lineage (NCBI taxonomy): Eukaryota > Metazoa > Chordata > Aves > Charadriiformes > Turnicidae > Turnix > Turnix velox. The sequence continues at coordinate 10,725 of VZTY01020800.1, forward strand.
AGGCATGTAGGGATTTGGATGCATGACAAACATCCCTAATCTGCTAGGTTGTAACATGGATTTATGTGGAAGGAAGATCTCTAAGCAGTACCCAGGATGGCCCTCCCCCACGAACAATGCAAAGGGGAGGGACACCACTTTTTTCCCAGCTTGAAATCTCAACAGTGCACAGAAAACTCTTGGGATGGTTGCCACTTCTTTGGCCACATGATCCATGACTTTCTGCAGACAGGAGGGGATTTGCCTCATGACTGGTGTTACAAAGCAGATTCTGACAGAAAGAAGCTACTGGGTGCAATCTGATTGATGAATAAAGCATTTGATTCCTGTCAAATTCTTCTATAACTCAAAATGGGAAATATTTTTTCCTAGAGAAGCTGCAGAGACACATTAAACATTCAAAAAGGCACTATAATATTCCACTGTCGTACTCTCTGACATCCAGCTAGAGGGCTGTGTGGTTGAGGGCTTCTCTTTTTTAGACTCCTTTTAAGATCAGTAGTACAGCAGTAACCAAGTCACATCTAATTATAGAGAGTTTAAGAGGGAAAAGCAAATGAGGCAAGTAAAAGGCTAAGGCATTTAAAATTTAGTTTTGCTGGGCCTCCCATCGTTCAAGGTCTGAAAAGCCATCAGGAAGCCTGTTGCCATGTTGAGCCACACCGCACCTGTCACTCTACATTTACAACTCACATAGAATTAGCTTGAAAAGTGATGTGTAATAGCATGTAGGCTAAATGAATCTGGTTCTGACTCTTGCCTCTCAGATGCTGACTCAAATGACTTTGCTGTCAGATTTTGGAATCCACCAGCGGATCCAGTCTGCACCACCACGGTCCACATCAGACACAACACAAACCCCAGGCATGCCACAGAGCATCAGCAGTTCCTCCAGGTCTTGTAAGCAACCAGAGGGGAAACATTTACACAGATTTTACAAAGCAAACAAACAAAAAAAGAAGCAAGCCCACTCCGATTCCAGTTTGCCACATCTGGCAACTGTCTGCTTTCTAGAGCATAGGGAAAGGAATCACACTAACTCAAAGGCCCACTTCAAGACTCAAATGTAAGGAGCAAAAGAGTAGCTTAAGCTTTCCAGATCACATTGAAATCACCCACTACAGGATCTAACAAAGCACAGATCCTCCGTTCTCTCAGAATCAGCAGACAGAGGTCTAGCCCTTGGAGACAGCTGGCTGCATGATATGCTCCCTGCTCTCTGTCAGTGGCAGTAATAGCAAATGACAAAACTACAAGCCCACTCCTTGATACCCACGATGAAATCTCCATGGCATGTCAGGTGGTGTTTTTATGTGTTAACCTATCAGTTGGGAAGAATTGGCAAACCGGGAACACTAACCTTTTCTCCACCCACCCCTAACCTTCCAGAGACTTACAGCCATAGGAGAGGTGGCAGCATGAATTGAAAAGGACTGTCTGGAGTTCAGCTTTACACAACAGAGAACTTCAGATTTTATTTTTGACTTTAAAGAGAGAGAAATCACAAAATATCTTATATTTCACCTTTAAAGGGAGAAAGAAAGATACCTTTTTAGACACGCCCTTGGTTTTAATGAAGAAATACACATGAACACAAGAGGTAAAAATAAATCTCTAATTGTCTAATCATATCTACTTACCTAACATAAACTACAAACACTAAGAATTACGCACCATTGCTATTTTTCTACATTTCACAATTTATCCTTCAAAAACATTCCAGTGTGTCACAAGAAGAAATATTGCCACTAAAATACTTAATTCTGGCCTAGAGGCAGGATGTTATTTCTTTTTTCATGGAAGACAGAAAAAGTTGGCAGGTAATTTATAATAAAAACAGATAAAACTACCTAAAATTCAGCTCAACAATTGTATCTCCGCATCATACCCAATTTAACCAGCATTTACAGAAATTGGCTGAACCTTGTGAAAAACAAAAGCTTGAAGGGAAACACAGCACATCACAGATGTGAAATAGGAAGCAAATTAGGTGATCCTTCCTGCTACATTGCACCTACAGCAAAAATGAGGGAAGAGACTGAACTTTCTGATGCCCACCTACATGTTCTAGTCAATAAGCATTCCCAAATAGCCTCAGATCATCGTAAATCTTTTAAATTTTCATGCCCAGTCACCATTCAGTTCTTCATGGATGAGTTAATAGATTTTATTGTTTAATACAGCTCTGTCAACGAGCCATGAACACTCAGCGTGGCATACTGAACAAAGAATAAGTTTGCAGCTGCTTCTGGGATCACCGTGCTGGACAAGTACACTTTATCCACACAGTGCTTTATTTCCTATTCATACGGAGGAAGTTACTATTTTGGTTGAATCCAAACCACACGGCCAGCATTACAAACTAAGTTACTGACAGAGTTATGGAGGTGAATGGTTAGTACCACCGGTAACCTAAAAAACAGAAGGGACTTTGCTGCCATCTCATGTTTGAAAGTCAGAAATACATGCACCAGAGGAAGCACCTGTTCAGGAGCAGAAGCTGAAACTGAGACCTCATGCCTTGGCTCACACAACTCTTCCCTCATCCACTGACTGAGAAGCATATGCAGGACTTGCAACTTTAAGAGATATCTGAACCCTTTTTCATTACTAATTGCAAACACAATCCATGTGCTTGTCTTATTTTCAACTTACAAAGCTGAGCTGGTTGAGCTACTCTAAGGCTCAGAGCTGAACATGATACTGTCAAGAGCAGATATGAGGACTGGGCTCCTAGGCACAGTGATGCAGCACAGTGAATAAGGTGAATAAGACAGGGATGTTCAGAAGGATAACAGGAGAATCAAGCAGATGGTTGCAAATAACACAGGCTCTTCTTTCTACTTTTCCATTACCTCAGAAAGTCAGCTTCCAGGTCCCACCTAAGTTTGACCCAAAATCTGTGTGAAGCAGTAGAAACTAGAATTAAACACTCTTGCATACTCAAAAGCCTGGCTTTTTATTATTATTATTTGGCAGGAAACAAATCAGAAAGAACTAGGGGCACCTCTGAGTGAAGAAGCACACAGATGTGGTATAACCTGAGTTTTTATAAGCTGGGAAAATGACAGATGTACCTGTAGGTCTAAATAAAATTTTAGATCTTACAACATGCATATAAGACTCAAAAAGGGACTTAGCAGTGAATCATACAGTAGTTTAATGGTCCAACAACAGCATTGAAAGAGATCAATGAACATTTTAGCCAGAAGCTCACCTGTGCCTAACACAGGAGCATCAACTTTGCTCAATTCTGTACAGAATGCCCTGCCCTAAAACTCATCTGCTGCTGGGATACAATCCAATGTTTATTTCCATTACTTTCACCATTGTTGGTAACAAAAACTAGGAGATGGTTGCAAACTAATAATGATTTATGGGCAGAATGAAACACAGGATGACCTTGGCTGCCTTCCATTCACCAAGAAAATGACTGGTAGTTAGAAATAAAGGGAAATTATTGCAAAAGGATAAGTTATTTCTACTACAGGTAATTTAACCAGCTAAATAGTGCTGTCATTAAACTAGCAGCTGTTGTACGAATTAAATTCCAAGATAAAAAAGAAATTATAGCTTCCATAGCAGCATCAAGGATGATGAAAACCCCAAGTCTACAGGAGCTGGCAGAAAAGGAGCTCTTGTGATAAGGCTGAATACATAGTCTTGGCTACAATGTACTCAGCTGCATGACTCTCACCAAAGTTCAGCAGAAACACTCATGTAAGTGGATCTATAATCAGAAATAGAAATTACTTTACAGGTGACAGCAGAAGGAAAAAAGCAATTCTCTCCAACCGGAATTTGCATTGTTAATGTAACAATTGACTGGTGAAGTTCCCACTGA
>VZTY01020802.1:0-13197 GCA_013400935.1 Turnix velox
AAACCATTCTACAATTCTATAAGAAAACCTGTCACCTCTAACTCCATCAACAGGCCGAGGTATCTGCAATGCTCCAGAGAAAAAAACCTGTAACAGACTACTTCTGCTTATCAAGCCCATCTCCAAGTCAAGGCCAGCTTCTAACCACAGTGAAATTACTTTCTTCATTTGCTCATAACTCCAAACAGTTGAATGTCATGGCTTTCTCCTGCCCTCTGGAGGTTTGCAGAGTTTTTGTTCTCTGGATTTGCCAGGAGATCACCTTTAGCAACAGGCTATCACCTCAGGGACTCTGCCTTCACCATCCCTCTGCAAGTATCTGATGCATCCAAAACCAACAGAAACACACTCTGCTTTTCCTTCTCCTTCCCTTGGTGCTGGATTTTACTCCCAACAGAAGAATTTCAGGTTAAGTCAAGAACAAAAGGATTTCTTTCCCATGAGTTTAAAGCCTTAGATCACAAGGACAGTCGATGGTCTTTGTACCTAAACCTAGCTCTCTGCTGAAGGCATGATTTACCTCAAATTCAAACACATCCCACACATTCTTCTCCCCCTACATCTCACCATCTCTAATCAACTGCTGAAAGCTGAAAATCTAAACCAATTAGCAAGTCTCACAGTGGGAAACAACACTCTGAGAGAAAGGAAGTCTGAAATATCCTTCCTGACATCAATAGGGACAAGCCAGACAAATAAATGTCCACTATCAATCATCTGGGAGTGCTGCAAAGGACTCTGTGAGCATGACGGCTCGCCCTGCTGTGGCATGTGTGATCTGAGAGGTCAGCATGCTCCACAGCACCCAGACATGCCAACAATGTGCTCCTGGCAGGACTTGGCTGGGGCATAAACCTGCTGGGGAAGCGTGGGAGTCCCAGCTCTTCCAGCTGCAGCAAGTTTGTCTTCTGTTCCTCCCCCTTCCACCCTCAAGCTTGTAAGGAAATAAAGGGGGAGAGGAGAGAAAACAAAAAGGAGATGTTGCTCTGTTTGCTCACCCCCTGGGTTGGGAAGTCCCCCAGCAGGCAGCACCCCTCTGCCAGGAATGTGCATTCTCATCCTGTTTTTAATGACTATTGGTATTTCTGAGCAAAACACTGACGCTGCCTGTGACAGCACACAAAAGTGATGGGTTTAGAAAAAGCTTTTGCAGCTCAGCCTCCACTTTAACTCTCTACATCAACACTGGGAGGCTGGGAGCCTCCTTTCCCAAGTGCTCCCAGCATTGCTGTTGCCTGAGATGACATCAGTTCCCACCGAGGTGGTTGTCTCCAGAAACAACACCTGGTTAAGGATTTTACATTTCCCAGCTGACTCCTGGAGAAGGGGCACTCCTTGCCCTGAAAGCCTCTCCAGGAGGGAAGAGTTGAGCAAAGCACAGGGGTGGTTTTCCCTTTGATCTGACAGTTGCATGAAGATGAGAAGAGGCAGCAGCTTCTATGGGCAACTTCACATGGAGCTGTGAAATACCAAGTAAACAGAGAGGGGCTATTTCATCTGCTGGCCTCACACTACAGGTGGGAGAGAGAGAGAGAGAGCAAGTGTAACTGGTTCTGCTGGATTGAAACAAAAAGCAGACGCAGGAAATCAGTCGGTGACACTGGCTGCTAGTTTGGTGATTGATCCACAGTGTCTCTTCCCTGGAGATTTCTGAGAACTAAACTGAGAGAAAGCTTTAATTTCTGCCAAGAATGAGCACTCACTTGTTGTATTCACTGGTGGTGGGAGTGCGATCTCGGTCTCTCTCCCTTTCCCTCTCTCGCTCCCGTTCCCGCTCCCTCTCTCGCCGGGAGCCCGAATATTCCCAATGGCTGCTGCTGGAACTGCTTGTGCCTTTGTCCACTGTGGTCACCCAGGGCGTGTGGGATGTGGAGATGGGTGGGTAGCTGATGAAACCTGAATCTGCAGTGAGAAGAATATCCTCATTCACCTGAAGCAATCACAACTTCCTCAAAGTCCCTCCCTTTCCAAAGATACCCCGTTGGAGCTACAGCTCCAAGGAGACCAGGATGTCCCAGCTCCCTCTTCATCCACACCCTTGGAGAGAGCTTTGAGAAGTCTTTGGTGCTCACCTGCAGAGTTGTAGCCAAAAGGAGGAGGCTGCCTGTTGTAGCTGGCTGGCTGGCTTTGGAGAGAAAAGGACACAAGTTTCTCACATCAGTCACCCCCCTTGCAGCAAGTCTGCCCAAATTTTTCTCAAGGTCTGGGGAACATCCTCAGGGGAAAGCCATGGGTTTTGGGGAATCAAACTATCAGGAATGCACCCTGATGAAGCTACTTCGACACAGCTTCCAAAACTGCTGGAACTCAACTGCTTGCCCTGCTTAACTCCTCCCTTCTAGTAGACTTTCCTGGAAAGAACTAGAGCTTAGAAAGTACCCAGAGAATATTTATGGAAATAAAAGTTTTAAGTCACATAAAATGCTGTCACCCACCTTGGATTTTACCATCCCCCTCTCCCTTGTCATGAATATGATGAATCAGGGTAAATGCAGGGAGGATTCTCTACAGACTCTGCCCTCAGCCCAGACCAGATGGAGAATTAACCACTAGTACTGAGCTTAGAACCTCTCCTCCCTTAGTTCAGCCCAGGTGATGCCTTACCCATCCAAAGTTGGGATGAGAAGAGCTGGTGGTGGTGCCAGAGGAGGTGGGAACAACCCTAGACAAATAAGCATAAGTCATCATCAACATCAACACTGCTTTTCACTGTTAAAAGCTTTAAAAGCATCTTTTTACTCTAAAGAAGGTCCTATTTGAAACTTCCAGTGAAAGGGGAAAAAATTACAGGTAGAGGAGGCTCAGTTTTATGGTAACTCTGAATTAGTGAAGTTTCTACACACAAGATGGGTTGTGATGTTTCTTCATTAGTATTTACTATCTCTGCTTCACACCAGGGAGTTAAAGGCTCAGAAGGAAATGGCATTTGTTGTGCTCAATCTCATACAAATTTGACACTCAGAATTTTGCTGTGCAAACGCTGGAACAAGAACTAAACCATTTCAAATTTAACTCGGGGGCTTCTGCCAGCTGAAGGTCTCCATTTCACTTTCAAGACTGGGCTTCAAAGACAACACAAGACAGTACTAAGCAGCCCCACAGATCATTATTTAGGTCCAGGATACAAGATAAGCAGCTAAAGTACAACCCTGCCTTAGAGTTTATTGCCCTTAAATTAACTGTGCTCTAAAATGGGTCCTTGTGGCAACTGATCTTGTGTTAGTCAATCCCAAAGCTCAGACAGGGCCATCTGTGCCTTTGAAATCTGCTGTTTCTAAGAGCAAGTGACCACCTACCTGGGATAGGGCTTGGTGGTGGCAGACCTGTGGAGATAAGCAAGGAAAAGAAGTGAGAACTGAGGTGAAGGACCTCATCTCTCTGCCTCCAGGAGTAATTTTCACACTTTAGAGCAAACAGACCAGCAGAAATATTGGTGCCATTCAGCAGTAACCACCCTCCTAGCTTTGTCTTTTTCCCTAATGATGATCCCTTCATCTATATAGAATCATTGCATGGTTTGGGTTGGAAGGGACCTTAAAGATCATCTAGTTCCAACCCCCCTGCCATGGGCAGAGACATCTCCCACTACACCAGGTTGCTCAATGCTTCATCCAGCCTGGCCTTAAACACCTCCAGGGACTGAGGGGGCATCCACAAACTCTCTGGGCAACCTCTTCCAGTGTCTCACCACCCTCACAGCAAAGAACTTACTTCTTCTCTCCAGCCTAACTCTCCCCGCTTCCAATTTGCATCCATTGCTCTTAGTCCTGCCATCCTGGACCCTATTGAAAAGTCCTACCCCAGCCTTTCTGGAGCCCCCTTCAGGCATTGAGAAGCTACTCTGAGGTCTCCCCTGAGCCTTCTCTTCTCCAGTTTGAACAACCCCAACTCCTTCAGCCTGTCCTCATAAAGGAAGTGCTCCAGCCCTTCCATCATCTTCATGGCCTCCTCAGGACCCACTAAAAAAGCTCAATGTCCTTCTAATAGCAGAGATTCCTGCTCTCTTACATTGCAGAATTTCTATAACAATGGAAGGAGCTGGAGAGAAGAACCCGAGGCAGATTCCTCATTGCTTGATCATCCCAAAGCATTTAACAATTAAACCTTTGATTTGCCCCAAACCTGGGATGTCCTAACTTGCAGCTTCAGCCCACCCCATAGCACTGTGCAACACGTACCTGGAGGATGCAGAGGAGGTGGAACAGAAGTAACTGGTGGAGGAGGGTGGAGGAAGTGTGGTGGAGGTGGCCCAGCAAGCGGGGGAGGCGGTGGGCCTGCTGGTGGTGCAAAGGGCTGTTGTTGAGGTGGCTGTTGGGGCTGTGATGGCTGCTGGGGCTGTTGGGGGGGTTGTGGCTTACTTCCATGGTCTCCAAGGACCTTAAAAGGTAGAGAAAGGAGAAGAAAGCATTTTAATCTCTTTACTCCTGAAGTTAGGACCTCACTGCCTCAGCAAAAAGGGAGCACATCTCCAGATAAAGCAGCACTGTGATTCCTGGAAAGATCCTGGTCTGGGGGATAACACCTTTTGGGAAGGAAGGAAGGAAGGGAGGAAGGAAGGAAGGCTGATCAAAGCCACCACAGAACGACTTGAGTTGGAGTGGACCTGTAAATGTCATCTAGTCCAACTTCCCCTGCAATGAGCAGGAAGATCAATGTGCTTAGCAAGGTATCCCTACCCATGGCAGAGGGGTTGGAACTAGATGATCTTGAAGGTCCTTTCCAAACCATTCTGTGATTCTGTATCTTCTCTCCTGCAGAACTAGAGATTCCCACCCAATGGTGAAGGGGAAGGGAATAAATCCACAGAAGAGCCTCTCAGCTACACACTGCAAGGAATACTTGGGGAGAGCTGAGGAGAAAAGGAACTTGGGCCTTAATGGAAAGGCAAGTCTTGAAAGGACAAGCCCTGGCTCCCAGCAAGATAGAATTTTTAAGATAGAAATTAATTCAAGCTGCAGAAGGGAAGGATTCCTGCATACACCTCCCCAGACTGATAACCTACCTACAGAGAGAGAGAGGGACAGGAGAGGTCAGGAAGAAGGCACTGCAATTTGTTCAGGGTTCCCTACAAGGGCAGTAATACCCAAAAATTGTCAAGGCTACATAAAACATTTACCTGGATGGGGTTCTCCTCTGAGGCGTGTTTATCCCGACGTCTTCCTTCTACTCTCCTGATGGTGCCTGCCTGGCCCCCGATCACATCAATCGTCCCTCCCAGCTTCCTGGTACAAAGCAGGTGAAGCTTTTTAGGCTCAAAGACATTAGAAAAAAAACCCACAAAACAACCAGTTTTCCTCACCATTAGCCAGACTTCCCTTGTACAATCTTTCCCACCAGGGAAAAATTTCCAGAGGTAGCACTGAAATTGGACAGGATATAAAGGAGACATCCTTTTCTGCTTTTGAGCTTTATTTTTCTGAAGGTTTTGATAAAGAAAGCCGTCAACCTCCTGAGGTCAAAGGGGTTTTCCCAGCAGAGGCTGCCAAATTAAAATGACCTCATTGCTTTGCCCAACCTTGTGGATCCTCTCTCATATTCAAGAAACACTCAACACACATCAAAAGGTACAGCATTAAGTTCAGAAACCAATAGTTCCTCTGATCAGCTGTCAAACATCTAATCCATCTCAAGTGAAGGAGACAAAGACCAGAATTGTGGGAGTAAGCATAAGACAAGTAAGCACCAAGAGCAACATAAGCCCTCCAAGCTGAGCTATTTGCCCTGTTTCTTCTAGGCTGGAGACATGTCCTTTCAGTTTCTCTCCCTCTGCAGTTCCCTTAACCTAAAGGTATAAATTGCTGCAGATGATAGTTACTGAGTGACCACAACACCTTCCTGTAAAAGGTTAAAAGCTGCTTCTGTTTCAGGGTTGAGAATATTCAGATATGGTCCAGATGGATCCCAGCTACCCCATGAAGGCCGTGGTGGACTCCAGGTTTATGTTTGCATCATTTCTTACCTATTGGGAGGAGGCCCTGCCTTCATGCGTCCTCCCACCAGAGCCAAGAAGTCCGTTTTGAATTCTGTTTTGATGATGTTGTTTTCCACTTCTTTTTCAGCATTTCCTGTTCTCCCTTGCTGAACCTGTGGAAGAAAAATATATGAAATACAGGTTTGATGCCTTTGCTTCCAACTGAAGGTAGCACTAGAGATTAATTCTGGGAAAGGGATTTCTGCTCCTCGAGGGAAAAGAGGAAAGAGAAATCACAGGACTCTTGCAAACAAACTAACTGTTCTTCAGACACTTCTGCAAAGTAGCTGGAAATTCCAGCCTCAGCCTGCTGCTCACTCTCTGTTAGGATGCAGAGAGCATCCCAACAGAGCTCTGCAAGTGAGGATTGACCATGGGAGAAAGATAGGATGGTACCTGCTGGAATGAAGCTGTGAGAGCAGCAAACTCTCCTGAGAACAAGATCTAACAAAACCAAGAATGTGTAGGACAGTGGGAATGTTTTGTCAGTAGGCCCTAGGATGGAAGAGAACTGCTTGCTGCTATAAAAACCACACTGCAGCTCAATAAAGTAGCTTTATTGATGAGTATTGAATAGCATGGAGTCCATTTCCACCCTCAAGTCTCCTGCCAAGACTCTTAAAATTTAACAACTTTATATCCTTTTTCACATTGTGATGGACAGCCAGCTCCCCTCTCACACCCACAGCATCTTCCAATTTGCTTCCCCTAGAGCTGAGTAGCCTTAAAGTCAACTGGAAATTCACTCCAGTCTTACTACTGCCATGGTTCAAACCTGCTCCTTCCACAGATTTCATCTTTAAAGATACATTTTTGTATCTCTCATGACCAAAAAGGGACACAGGAGAGTTATCTCCCCCACTCTTTACCCTTTTGTGTCATCGATTACAAAAACCAAGCCCCAGTTTTAGGGACCTTTCCTGTAGGAGTGACACATCACCTACCGTGATCTTATTCTCAGTGCTGATGGGAGGAGCAGGATCCAAGCCAAGCTGAAGCCGTCGCTGCTTTTCACAATAAGCTTTCCACGTTTCTTCATTGAATCCATAATTGAAGTAATCAGAAAGGTCAGCACCTGACAAAAGGCAGAAGAATTTAACACAGGGATTCCAGCAGATTTGTTTTCTCAAATTGCCCTTTACCTGCTTCTTTATTAAGCAAATAAAAACTTTACAAGAGAGGACAGCTGAGGTGTCCCTCAAACACAACCCCTCTCAAAGGCATTCCTGGGCAGAGCAGCTCTAAAACAAGGGGCTGATGAAAACACTTTGAGCTTGGACCTACAGAAGTTTATCTTCTGGGTTGGCTGCTCTTCCTCTTGTACCACCCCACCATGCAAATGTCACCAGCATGACATTTCCATATCCACCTGTGTTTCAGCTTTCTATCACTTCCTCCATATTTCTCCTTCCCCTCACTCATTAAAAGAGACCCCCAACTAGCTGCACAATTAGAAATCACACATGAAATAGTAGAGGGAGGACTAGAAGTGCTGAAAAATATTTACCACAAGGAACTGTGAGGCCCCACCTGGTTTCCTCCAAGGTTTGTCTTCAAATGAATCTAAATCCACTTCTATGACAGGCAATCCATTTATATTCCCTGCAGCATCTAAGTCAATACCTTTGGGCTGCAGCTTGGCTTTGGAGACAGAGAGAAATTGTTACTACTTTTAATGTGATGCCTTTAATCTACTAATTTACTGAGCAAATTACTCCAGTCAAAAATAAAGTGCTCTTGGTTTTTTATTAAAAGTTACTTCACTCACTCTACAAATAAATACCAAGAGTATGAAGTGTTTGCAGTTCTATGACAAAGAGAAGCAAATTCAACCCAGATCTAGACCACAGGCAGAGTAAAAATTTACCCCAAATAAAATTAAAATCACTCCTCAGGCAAAATAAATATTTTTCCGCCCCTAAAACACACTTTTTCTCCTAACAAGAGGCTTTCTGAGGATCAATCTTAAGTGGCCCATGGATTAAGTAAAGTCAAGAGAATCTTCAAAGGCAATTGGCTCTTATTGTCTTAATCAGAAAATCAATCATTTCCATGCAGAAATTAAGGGAGGAAAGAAGATGAAGCCCGTGGAAAGACACTCTCACACACAAGGAAGGACAGAAATTAATGGAAGGAAGATGAAATCCCATGGAAGGACAGTCTCACACATGAAGAAGGACAGAATTCCAACCTCTGAACAGACTGCTGGGGAAAATTCCATCTTCAGAAATACCCACAGCTGACATGCAAGGCCAGAGTTGCTATTACTTTTTGTGGGGTTTACTATAAAAGTAATAAATTATGGGTGTTTTCTCCCTAGATTAAACTGATTTATAACCAATGATGGGTAATTGAATCACTCCACTGCATCGTGGACCTGCAGAACCTAAATACCAGGAGCATTTATCTTTAAGAAACACACTCAGTCTTCCTAGTTTAAATAAGATGAGCTAATTCTATATCCTTCCAGAGAGCAACAGCTGCAGCTGCTCCAGCTGTTGGTGCCACTGCAAAAGGATAAGGGTAAAAACAACAGCAATACCTGAAGCAGATGCTCCATAGCCTCTACCCGTTTTTAAGTTTAGATTCATAGGAGTTCCCCTGGATGGAAAAGAATCACCACGTTGGTATTTGAACAAATTACTTGAAGATTTTCACAGAATCACAGAATGTCAGGGATTGGAAGGGACCTCAAGAGATCATCTAGTCCAATCCTCCTGGTGGAGCAGGAACACCCAGACCAGGTCACACAGGAAGGTGTCCAGGTGAGGTTTGAATGTCTCCAGAGGAGCAGACCCCACACCCTCTCTGGGCAGCCTGTGCCACTCTTCTCTCACCCTCACCCTGACAAAGTTTCTTCTCATATTTCTGTGGAACCTCCTGTGTTCCAGCTTGCACCCACTGCCCCTTGTCCCATCATTGGAGGTCACTGAGAAGAGCCTGGCTCCATCCTCCTGACAGTCACCCTTTCCATATTTATAAACACAAATGAGGTCACCCCTCAGTCTCCTCTTCTCCAAGCTAAAGAGCCCCAGCTCCCTCAGCCTTTCCTCAGAAGGGAGATGCTCCAACCCCTTCATCATCTCTGTGGCTCTGCACTGGACTCTCTCCAGCAGTTTCCTGTTCCTTCTTCATACAAAATGTATTCAATCCCTTGACATCCTTGAGTTTCTTCATCCCTCTCCATGATTGTTAGCACTCTCTCTTAAGAGTGAGATTTATTTGACATGTGAGCGTCTTTAAGCCTACAGAAATGTAGGGTTAATGTCTCTAACCCTATAAAAATGTAACAAATTACAGATTACAACAGAACACAAGGAACTGAAATAACCTTTCCCTCCATGTTCAAGACTGAGGGCGGTAGTTACCATCCTGCCCAGGGATGTAAGAGGAAGGCTGCAGCAAGCAAAAATGCTGTCTTTTATTTTGATTCAATGCAAATTAAGTAAACTTTTAAGTCACTGATATCACATCCTGGATCTTGAATCCACCCTCATCATTTCTGAATCATGACGAATCAAACAGTTGGAAATGAGTAGATTTATAGGCCAAGCAGATTCTTATCAATACAGATAGTTAATTTTCCACCTTTGATTTTGCCCAATGAAGCCAAATAATTACTTGGTTAATTTTCCAACAGCAGACCCATGAATCCCTGCTTTATAGGGAGATTCTTCAACCAGCAAGTGTAGAACAGAGCTGCCCATCACCTTACAATCCCATTCTGCTTTTCTAGCTGTTACTCCTGTGTCTCCTAGAAGACAAATGAGCTGGAGTGACTTCTCCCAGAAGTCAGACCACCCACACATCACCACCTTTGATCCCAGTCAACCCTCCAGAGCTACCCCAGATCAAAACCCAACACCAGGATCAGCAAGACCTACATATAGGATGGTGCTCCTGTTTTGATGTTGCCAATTGTGACTTTCACGTCATCGTCGTCACTGTCGCTGTCACTGTCATCTTCATCATCTTCACCACTTGGAAGGGCCTAAAACAACAGCACATGGGAGCTAATCAGCACATAAAGCTGATAGGAAGCTGAATGGACCATCATCATGGATCATAATCACCTAGGATGGAAGGGACCTTTCAGATCACTGAGTCCAACCATCAACACAACACTGACATGCCTCATACCTGGACTATCAGTCCACTACTAAGCTACATAAGTGATGTTTTACTCAGCACTGGCATCCTTCCTCTTGCAGACAGGAAGCCACATCTTCCAAAACCTGTTTGGGGGAGGACTATCAGAAAGAAAGACTCTGATAAGATTCCCAAAAGTAGGGAAGGTTTAGCTTGGTTCTGAGAATTTCATCCTATTCCACACTTCCTCTCCCCTAGTCTCTTTGAAAGGGCTAAAGCTTTTCTGCCACAGCTCCTGCACAGGAGAAGCATGAAGGTGTAAAACCCAAAGCCTGCTGCTGTTCTGGAGTTGGGAATGGATCATCAGAATGGATTATAATCACCAAAGGATCTTTCATATCGAGTCCAACCATCAACCCAACTCTGACATGCCTCATACCTGGACTATCAGTCCACTACTACAATACCGAAGTGATGTTTTATGCAGCTCTGGCATCTTTCCACTGACACCTTTTTATCCACGAGTAGTGAGAAGCACAAAAGTAACCACATCTACCACATGCAGGGGAAGACGTACGTGTTGGGATATCTCTCTGTCTTCATTGCTGACGGGCCGGTTCTCCTGAGGAGCATCTTGCAAAGGGTGAGAAGATTCTGTGTGTCTGGGAAAGGAGACAGATAAAAGACAGTGAATGAGACCACTGCAGAGATTCACTTGTAAACATTCCTAATGCCCTCATTCAGGAGACTTCCATATAATGAATGGCTTTATTTATGTAGTGACAGTTCATAAAATCACAGAGTTGGAAGGTACCTTCAGAGGTCATCTAGACCAACCCCCTGCAGTGACAGGGACATTCTGCATTAGATCAGGTTGCTCAGAGCCTCAACAAGCCTGGCCTTGGATGTCTCAAAGTGTAGATGGAGCCTCCACCACCTCTCTGGGCAACCTTGAAGGGTATCTCCTCCCCCTCATGGGGAAGAACTTCTTCCTTACTTCTCATACAACCCTGCCTGTGCTCTAGTTTTCCAGATGGCTCAAAGATCTGAAGAAAAAAAACTGATCATATCTGTTTGACTTTGATTTTTTTAAACAGATTTGGTTCAGCACTCCCAAAAAACAAGTGAGAGACAGCAGGGCTGCCCAGCAAACACTGCTCAGCAGCTAATGCTCAAGTGGCAGCTCTAGAAGCTCTCACCTGTGGCTCTGCACAATCACAACTGGTAAGAACAGGACTACAATATGCAAAACTTCACCTTGTCCTTCATTATGTTAATAATTATACCTGTGTTTTGTAAGCAGTCAAGCCATCTGTCCATAAAATTAAGGAACATTAGTTCAATGCTTCTACAAATAGGTAGTTAAAACTCAAAGAAGACAGATAATTACCCAGCCAATCTTCTCATTCATTACAAATTAGCCCTCATGTAACAATGGTCAGGTTCAGATCTGCCTCTAATTAAAGAGCTTATACAAATGTGAACAGTTTATTGCATGAGCCAAGCAAGGAAGTCAAATTGGTACAAACATGCTAGGGAAGAGCATGCCAAGGGTTAGAAATCTAAAACACACAGAGAGGTCATTTTGCTTTGATGTCAAAGCAGTAAAATTTCCAAATAATTCTGGCTTTTCAAAGGAGACAATTAGAACAGCCCAGGCAACCCAACACTCCACCACTACTTTGGGGATACTTTGCTCTTAATCCAAAATACAGAAGATTATCTTCAAAAGGAAACACCTCACAGAATCCAAACCCATTTCAGAGGTGGGAGGAAAGGAGGTACCAAACAAATCAGTCCAAAAGATGACACAAAAACAACTATTCTCAGCTATTGAGCAGAGAAAAAAAAGAACCAACAAACAAGCTGAGCAGTTCCTGAAGCTCCAACATTAGAGAAGCCCCATTTAGAAAGAAATCCAACCATCAGGCCAAGACCAAAAGGATGGGATGAAAGTTCAGCAGCTGACTCCACTTTAACCAAGTTCCTGAGGTGGCAGCTAAAGACATCTGAAGTTTTAAGAAGCAGCAGGAAGTCCAAGGGAAATCAAGACTCTAGGTCCATAAGGACCAGGACACAGTCATAAGGACCAAAAGATGTTCCACTGGGGAAAACCTCACAGACAGCTCCAAAACTCCTTGTGTTTGCCAAATCCGAGCAACTTTCAGCATTAGAATTCTCAAGTCCAAAATTCCCTTAAGAATCCAAGATGCTTGAATTAAGATAAAAGTGACAAGTATTACCTCAGGCTTCCAGTCACATGAACTATCTCTGGGAGTGCATTAAAATTTATGAATTTGGAGTACAAATAAACATTTGCTCAGGAACAGCCTTTTCCCAACCTTGGTTTCCCCCTAACTACAGAGGGAAAATAAAAGAGTTTTAACTCAGTTCTGAGTCAAATCAATTGACTAATCAGTTTACGTCCTGACTCTGTAAACTCTGTGCCAGCCTAAGCATAGGGTGGAGCCCATAGGATGGTAAAAGGACATGGTGCTTGTTCTGGCAACATCCTTGAACTTGAAGGTGTCCTCAACATGGTTCCATCTGGGCAGCACCCCCATGTTGATACAACTCATAAACAGCCTCTGGAACTTACCCAGAAATTGGTCCATCTTCCTGTTTAGCAGTGGTATCATCTGCAAAACCAATAATAGAAAGAGAAAAAATCATTCAAGTGAAAGAAAAAAGCTAAATTTAAACACAAAAACATATCACAGTTACAGAAATGCCAAGGCACTACAATCCCAGCTTTGTCTTTTCAACAAAAGTTTGACTAGAGCAATTAAAAAAAACACTAAAAAAACAATCAACTAAACACAATCCATCTGGAGAAGTGAAGTCTGATGCCAGTGACATGGAATAAAATGGAAAATACACATTCAAGGCCTCAGAGAAGGAGTGAAGGCAAACATGGCTTAAGGGCTGATAAAGTCTTATTATTTCAGCATAGCAGAAACATAGAGGTATTGGGCTGCAAAGCCCAGGAGGGGGGACAAAGAGGTACAAACAGAACCCGATGTTTTTCCCAAGGCGCATCCCCGGGGCTTCACCCGCATCAATCAGTCTAATGAGCTCGGCAGACGATTAGGAAACCGAGATTTTTAACCCGGCATCCTCCCGTTAACCTCTTGTTG
>VZTY01020802.1:13563-28944 GCA_013400935.1 Turnix velox
CAGTTGACCCGGGCGCGGAGGGCGCGTGCGCGGCGCGGAGTGCGCAGGCGCTGAGGGAGCGGTGCCGGCTGAGGCGGGAAGGGCGGGAGGGAGAGCGGCCGCGGCCTCTGAGGAGATGGAGCGGGATGGACCCAACGCGGCTTCTCCGCGGCATCATGGGCAGGTCTTCCTCTTTCCCTCGCTTCCCGATGGTCACCTCAGTGAGTTTTGTCACCGGCACCAACCTCCCTGAGGGGAGCTGACGGGGCGCTGCCACAGAGCGGACACCCCTCAGCGCTTGCCATAGGTTTGGTCTCACGCACACGTAGCGATGGTTCTGTTCAGCCAAAGGGGACGTTGCCTTTGGAGTCACACAGGTAGAAGGGACTTTCAAAAGCCGTCGAGTGCCACCTCCTGCAGTGACAGGGATATCCTGCACTAGATGAGGTTGCTCAGAGCCTCAGCAAGCCTAGCTTCAGGTGTCTCCAGGCTTGATGGGGCCTCCACCACCTCTCCAGACAACCTGGGACAGTGTCACCACCTTCGCAGGGAAGAATTTCTTCCTCATGTCTCATCTAATCCTGCCGTGCTCTGGTTTAACAGCACTGTCCTTTGTCCTGTTCCACCATGCCTGGGCAAAGAGCCCCTTCACAGCTTTCATGGAGCCCTTTCCTGTGAGGCCACTATGGGGTCTCCTGGAGCCTCCTCTTCCCCAACAGCCCCAGTATCAAAATACTCAGCTTTTTTATTTTCAAACTTTCACACACAGAGGCTAGTAAAATTGAGATTAGACTCTCAACCACTGGAATTAGCCATAAAGAATAGCTGAATGCAAACAGCTCTTGAGCCCAAAATGCTGCTGGAGCCCAGTGGCATCTCCAAAGAGGTTTTTAGAAGTGACCACAGCAAATAATGCTAAGTGTATGCTCATTCTAGAAGTCCCAGCAGCTGTTCTGCTGTTGCATCCACAGATGTGTGTTCACACAATGGCTGGAGACACTACGGAAGAGTTTCACTGCTTTTTAGGTGCAGTTTATACAATGCAGCTCATGTGAATTTTGCGTTTTACACCCTGAAGGTGTAGCTCCTGCTGCTTATTGTTCTTTGGGATGGAAGACACCATGCCAAAAGGTTTCCTTTGGAACTCTGTTAAAGCATGGCTATGATCCAATCCTCCTTGGTCCCCGATTTCTGCTATAAGCAGAAAGAAAAGCTGTAAAAATGTGCTCATGGAATCAAGTAGGATGGGAATTAGTCTTCTCACCCTTCCAGTCAAAGAAACTGGGGCCAAAACCCAAATGTTCTTCAGCTGGATCTTTGCTAGTTGTGTAGGCACTTACACCCCATGAGCCCTAGCAGGAGATAAGCTCCATGACTTAGCCTAAGTGGCCTAAAACCACACAAACATTCCCTAAATTTCTCAAACAATGTCAGCCCAGATGCTCCTGCACTGGTCCAAAACAGACACCAACTCAACACAAACATCACACGTGACCCTTTCAGGAATGCGGTGTTTTTGCCTTGGGGGATGAGCCAAGGGGTTTAACTTTAAGCCCTGCTTTCACAGCACAAAAGGCTGCATTGTCCCAGCTCCCAAATATCCCTCCAAGCCAATGATTTATTTCACATTATCCATGTGCAGGGTTGGCTGCCTCTGAGGTGCAACTACAACAGCCTAGGAGACAACTCTGCTTTTGGGAGAGGAACACTGCAGCAAGACTCCTATAAGAAGTCCTTCCAGCAGAGGGTGAGTAAGCCAAGCAAAAAAGAACTATCTAGGAGACTAAATGTGACAGTTATTCAGCAGTTTTCATTTTTAGAAAGCCTTCCTCAGCTTTCCACTTCTTTAAACCAGCCAAACCATCCTTAAATTCCCAATACAAGCACCTACTGTGGCCGTTATCAGAAGTGTCTCTCATTTAAAGAAAACCCACCACTGTTCCCATTCCCTCCCCAGCTGACCAGCACTGGGAGGAACACAAGAGTTGTTTTTTTTTTATTTCCCCCACAAACACACTGCGCTATTCAAAAGGTTTTCATCTTTAAATTTAATTAAAGAAAAATGTCTCAAAGTGATTAAGCACATCTGACTTCCAGCTTCTTTTCATGGCACAAGCCAGTGCAGTAAATTATAGAAAGCAAGCCCAGTTAGATTTTAATTAACAAAAAAAAAAAAAAGAGGAAACTGTCAAGGTGCGAGGTCCTGTTAAAAAAGTGGCTGTTCACTTGTAAACAGAATAAAAGTGTTAAGAACACAAGAGTTTCATACAGCTTCAACAGAACCACTTTTCTGTAGCAGTACAAGGCATGTAACACCATCAGAACACCAAAAGCAGAAACCAAAACAAATGGCAAGAGAAACACACAGCATTGCTGGCTGAAATGAGAAATTATTTACATTGAATACCAAAAGCTGGATGTTTTTATTGCTCCAATGTGTGCTGACAAGGAAATGTAGGAAACTGCCACCGAGGGACAACATTCAACACTGAGTTTGCAGGTAGAGAAAGGAGAGGAGCTTTCTCATTTATGAAGTCAGATTAAAATAGAAGATGTTTTTGCTCAAAGTCATCCAATCTACAACTGAATCTGCTTCCTAGACTCGCTCTTGGAACACTGTTTCCTCCTGCAGTGAAACAACTCCACAGATGGAGGTGGGGAATCAAATTGCTCTGATGCTTGGCCAGGATTCTCAATACTCCAATACTCTTAGATCCAAACCCAAATACTTCCTAGGTAAAAACTGGAAATAGTGTCAACATTTATATGAAAAACCAAACACTGGTTTGGTGGACAGTAACTGCTCTTAGAAACCTGCTGCAAACTCACACTGCTGATGGTTACTCCTTCCCTTTTTTCCTTCCTCTCTGCACAATGTTGTCTCTTTTGAACCCAGATACTTCCTTCACCACTTCCACTACATTCTGCTGACATTAATCACCATTCTATTGCTACAAATGCTTTCTCCAATTAACAAATGTCCACCAGAAATAGGTTTTTACCAATTCATGGTGACTTATTGTCAAAAATGAGATTTTTCACTTGCGAGGCAATTTCCAGCTGAATGTTTTGAAATTAAAGTCAAGGACAGCCCAGGCAAAAAGACCCTGAAGGTAGAAGTGCAGGGAATTCACAGCTGCCTTCACCTTGCAATAAGCTGTGTCTTTCAGATGCAAATATAATACTGTGTCCTTGTTTTGCATTTTAATGCAAATTTATCGACTTACTAAAACATAGAGCTTGCTGTTAGTGGCAGGTTTGGCTCTTTACTAGCTGCATTATGACCACATTTCAACATCTTCTAAAACATAGAGATGGTTTCATGGTTTGAAGACTACACAATTAACAATTAAGGAGAAAATAAAGTGTATAGAATTTACTGACCATTCTGTGCTGAAGTCCCTGGTGGTACCCAGGAGACCAGACAAGGGGACAGAAGGATGAGGGTGGNCTACCCAGGAGACAAGACGAGCTGCTGGAGCTCTCAGAAAGGGGACAGAAGGATGAGGGTGGGAAAGCAAAGCCCAGATCAGGTTATGCTGTGGCTCTCTGATGGTATTGTGACATGGAGTGACTGAGGAGCAGCCCAGAGGGTTCCCAAAGCTCCAGGTACTCTCTCAGCTTGGCACAGTACAGGAACAAGACAAAATCAGGTGGAGAAATTCCAAACTGACAATGAAGTCAGCATGAGACTGAAGGCTGCTCAGCATTCACTGCTGGCAATCACTACAACTCCCCCTCTGTGGCCTGTTCTCTCAGTTGGAAAGGAACATTTTGAAAATGAAGAAGAAAATAAGAACCTGCAGAGGTTTCCTACACTAAAAAAGAAAATTCCTAACAAAATTCTGGCATCACAGTAAGGAACTTCCATTGTTCATTCGATTAAGCTAAACTCCATTCACTCCAGAAACAGAGAATTGGGTGTGCTATTTCAGTTTTGGTTTACACTGCATTTTTCTGCCACTAAGTATTTTCTCTGCTTCCAGCTAACACTCATTCTGAAACAACAGACTGGGAAAGACCACTTTGCTTGTTCTGTGACACAAGTCTGAGTTTAAGGTGTAGCTCACCTTAAACACAAACCCCACAGCAGTTTTTTATTCATTACATTAGAAATACACAGTTGGTTGTCACCAATCTTCTGGTCAAGTGACACCTCTGCACTAAGATTTCAGAATCCAAAGCATCAGTCTGTGATTGGAAACTACTGCAAGCACCAGAGCCTGACACGGCTCAGCTGTACAGTGAGAACAGGAATTTGAAGTCACAACCTGCATGAAGCCAGCCTTCTGTAAACACTCTGCACAATAAATCTGTCCCAATGCAGTTTAAATAATGCAAAGATCTTAGAAACACTATTTTTTAATACAATATTGCATATGGAAAAGATACAAATACATTCAGAGGAGATCCCAAGTCACCCTCATACTAAAAAGCAACATGGGAGGGTTTGACAAGGAATCAAACTGCTGCCTAGACACTTCCATGATTTTCATCCCAGCTTGCAGAAGCTCAGGTTTCTATTGTGAGTTTTGGTTTTTAATTTTTTTTTTTTATTTCTAGTGAAGAAAGGGAGGGAACTTGCAGCAATTCTCATCTGTTCACTCTTATCAAGTGGCCTTGTTAAGGACAGCCATTACAAGAAATTTTTCTATAGTTACTTCCCTCTCTGAATCCAAATATACCTGGGAATACCACAAGGCATGTGTGGCTCTTCTGACCATGCCTGAACACCAAAACACACATGTGGATCCTGTCCATTTATTCCCTTCCAGAAGCTTATTTTGAAACACTCTGGTTTGAGATTGAAATTCCCACCGGAAAAGATGCTGTGTCTTAACAGTTAAGATGCTGCAACATTGTCACACTATATAATAGTGGAAGTTGCACCTCAGCTCAGATTTTTCTGTTCCAAATTCTCCTTAGTAGAAGTCTCCAATTAAGAAACACTTTTTTCTTTACTAAAAAGCAAAACAAAACTTGACAGCCAGATATTTCTAACTCAGGAGGAGGATTTAGGATCTATTTTGATTATAGCAGCCACCATCTACCCACAAATGTAACTTTTCCCAAAGTGAGGAGTGTTTGAGCTTCCCTTGTTTCAGGTGCTGCAAACACCACCTGGAATACTTTTAGGAAAGTAACAAAAACTAAACCAGAAATGCCATGTATTTTTCATCCATTGACTAAACAAAGTGCAACTGAGCCCTACACATCTGACAGTACATACATTATGGCTTTACCATAAACCAGCAGGAGAATGGGCCTGTACAGAGGGATTGCCAGCAAATGTCATGAAGAAAACACTGTGAAACCATTGGCAATAGAATAAGAGCTATATTACATTCTGTAAACCTTGGCATACCACACTTTACATTATGCAAAGAGTCAATATTTACAAAAAAAAAAAAAACCCAAACAAAAAAGAGGGGAAAATAATTCAAAACCCCTCCCCTAAATGTAAATGATGATTTTTGCAAAGTGCAGGACAAAACCAGTGCTGTTGATTGCAAGTCCTACGCAAGCAAGTTCTACTAAAAATCATTACTGCTAGCTGCTTACCTGCAGATTTCTACTGAGGGTTCATAGGATGGAGACGTTCAGAATGAGGATCTAGTTTGACACAGCTTTAGGATGCGTGTTTTGAGGACAGCAAATCTAGAAATGGATAAGGCAGCATGCTCCCAACAAGTTCAAGCAGCACTGATGTCAGATCCCTAGTGGCAACTCTATCAGTTATTGTCAATGTTAAAAAGTCAGAGTGCAACACAGAAGCCTCGTTTAACATAAAAAAAAAATAATAATAATGTGCAAATTGTTCTCTTCATAACAAAAGAAAGTTACAGAGCAAGGAAGATACTCTACTGAAGAATGTTTTAAAGTCACAGCGAAGTAGACCATCTTCTTTCCAAAATCATCTACAAGGCACTAAGGGTAGAAAAATGACAGGTAACATGAAAGACCAAACGCTGCTCCTCAGTCGGGTCGAAATATGGGATATTTTGGTAAGAACTCTATTAATATTACCTGTTGGAGAAGGGAAAAAAAAAAAAAAAACAAGAAAAAAACACTGTAATTGAAAAGTTCAAGCCTTCAGCACCATTTTCATTCAACATTAGTTATAATGTAAGACTAAATGTATCCCAGAATGTTTCCCAGAATAAAAAACCCAGAGATTTCAGTCATTTTGAAATATAGGGCTTCCAGATGCTTGATTTTTAGGGAGTGACTACCTCTCTTCTTCAAGCTTATACAATCCTCACAGCTATATATAAAAGTGAATGGGGGAAGAGTAGGAACAGAGAAACATTTTTAATTCTGCTTTCTGAAATGGAGTTTAAAACTTCATGAAATTCAGAGCTAGCAAAAAAAGTAAAAAAAAGCAAGACAAAACCCATACTACTATAAAAATCCAGTTATTTCTGCACAAAGAATTTGAATGAAAGTCATTATGATGGGTTTTTTCCCCCAAGAGATTTTTTTGGATAAGTGACAACTAAGTTATTTAAGGATTTTCTCTATAAAATTTCAGTTATATCGAAGAGCAAATAAGTTCCAGAAGTAATACTTACATATTCCATCATATTGCTAGTTTCACATTTCCTTTTGCTCAGTTTCCAGTGCAAACCAAGCTAAGAAAATAATTAGCGAAGGATTAATTCATACCCTAGCATGGTTTTGATGAGCAAAATAAGTTTTTAGCAATATCAAATGATTAGGATTTAGAATGCTTCAAACACAGATTTGAGATCTGAGGAAAGTATGGACATATGAATTCCTACACGCCAATTATGCCAAAAAGCCTTAAACAAACACTAACTTTTCTTACCTTATGATATAGTCTGTTATTTTCCCATTCTAATAACTTCTGAATTGATCTTCTAGTCTAAAAAGTAAGTCAGAACTGTATTATGAATGGTTCAGCTGCCAGCCTCAGCCAGAAGAGTTTTACTATTGCATTTCTGGTTTATAATCAATATAAAATAAATGAGATTGTTTTACAAAAATAAAACCAAGCAAAAGAGAGATTGTGAATGAAAATCCTGCTACTTCATTCCTCTGTTACCCATTCCTCAACATCAGATCTTTTTCAGAAAGAAAAGGAAACACCCACAGATTTCATTGTTAACTCAGGACCACAACTTTCTCAGAATTCATTTATTTAGGGATCCTTTGTAATTTACTATTTTGATCCACAATAGCCAAGACAACAAAAAACAGATTCTCAAGATTTTTTTCCTCTGACAAAATTAACAAGCCTGAAAAATTTTTCCCTAGTGAACCCAGACACTATTTGTATTTGTGGATAATAAAATTTTACAGCTAAAGGACTTATAAACTCTGTAGCTGCAAAGAATACAATCACTGTACCTATTTATATATTTCCTTAACATTTACTGCTGTGATAAATCAATACCAAGTGTAAACCACAGAGGTAATTAGGATCACTATTTACTTGATACTGCTGTTGATTGCAAGTGAGATTATAAAAAAAGGGTCTGCAAATAGGGATGATGCTATTAAGAATTATTTAGCATTATCAGTAATTGTAAAATAAATAGAATAAGAAAAAAAAAAATGCACTTACTCTTTTGTTAAGACAGACCACAGGCCAGAGGCTGCAGCCCAGTGTGCAGCAGCAGCACAGGCAGCCACAGAGCAGCCATTTGACGTTGATGGGGAGATTCTTTCTTAGACAAGTGTTCACACGACTGATGCTGGTCTTGAATTCCTCTGGGGCAACCTGCAACAGAAGTCCTCAACTTTAGTGGAAAGCCAGCACAGGTATATTGTCTCAATAGTCACCTCTAAAGATTAAAATGTAGGGGAAACATAACATGGTTATACAATACAACTCCCATCTTCTAAATTACTGGTCACCCAGTGAGCAAGAACTGTCGCTTTTCTGTAGCGGATTAATTTATGGTTCCAAAACCTGCATTAAGAACTTAACAATTGCTTAGATGAACACCTATTTACTATAGATCAGTTGTTCTGACAACATTGTGGCCCCAAGCACAATGAGATGTGGGAAAGAGCAAGGCAACCTTTGTGCTATGCTGACCAAAAGAAGTGGAAGAATGACAGATAACTGGTTTCCAAGGGGATGCAGGGCAGCTCCGCAGTAAAAAAAACACTTGTGTGTCACATAGAGAATAGAATAATACTGTCCAATTTTATTTCATTGCAAGGCAAGTCTACACTGTTCCTGGCCAAAGGTGGATCTCTGTCTGCATCAGCATGAGCCCACAACTGCACTTGTGGCTGATTCCTACACCAGGGAAGCATAGGGAGATATATATTGGATTATATTCACTGCAAAGAAAAGCATCTTCAGAGTTATAAATAAAGCCTAGCTGTTCAAAAAGAAGTTATCACAGAACATTCAGCAGAGCTTACTCAAAATCATATTTTCTATACACTGATGCTGCAGCCAAAGTTGAAATCCACTTTTTCTATCAGAAATAAGCTCCTTTCCACAACAGCAGCAGGTTTTTTACAGAGGTATGAGAGCACTTGCTTATTTGCATACCCCAAATCCCTCATCTCTCTACAGAATCAAAATAACTCATATCTGACAAGCCAAAAAGGATTTATTGACTCCAAGATGGCACTTGTAACTCTCACACAATCCAGCACTTGAACACTCAAAGCAGAAAGAACTACAACTCAATTGACTTGACCAGTGAGGCACAACTGAAAGAAATTTAAAATCTTTCTATTTACCATATTGAAGAAAAAGAAAATATCCCTGGAATTAGTCTGTGCACAAAGCTGAGCAACTACAACATAATCCTTCCAAGCAAGCCCAACTCTCTTCACTTGGTTCTGCAAACAACAGCAACAACAAAAGCATCAATTTAATGACAAAGACTCCTTTCACTGAAGGAGCAAAACTACTGGGCAGGAAATGGAGAGGACCTGATTCTGCAGCCTCCACCTATTCACAAGAGCTAAATCCATGAAAACATTGCAGGAAAGAGAGTAAATAAATACAACATCTGTTTCCTGGCCATTCACATCACCGGGAATATGAAGTCAGGGGTCATGGGGGTCTGCACACAAGCCAGGCCTACAGTTAGTAACTTAAGAGTTGAATTAAACATTGGGGTTATTTCAAACCTGGAATTAGTTGAGTTCACAGAAAGTATTTCTTTTGCAAATGCTCTTTTGCAAATGTTAAATACACTGGTTTGGAATTTGCCACAGGTATTGTTCTATTTCTTTGAAAGACAAAAATAAATAGTTTTTTTTCTTGTCACAGTTCGTATTTTCACAGTATATCTCACAAAATTTCTTTTTCTGTCAGACACAGCTGAGTAGATGTTGACAACATCACATCCCAGCCTCAAAATACAGAAGACAATGGAATCACATGGTGTAGAATTCAGTTTAACACAAAGAAACCTTATCATCAGTGCAAACATCCAACATGAAATCAACCACATTCCTATGTCACAGGTGATAAAAAAAAGTTGAGACCTAATAAATCTAAATTTTGCCTTTCTTTCAGGGATTGATATTGCAAGGTTAAGATGAAATGATGGAAGTGTTAAAAGAATTAAGAGTTTCTTCTGCACAAAGAAAGCTCCCCAAGAAAGGCTGGTTCGGAGTAATTTTGTCAAGTCTCTGTCTGGTTCTTGAAAAGAAGGAGATAAGTGCATAGCTCCTGGCTCTGCAGTACACCTTGTAAAGAGACATCAGCTCCTTTCAGGTCTCTAAGAGAGGGGAAAAAGAAACATAAAAGGAAAGGAGGGGGTGTCATAATATTTTACAACAGGATGCAAGAGAATCTACAAACACAGGAAGAGAGCAAGTAAAGCCCAGCAGGCCTGATCTTCCTCCTTCAACCCTGATGATCACAAACCCTATCCATCACACGCTGCAATGGGATCACAATACCAACAGCACATTTTATGGCTTACATTTCCCTGCACTGCACAGTAATCTCTGTGTAGGACCTGTATTGTTTGGAGATCAGGGCAGGAAACTCCACTTTCTTCCTTAAGCTTCACTGCCTCCATCATTTTCTTGTCACCTGGAGCAGTGTGTGCCACATGTTGCAAAGAGTATTTTGTTGAAAGCTTTTAAATGCTTCTTTTAAAAGGATTAATAATCCTAGAGAAACCCAGATCTTCTCTGTATTCTTTAAAATAAAAAAAACCCAAAAAAACAGCCACCACAGAGAAATCCATCATCCCCATCTTCTACACTGCATTAGCAGATGGAATGCTTTATTAATATCAATTCACAAAGCCACCAAACTTGATGTCACCCAGACATTGTGAATAAAGCACGACATTGCTCTCACCAGCTGTGTGTGCTACTGCATCTGGCCAGTGAAAAGAACAGTTTAATCTCACACTTACCTTCCCTGTCAGAACAGAAGGAAATTCTGTATCAAACTTGTTGCTCAAGCCAAACCTTGAAAACAAAAGAGACAAAACAAAATATATTCCACCTAACTTACTTTGTTTCCCTTAACAAAAGTAATAGATTTTTTTTTTAATTACTTTCTTTTGCCCTTACATTACTCCATGAGCTTTTGATCTAAGCTTATACAAAATCTTGGGTATTATATGGTCAGTTACAAGACAGAGTAATGTAGCTTCTGCCTTACTCCCAAGTCACTAAAAGTTTAAAAACTTTTATGATTCGCTGACAGTAACTTTCAATCTTTGCTTTCTTTGAGAAAAAAACCTCCAGCTCTTAAGCTCCAGTTTTAATAGGAGTAAAATAATCTTTTTACTGCTACTTTTCTTACTCATGCAATTTATTCACATGCAGCAAAATTAGGAACCCATTCATCACCTCAGACAGTTATAACCACAGTTCTAATAAATTGCTTTGGGCTAAGTTAAATTATCTCATACAAAAGACATAAGAGCCAACAGAAAGAATAGGTTTTAAATAACTATGAACTTCGAAAAAATTAAATCTTAGATATCACTGTGACTATTTTTTCTTGGAGTGCTCTTGGTTTTGAGCAAGAGGTTTCCAACTAGTGAAACCTACAGAGAGTGAGATTTTTCATATAAACCTGTGTTACCAGAGCTCCAAAAGTACCAAACCAACTGAAATTTCCAAAAATACAGTGTTAAAAATCAGCAGGATGATGACGGTGCAGACTGCCTTGACTTTTGGATTTTATTTAAAGCATGTAAGTAGGCAAGAAGTCAACTAAGCTCTGATGTTAAACCTGCAGGTTTATGCAGAACAAGAACTCTGATCTTCCAGCCCCTCCCTCTTAATTAAAATCTTTGACCCTTGCAATTCAGGTGAACTGCACATCAGCAGAGGCAAGGGGACTGCAAAGCCACGGTCTTAAAAATTAGTGCTACAAAAACAAAACAGTAAGATTTTAGACAAGCCCAAAGGTTACTAATTTAGCACATTTCCCTCCTCTGAGAACAAAATTTGGCAAATCAGCCTCCAGGTTTTGTAACTTTTATTTTTAGGTTGAAATTTCCCAAGTTTGGCTACACTTTATGTTTCTTCTTCAGGAAGCTTGAAGAGCACAGAGGTAGCTTTATCAATCATTAAAAAAAAAAAAAAAGCCAGAAAAGACTAATGGTATGAAGGAAACAGAAGCTTGTTTTGAGGAATATAAACTGGCTGTGTGTATCACCAGTGGAAAAGACAACACAATAAATGAACTACTGGAAAGTTCAGGTCATACTGCAGAATTATTTACTCTGCCTGGGTAACAGACTAATTGCACTAAATCATTATCAAAGGTCCACCTAGTCCAGAACTCCAACTCTTACAGGGGCCAGAAGCAGACACCAAGAAAACAGCAGAAGGAAAATAAATTGCAAACGAGTACTCTTCTGACCTCAACAATTCATAGTTCAAAACTTCCTAAGCCATAGGTTACATCATTTATCTCACTGGTCCCACAGACTCATTAGAATTCCTACTGCACCACCATAAAGAATAATGAGAAATGAGTGCCTTCTGATTTATATCTAAATAAAATATACTGTGGTCTTGAGACCTTATTAAGTTCCATTTGAAGCTCTACTAGATAACACAGTCTCATCCAGTTCAGTCAACTCCTCTGCAACAGGCTCTCCAACATCCTCTCAGCATCATTCCATTACCTGCACCTACTCCAGGCCACAATTAACCTCTCTTGAACAGACAAACCCAGATCCTACAAACTTCTGAAGTATCATCTAAGCTTTGTCCAGCATCAAAAAAATGAGTAATACAAAAACTAAAAGCCCTGAGCTGAAACCTTGAACACTTGACATTTCTCCTCCTCATCTAGGACATTTTCCCATAAAGCCAAGAGAACCACAGAAGAACATCCTTACCCACGGATGTTGTTTTGGAAAACTAAGCATTGATAACTAGCTGAGGTAATTTGCAATTTTCAAATAGGCAGAAGATGGAGCAGTAACAGACAGTTATCACATGACACATTATCACAACTGAGAGCACCTGGCTCTTCCCTGCCCTCTCCAATTGATAACAGTGTGCTTTGCATTAGCACCAGGATTGTGGGCAGTTCTTCAGAAAATATAATGGAATAACAAGAGTTAGCTTGTATTTAAACCTAGGAGTTTACAGATTCAAGCAGGAATCAAGCTGCACAATGAGGCACAGCCATGTTCAATGACTATTTTGTTATCTCATTAGTATCTGTCTACATGGACTTGACAGAGAAAAATTCCATCTGATAAATAAAAGACTTAAAACCAGAGTTTATTTACGGCTGTTTTCAAAAGTTATTGCCACTGCTTTGGGAGGCAAATGACTCAGTCTTCCCCCAAAAATGTTTATGCTGAGGTATTTGGATGCATCAACTGGAGTCACACTGACTCTGCAAGAAACAGCAAACAAATAATTCATCAAAACAGAATTTCAGAAGCAAAGAAAAGGCACTTACTAGGTCCTGGTAATTTCTCTGCACAAAAATGCAAAAGTTTTCTGGAAACAATGTAACTGATAGGTCAATTTTTTCAAACAATGTAACTGGTAGTTCAATTTTTTCACAGTATCTCCTAAAGTGAAAAAGCTTTGAACAAGATAATCATCAGTTTTGCTAACCACTTTCACATACATTCTCCCTCTGTGTGAGTAAAATAAATCAAATATACTTTACATGATCACTCTTACCAGGCATGGAGGTAAAATGGTTAGCAAAAGAGCCAATGGAAAAAGCAAGATCTTGCTAAAACCCTCAGAAGATTTTTATATTTAGTACTGTTCTGTTAGGGTCAGCAGCTCACTGACCAGGTCATCAGAATAAAAACTCTCATGCGTGAAACATAGTTTGAATCTACTAACTTTGGATTTTGACTGTACATGAAAAGCTGGACCAGAAGATGACCCTGGAACTGAGAATTTTCCCTTCTCTACACACCAAAAATATTGAAGAAGGCCAGAGTGAGATGAGGAGCAGAAGGCAGCTGAAAGAAAAATCCAAGGAAAACAATAGCTTTGGAAAAACAACAGGGGTTTGTTGTTTGCTTGCTTGTTTTTAAATAGAGCATCTGACTTGTCAGGCCAGAAATTTTTATCAGCAGCATTCCAAAAAACAAACACAAGTTCTACTTGATGATGTAACTAAAAGCAGGCTGCTTCTGAAGCCAAGGGATTTCAAAAGCAGCAGTGTCTGTGTGATCAAAATGTGACAGCATTTCAGAGATGAAACTCATAACATACTACCCAGAAAGTCTTTAGGAACCAAAGTATTCCCCATTTAATAGAGACTGAGATTATATAATACAGTATCCAGGGTTTATTTTCATTCTCTTGATAAGATCCACTAACCTTTTATTGCTAGGAGGTTGTTTAAACATACAGCATGAACTGATAAAAGCTGCCAATCAGGCAGGTAAACTTGTTAAAGCAAGAGAATTGAGAGCAGTGGAAGAAAGAGAAAATAAAGTGGATAGGAATTCAGTTCAGGTAGATGTACTAGTCATCATTTCCACATCACCTACAAGCCTTACTCTCTTCTGATGCAGACATCATTAGTCGTCAGGGCTCTTGGAGATGCTCCTGCCCATCCCCAGAAGATGCTGGAGCCAAAAAGGAACTTTAAGGAACCTCCTTAATACACAGAAAGCACTATATTACACAGAGCAAGTAAGTAACTTTTTTTTTTCTAGCTTAGTGCTTAAAACCAGGTAACTAATGAGATGGGTGTGTGGTATTCTGATCATTTCACTTGTGCTACATCCCTCCTTCAGTCAAGCCACATGCTATTTGGGCTCAGGACAGAAAGAAACTCCATCAACCAAACCAAGGTGTGCAGCAGAGCAGCCACCCACTGGCACTACCTCTGTGCAAACCCAATGTACACAAGGGACACATCAACCCAACTCTGGTTCTTAGCATGGGAGAAAATTTCCCAGCCAGTATTCCTGCTGCAAACACCTGTATCATGCTGTACCTATTTACAGAGATAAGCATGGATTCTTCAATGCAAAGATACTCCCAAAGCAACACGACCTTGATGAATCTACACAATATAAAAACTTCCCTCCCTGCCACAAAAACAAGTGTAAAAGTCAACAACTTGTTACGGGTCTACTTTGTTTTATCAATTCCTCCACTTGTAGGATAGGGAGGATCAACAATAACCCAGTGAGCACATGTTACACCTAAGCTCACACTGTTTGCTTCTCTTCCAATTCTGGCTCATGGTGCCTTCTCAAGACAAAACCACTTCACCTGAGCCAAACCCCCCCACTTATTTTGGGGCAGATGAACTTGGGCACAGCATGAGCAGGGCCAGAGTAAAGTCACAGGAAAACCTTTAGAACAGAGTCCTCATGTTGTGTGGCCTTTACTTTTTATCTAATGGACCGGCATCAGGGCAACTGGTTCTCTACCAAGCAGCCAGCTGTGCTTCACTTCATCATTCACCACTTCAGCACTTATAAATCTGCTAAAATAACGTAAGTAACACCACCATGAGGGTGTGAGGCACTGGAAGAGGTTTCCCAGAGAGATGGTGGAGGCTCCATCCTTGAAGACACTCAAATCCAAGCTTGCTGAGGCTCTGAGCAACCTCATCTAGTGCAAGATGTCCCTGCTCACTGCAGGGGGGGTGGACTAGATGGCCTTTGAAGGTCCCTTCCAATTCAATGCATTCTATGATTCAGGAGCTACTAGAAAAAAATCCAACTTTCCTCTTTTTAAGGCATTAAGAGCAACATTCCTCTCACAAAACAGGTGGGCAGCAGGGCTGCGGATGGCGATAAAGCAAGGAGCTGCCTCCACAGGGTAAGGAAAACCGAGGGTTAAAAGAGTCCTCACGGTATCCTTATCCTCTCCCGGTTCCACCAGAGGGATGACCTTCTCTCCGGTGCCACCACCGGGCCTCCAACCACCCCCAACCCCGGCCTGTCACACCGCCAACCCTCTCTTCTCCACATCCCCCCC
>VZTY01020803.1:6487-16621 GCA_013400935.1 Turnix velox
CTGATGTAGTGGGAGGTGTCCCTGCCTATGGCAGGGGGATTGGAACTTGATGACCTTTAAGTTCCTTTCCAACCCAAACTATTCTATGATTTTATGCCATTTTAAATACCACAGAATGGTTTGGCTTGTACAAGACCTCAAAGATCATTCCAATTCCCGACGTGGGCAAGTACAACCCTCCCACCAGACCAGATTGCTCAGAGGCACATCCAGCCTGGCCATGAACACCTCCAGGGACGGGACATCCACACTGAGGATCCTACACCAGCGTTTCACCTCCCTCACTCTAAAGAATTTCTTTCTAATACCCAATCTAAATCTCTCCTCTTTCACTTTAAGAAATACCCTCCTTGACCATTCCCATGGTAATTCCTTGTAGCCCTTCCAATGAAGAGAATAATTAGTAGCACTACAGGGCAATGAAAAGGGCAAATCCAATGCATTCTATTTACTCCGAAGTACTTCCAAGAGCTCTGAAACACAACTGTCCTTTATAGTAGCAGCATCTCCCCCTCAGGCATTAATTCTGTTGTGGAATTCAAGACTTCTAACTCAGCTCCCATTAACATCTCAAAAAACAAAGTAATGTTCATGTCTATCAAAGTAAACAAATAAATACAAAATGAAGCTGTTAACTGGAAAGACAGTAAGCCTTGGGAAAAAAAAGTCAGAAAAATAAGACTATGAAAAGATTAGTTCCTCCAAACACACACACAACCAAAAACTCATCTTTGCCTGTGCAAGGAAATGATTCTTTTGCAAGGGTGGAAAAACCCATGTCTTAATAATTTACTTAACAAAGAAATCAAAGGAAGGGTGTGCATCTCTGAGCTCAAATAGCTAGCTCAAAAAATCATGCAATAAAACTGTAACACATTAATAACATTGAGTTTTCCTTAGTTACAAACACCTTGGAGCATCTTAAGGCTGCTCTTCAACTCCACCATGTTGTATTTTCTTCACTTAAAAAGGGGATTAACCCCCTACCTCCTGCCCAGTCTCAAAACAGTAAATAAAAGCAAATGTACTGAACTAAATATTATTTTCATGAAGAGATGGGTGAATTACAACCTCTTCTTCTCAAGGAGGTGCCAAAAGGCAACCAAACTTCAGTGTTAATGGTGTATCATTAGTATGCAAAGTGACCCAGAATGTCCCCCTGCCTGTAACTTTTCCTTCCAAAGTTCCCTTAGATGCAGAATTAAAAGTTCATGCTGATGGCAAAATAAAAGTTGATTTTTTTAAAAATCCTATTTGATGAGTCCTGACTTTTGCCAATTATTATCCAAATTAGCCACAAGTCTTGATTAAGAATTACCCCTTCACTACATTCTTTATTTTTAGGAATTGCAGTAAGAAAACCTCCAATTATACACCACTATCTGTGTCAGCCCCTTCAAGCAGGTGGGATAAAAAAAAAGTCACAGGAGTGTGAGACTCCTGCCTCTATTTTAAAATTACTTCTTCTCATCATCTTAAACTTTTCTATTGTCACCATGTTGTATTTTCTTCACTTATAAAGGAGATTAACCCCATCCAGTCTCAAAACAGCAAATAAAACCAGATGTATTGAACTACATACTTGATTTTTTAGGAAATGCAGTAAGAAAACCTTCAATTATACACTATCTGTGTCAGCCCCTTCAAGCAGGTGGGGTAAAAAAAAAAAAGTCACAGGAGTGTGAGATTCCTGCCTCTATTTTAAAATAACTTCTTCCCTCTACCTCTAACTTTTCTATTATCTGAAATAAGCATTCAACTTTTTGAAACAAATTAGACTGTTGGCTAAAAAAAAGTCACATTAGTATTTATGATGCCTTCAGCAGCCTTCAAAACCAAAGCCACTGATGCATAGAATTCAAAAAAGCTAATTTAATTTGAGCAGTAGCCTTTGAATAAAAGAAGCACTCATGGCACACATGTATTTAAAAAATAGAACTCCTAAAATTCATAATTTGCAGCCATTTCTATGCTCATGTGTTACTGTGAGTGTTAAATTTATAAAAAAAGGTATGATCCAAACATGTTCAGGTAGACTCAGGTATCAATAATCAGACCATGGTGACAAAGGATAATAAATTAAGGAGAGATTTGTCTTAATTTTCATTAGCAAAGCCTGTTGTCCTCCCCAGTCTACTTCTAAACCTTATAAAGGGCATGTGTCAAAGCATTCCACATTTAATATTAGCTAATAATCTGTCTTAAATAAACAAGTATTTGTTGCCTTATCCAGAGCAAGGAACAGCCCACATTCACAAAATACAAATCAGAGCTGAATAAGACAGATTGTTCACATGCAAAGAACAACCTGACATAAATGACACATGAAGAAACGATGTATAAAATTTAATCTTTTGTTAAAATGCAAAATATAATAATAAATGCAAATATAATCAGCCTATAGAATTGTTTAGAGGGTTATACTGCTAAGCATATACAACAGGTACATAGTACCTATTCCACAAAGAAAAAAGTCAAAAATCTCCTCCTTAAATGTAACCAAGATCATGTGGGAATGAAGTGAGATGACACAGAAATAAACTGAAGAAAATTAACTTAGAATTAATTTGAAATAAATCATCTGAATGAAGACCTCTCAGCTGATAAAAATGTATTAAACCTTAGAAAATTTTATAGTTGGGCCACAATGTGAATAAAATAAATACCTTGTCCATTATAGTCTGGTCAGTTACTTTTAACATACACATGTATAAATCCTACTATTTATCTCCTGCCAGGCTAAATGTCCTGGCTTAGGTGACACCAAAAAACTACTAGAGCACACACACTGTGGAATCAAAACCAAACCAAGACTGAAAAGCAGATGCAGATTCCCTAAGATTAGAAGACTTGCAGTTAAGTCTCCTCAAAACCAACCTGCAGAGATGCAAGATATAATTATAATCTACAATTAATTTTAAAATAAAGACCTTCTCAAGTGAGAAGCTGCAATCCAAGCCAGGTATTGAGCAGAAGCTACAGACAGAAGCCAGACCTGAAGCCACAAAGTAACATTTCTTTCTCAGAAAAGCATATTTACCACCATGACTATGTCACTATATACAACACATTAAGGACTCTAATGAAATATTTCACAACAAAACAAAATCATTATCTTGAAAAAAGCTACACAGCCCCTATTTAGGATTATCAAAATCTCTTTTTCCTGGCAAAGTGCCCCTTGAATTTCCTACTGCCATTCTGGAACTGCTAGCAAAAGATAAATTACAGGCTTTTTTTAAGAAAAAAATTCAATATGTTACACTAATCAATTTTAATCATCTCAAATTTATCATCAGAAGTCTGAGAACATAGATGTGAATTAGCAGAATTAATTTTGCAACACACTTTCCTGAATGGCACCAAAGAACTGAGTTTTAAAAGAGTAGTGTGAACAAAAATTTGTATTACTTACTGGTATATAATAGATATTCATTTTAGGTGCTTCATTGGCAGTCATTAGCATTCCTAAAAAAGAGATTTCCACATTAAAAATATTGGTCACAAGAGAATAACACTACCTTTTAAAAAATACATATATTTGTGAGGAATTTAATTCACATGATGTAGTAGATTAGTACAGAGGACTTCAAGGATCTCTCCAGGAAAAAAATGGAAAATTTGCTGGTATAAAAGAAAAAAAATAAATTAGAAAGGCAACCTGAGGACTTTTAGGAGAAGAATCCTTCATAGGTTTGGGGAGGAGGAGTGAAATTACATTTCAGGCAGCTCATACACTACATACTCTGCAATTCAACAGCTAATTGGGACCCATAGCAAAATGTTTAGGGAAATATTAAGGGAAGAAAGGTCTGAAGCTTTATTTCCTACATTTTCATCCCTTTATGTTCTCTCTCTTAACAACAGTTCAGCAGCAATTCAAGCAACACCAAGTTCTGACAACTGCAGGCTCACAATTTCCATAACAAATTTAAATAGCTCATCCTATACTAATATTTAGAACTAATCCAGTTACTGTTGCACTGAAAAACCACCTTGGCCATAAATTTGTATAATAAATACAAGGAGGAGCTAGTTTTTTGTTTTGTATTTAAACACACATCTATAGCCTAAACAAAGTCATAAATCATAACATGGTTTATAACTTTATTCACATTTCATCTTGAGAAATCAACACAACAGTAGCTTCTTTCACAAAAAATCAGGATGCTGTGGCTTCAAACACATAATATTAACAATTTTAGCAAAGGTAACATTTGAAATATCTACAAAAACACCTAAGAAATACCATGAATGAGGGTTGCAGATACTCAGAACATTAAAACAACTGCAGAAATACTAAAAACTATGGAGAATCCCCAACTGCCACAGGATCTCCAGCACTTTCAAAATGAGAAATACTATCCATTTTCTTCTATATGCCTAATTTTCTGATTTTGTTGTCTTAATTTTGTCTTCCAAAGTGGCAAAGAGATGGAACATGAGGAAGGGAAGAGCTATCATGTTAGATAACATCCTGATCTGAAAGGATTGTAACATGTGCCACTGAGACTTATGAATAACTGGGTCAATTACTATGGGCCCAGAGGGTAGAAATATAATTTACACCCAACTAGAGGAACACAATTAACATGGGTGGAGTAATCTTTTCTACCTAATCCTTTTATTAAAAACACACAGTGCAGCATATCATGGCAGAAAGCAGGGGGCTTGCCTTCCTGGCAATGCAAGAATGCTTAGTCAGCAAACTGAGGCTAAAAACCAGGTCTGCAGGCAATTTAAGGAGAAAGCAAGAATTTATAGCATATAAATATTATATATATATACACATAGTCTCTTGTACAATATTTATTATTATATAGGATATAGTGATACATTCCCTTAACTTATCAGTATGATCACTACTATTTCAGGAAACAGAGATTTTATCTATTAATTCTGCAGGTGCTATCAAGATGCTAGTAAAGGGCAAAAATCGCCTCTTTGACAGTCTTCCATCAATAATTAGAGGAAAAAAATCAATTTTCATCACACTACATAGGTGTATACTACAGGAGAAATGAAAGAGTTTAAAAAAGGAGCATCTCTGTGAAAAGGGAAGTGCACTAAGCACATTTTCCTTGTTTCAGCCTGCTAGTTTTAACCGATTTTTATGGAAAGAGAAACCACAACCAAACAAAAACTCCATAACAGACTCACTTGATCACTTTAAAAGGGAAATAAGTTAATACTCTTTCTTTTTTCAGAGAAGTTTTAATAAGGACATCTATACAAAGTGGCCTGCATTACGGTATCATGAATTTCAAAATAAAGAAAATATGAGTATGAAGTGGAAGCAAATGGGAAAAACCATCTTAAAAATGCAAATCTGAAATTTCAAACATTTTGTTACAGTAATTGAAACAAATGAGGCACCCAGTTCTACACATTTAAGCCACTGTTAAATTTAATTTTTATTCTACAATGTAACTGAAGCTGAGACAAGACTACTTAAGTCAAGCAAGTGGTAAAGCTTTTTTCCCTAGTGCTATTCCCTGTGCAAAAGATTCATAGTCACTTTAAGAGATCCCCTAAAGTTTGTCTTAGAATCATAGAATAGTTCAGGTTGGAAGGGACCTTAAAGATCATCAAGTCTTGTCATCAAGGGGTTTGTTCCTAAATACACAGGGCTTTGCTTCCCATGAAAGGCAGTACTATGGAAGCTGGCTGATAAAATAATTCAACTAAAACAACCCCAACTACGATAAAAATCCTGACTGTAAAAAAATAGTTCACAGTGGACTCACACACAGTTGACCATAAATATTTCAGAATACTTCACTTTTCTAACTCAAATACATTACAGAATTTACAATTTTCCATAAGTTGAAGTTTATATCACTGAAACAATTCTGTATTTTAAGTTTCAATCATTATTATTCTTCATACTCTGAATGAGCACGAAGTCATGTGAAGCATCTTAAATTATGGAGCAACTGTATTTCATAGAATCATGTAACAGTTTGGGTTGGAAGGGACCTTCAAGATCATCGAGTTCCAACCCCCCTGCCATGGACAAGGACACCTTCCAACAGACCACGCTCAATGCCTGGTCCACCTTGACCTTAAATACCTCAATGGATTGAAGGGGCATCCACAATCTCTCTGGGCAACCTCTTCCACTGTTTCACTACCCTCACAGCAAAGAATTTCTTTCTTATCTCCAGCCTGAATCTCCCCTCTTCCAATTTACATGAATTATTCTTCATCCTCCCACCACATATTCTATTAAGAAGTCCTGCCCCTGCCTTTCTGTAGCCCCCTGCAGGTATTGAGAAGCTACACTGAGATCTCCCCTGAGCCTTCTCTTCTCCAGGCTGAACAAGTCCATCTCCCCCAGCCTAAGAACTGAAGCTGAACCTCCAGCGCTGCAGATTTAGACCATTAAAGCCTGACACAGAGACAGTTTAGAGGTAGGAGGGGAGATATTTTAAACTGGAAACTGGTGTCATAGAATTATAGAACAGTTTGGGTTGGAAGGGACCTTCAAGATCATCGAGTTCCAACCCCCCTGCCATGGACAAGGACACCTTCCAACAGACCAGGCTCAACGCCTTGTCCACCTTGACCTTAAACACCTAAATGGATTGAAGGGGCATCCACAATCTCTCTGGGCAACCTCTTCCACTGTTTCACTACCCTCACAGCAAAGAATTTCTTTCTTATCTCCAGCCTGAATCTCCCCTCTTCCAATTTACATGAATTATTCTTCATCCTCCCACCACATATTCTATTAAGAAGTCCTGCCCCTGCCTTTCTGTAGCCCCCTGCAGGTATTGAGAAGCTACACTGAGATCTCCCCTGAGCCTTCTCTTCTCCAGGCTGAACAAGTCCATCTCCCCCAGCCTAAGAACTGAAGCTGAACCTCCAGCGCTGCAGATTTAGACCATTAAAGCCTGACACAGAGACAGTTTAGAGGTAGGAGGGGAGATATTTTAAACTGGAAACTGGTGTCATAGAATTATAGAACAGTTTGGGTTGGAAAGGACCTTAAAGATCATCGAGTTCCAACCCCCCTGCCATAGGTAGGGACACTTCCCACTACATCAGGCTGCTCAGTGCCTTGTCCAGCCTGGCCTTAAAAACCTCCAGGGATTGAGGGGGCATCCACAACCTCTCTGGGCAACCTCTTCCACTGTTTAACATTAATAAGCACTGAAGGTGCTTGATACTGCTGAGTATCAGCCCTCATTACAACTCTGTCCTATTACAGTATCCTTCAAAAGATAAAAAAGTCGGGAAACTTCAGTTGTGATACCTTAATAAGTGAAAACTGCCCCATGAGCAAATCACACACTGTGGCTTTTGACAGATCAGCAGCTTCCTTTGAAGAAAAAGGCTGAAATTTCTAGAGCCGGACAATCAATAGATACAAATAATACTTTTTAAGGCAAAGTATGAATTATTACCTACCACAGTGAACATACAATGCACCACCTCTTACCTTAAATTTCACAGCAACATGTTCTACTTTTCCCTGCTCTGTCTCAACATCTTACACAGGTTAACACAAGCTTTCCCTTGGGAACTTATGAAGACATTAATATCTCTAACATACCTGAATTTGGATACAAGCAGACATCATTGATATCATGTTCTGGCTCCATTGATGTAAATACTTTTCCCTGAAATTGTATAAAAAAACCTGATTAGATACAACAACAAACAAAACATTGAAATTTAGTAAATCTAAATCTTAATAATACATATAGAAATAAATATGACAGAACAAAGATGGAATAGATCCTGCAGAACAATAAATCAAGGCTGGACAAGGTACTGAGCAGCCTGATGTAGTGGGAGGTGTCCCTGCCTATGGCAGGGGCGTTGGAAATTGATGATTTTTAAGGTCCCTTCCAACCCAAACTATTCTATGATAAATTGTTAACAAAGTCTTCAAAAATAACACAAAGAACCCAGTACTGTATTTTGTCTCTGATTTGATCTCTTACAAGGTTATAGAAGAATCACAGAGTGGCACTTTAAATTTCTCAGCTCACACTTCTGTTTTGTGGGGTGATGACTGTAAGAAGCTGGCACATTACACTTATAACCTGCCTTTCGTTGAAGTCTGATATAATTATTATTAATTATCAATTATTTTAAATAAGTCTCACTAGCTGAAATGACAGACTTAAGATTGGAATTCAATTCTGGTTCCCCACTCTGCTCCTGTCGACATAAATGAAACACAGCTCAAAACTTTATCTGTGATTTGTAAACTCAGTATTAAAAAGAGGCCTAAATACAAAATAAAACTAGTAAAATCAGTGGTTTATAAACTCAGTATTAAAAAGAAGGCTAAATACATTAAAACTAATAAAAGGGGAGTAGAAAGGGGTAGATTTAGACTTGACATAAGAAAGAAATTCTTTACAGTGAGGGTAGTGAAGCACTGGAAGAGGTTGCCCAGAGAGGCTGTGGATGCCCCCTCAATCCCTGGAGGTGTTTAAGGCCAGGCTGGACAAGGCACTGAGCAGCCTGATGTAGTGGGAGGTGTCCCTGCCTGCGGCAGGGGGGGCGGAACTTGAACATCTTAAAGGTCTCTTCCGACCCCGACTATTCTGATTCTATGATTCTAAAACCAGTGAATGCATCCAGTGCTATCTAGTTGAGAGCAGATTTGAAGTTACAAAGGTTATTTAAGAAAAAAGGTAAAAGTGAGAAACAATGTTGTCCAAGAAAAATAAGAACAGAGTCTGGAAAACCCAGACAAAATACAGGTGCTCTTATAAGCCAAGACACAAGAGAGCCAGCAAAGGAAGAGGCTCTAAGAATCCCAAGCATGAGAGTACATGCCTACACAGTTGTAAATGAAGGACAGGAACAGAGCAAATTTTGCTCCCGTTCCTTTCTTTTCTTTCCCTGCAGCAATCCCACCTACCTTTCTGAGCCCTTCCTTCCCCTCCCAGTTCCACGATGTCACCCCACCCACCTCTGGCCTCTAGCCGATGACTAATAGGACTCCTCCCCCACCCCATTCTCAGCAGACAAAAGCCTCACCATCCCCACCCCAAGGCACGTCTCAGCATGGGGTTATTCTGGTATCAAAGCCATATGCTGCTCTCCACCCCACAGTCTGCCTCTGCCTTGGTTCCCAGCCAGAGATAGTCAGGAACCAACATCTGGGAGAAGTGGAGCCAGCTGGAACATACCCTAGGAAAGAGTCCAAAGCTATCTTTGCCTTCCAGCAGTGAAAAAAACCCCTCCCTTTTCCCACCTTGCAGCCTTTCATTGAGGGAAATATATATACACACTCCTAGGAAAAAGATGGAGATGAGCCACACTGCAGATGTTTTAAACAAGAAGCAATAATTTATTTGCTCTGCTAAACAATGAAAAGTCACTGCAGTGGAGCTTCCCTCAAACTGCTTGTGAGAGGCTGCTGAAAGTTCAGCAAGAAGGACAGCAATAGAGAACTGAGTGCTCAAATAGAAAAAAAAAGTTCCTCTAAACTACTGTAGTGGCTTTTGATATGCTTCATTCTGAAGCTGGAAGAGCATAGATGTGTTTTTAGAAGAAATACAGTGACTAAACAGCTCCTCAAATCAGAACACGTTACAGTAGACTTCCTATGAAATTATGGAGTTGTTGCAGGTTGCATTGTCAGAAATACCAATACGAAAGAAATGAAAGAATATCTAATGGAATAAGGAAAGAAAATCGAATGAAAATTAGAGATTTCA
The DNA here is from genome assembly GCA_013400935.1 of Turnix velox. Taxonomy (NCBI): domain Eukaryota; kingdom Metazoa; phylum Chordata; class Aves; order Charadriiformes; family Turnicidae; genus Turnix; species Turnix velox. The sequence continues at coordinate 16,174 of VZTY01020803.1, forward strand.
ACTTCAGAGGTGCAAAACAACTGGAAAAGAATGGGTTTGATGGATGGACCACTTGCTGGATAAGGAGCTGGTTGAATGGTCACACTCAAAGAGTTGCAGTCAATGGCTCCTTGTCCAAGTGGAAACCAGTGAGGAGTGGTGTTCCTCAAGGATCAGTACTGGGACCAGTGCTATTGAACATCTTTGTAGGAGATACGGACAGTGGGATGGAGTGCACCCTCAGCAAGTTTGCAGATGACACCAAGCTGTGTGGTGCAGTTGATAGAGCAGAAGGAAGGGATGGCATCCAGAGGGACCTTGACAGGCTTGAGAGGTGGGCCCAAGCCAACCTCAGCAAGTTCAACAAGGCCAAGTGCAAGGTCCTGCACCTGGGTCAGAGCAATCCCAAGCACAGACACAGGCTGGGTGGAGAGTGGCTTGAGTGCAGCTCTGAAGAGAAAGACTTGGG
>VZTY01020807.1:0-51252 GCA_013400935.1 Turnix velox
TAAGGGGCCACCAAGTAAAGCACTTGGCCTTTAAAAAAAATCTTTGTCAAAGTATTCACCAGAAACTATTAAGGGGAGTACAGGGAGAGGAGGTGAGAGGCACAGCTCTGCCACCCATTAGAAGGGACAGTAGGCAATGGTGATCATGGTACAAGAGCACCTGCAAAGTGCTACATCACTAAGTGTCTCCCAGAGTATAACACCAGGGTGTCAAGAGAGGTTCTTCTCCCCCTCTACTCTACCCTGGTGAGACCACATCTGTAATATTGTGGTCAGTTCTGGTCTTCTCAGTTCAGGAAGGACTGGGAATTGCTAGAGAGTCCAGCACAGAGCAACAAAGATGATGAACGGATTGGAGCATCTTCCTTATGAGGAAATAGTGAGACAACTGGGTGTCTTTAGCTTGGAGAAGGGGAAGCTGAGGGGTGATCTCATTCGTGTTTATAAATATGTGAAGGACGAGTGTCAGGAGGATGGAGCCAGGCTCTTCTCAGTGACCTCCAATGTTAGGGAAATGGGAGCAAACTGGAACATAGGAAGTTCCACAGAAACATAAGAAAAAGCTTTTTCAGGGTGAGGGGAAGAGTTAAGTAAACGTGTCTGGATATAGACGGTGTAGGGATTCCTACTCTGGAGACATTCAAACCCCACCTGAACATCTTCCTGTATGACCTGATCTGGGTGTTCCTGCTCCAGCAGGAGGATTGGACTAGTCAATCCTTTGAGGTCCCTTCCAATTTCTGATATTCTGTGGAGGTCAAATCCACTGGAGGTCACAATTGCTGAGAGACTGGAAAGGCTGAGCAGTGGGAACATGGGGTTATAGAATTCACTCTCACCAATATGAAATCTTGCATGCAGAGAGGTATTCTTTTCATTGCTTACACTCACTCCTAGGCTCTGATTTAAAAATTACAGTCTGGAAAAAAACAGCCTCTCCTGTTCTTCAGGAAAATCACTTCTCTTTCCTCACCCCCTGCTGTTTGGAAGCCACATGGCCTGCACAACTCCAGCCACAAGCACCTGTCTGGTTAAAGCCCTAGAGGATGTCTGTTTTTCCATGAAGAAGCTATTCCAATCTTTGCCCATTGCTCACCTCTTTTAAGAAATGATGGAAGATGGATGTGTTTAGTTGTCAGACAACACACAGAGCTCCATATTCAGGACAGGTCCTGTAAGTCACTGCCTTTCAGACTCATCAGTTTGAGATCACCTAAAAATTTCCAGGTGGAGACAATTTTCCACCCATCTTGACACATTCTGACTCCCTTGGCTCTTGCAAGCCATGTTTTCCTTGAACAGTAAAGATGGACAGACTGAGTGTTCTTGTGTGTCCAGGGGTTAGAGGCCAGTGCCCTACACAAGGTCACTGTCAGACCATGGGGATCAATTTAATAATGGTTTTTCAGTGGTCCTGTGTGGCAGTTAGCAACTCCTGCCTACATACTGCTTGCGGAGTGAAGACAAACATATGGGTTCTCAGTGACACTGCAGATGAAAAATAACAGCCTCGAGCTCTCAAAGCCAACTCTAAGAATTTTCTAATAACTGCTTGTTAACACTCCTATGAGCCAGGTGCATGCTCTCATTAGCCAAAACCACTGAAAAAATGAGTATCCCAGGGACCATTAGGTCAATTTTTATTTTCAAACCCAGACAGGCACTGATTTGTCTCATGTGCAGCATCCAAGCCCAGATGACACCAGCACAGCAAGAAGCGTGGCTGATGTTCTCCAGCTGGGTAGGTGATGCATGGGGAGATGGTGTGACTTTTGGAGGCTGAACTCCTTTTTTCCAAACAAGGAGATCTCCCCTGTCACTCATTGATCCCATGACAGGGAAAGGGCTGGCTGTGGCTGCTCCTGCACTGCTGGGAGCACTGTGTGAGCAACCAGATGGAAGCAAAGGTGCTGCTGATTAACATCATGAATGATGTCACATGAAAAAGGACTTAGACAAGGCTTACTAACACCTTCCTGACCTCACTATTGCTTAAAAAGAAAAATTCCGTTCAACAAAACAAAATTTTCATTGTTAGCAATGGGTCCTGTGTGGCTTAGTTTGATAAAATTAGGAGGCTGAAGACGGATGATGCTCCAAATCACTTCTGAGCTAACACAGAGACAGAAACAGATAGAGTACTTGAAACACTGGAGTGTAATTTTTAATTTTGAAGGGCTGAGCATAAAAAGTTATCTCATTGCCAAATTACCAGCTTAGCCTTTGACTTACTAGCTCCTGCCTTGGGCATAGGTAAATGAACCAAGCCACACTCCCAGAGTGTGACAGACTTAGGGTCATCCGTAGAATTTCAGAAACTATTGCAAAACCTTCTCACTGGCAGCCCAGAGGGAGAAAACAAAGAAAATATGTTCAAAAACAAATGTGGCCTTCCCAGATGACATCACCACCAGGTAAAACACACAGAGTGTGAAAGGTAATCTGCCCTTTGATGGCAGAACTAGGAATAAAGGATGTGTATTGGAGGAGGGGATATTCAGGCTGGATGTAAGAAAGAAGTTCTTTCCTGTGAGGGTGGTGAGACACTGGAACAGGTTGCCTTGGATAGGTGCTGCACATCAGAGAGCTCATTCAGACAGGATTAGTGCTGTCACCATAACCTGCGTCATCAGAGAATTTCAAGCTCTCAGCCACTCATGTAGTGCCTTGTTCTTATGGGCATGAATTTCTCCAGTACCAAAGTAGACTGGTGCCCAGCCTGAAGATATCTCTCATGGCTATGTCTGAATAATCAGAGCAGACACTCATGCTCATGTGCAATGCAAGGTCTGCCAGGCAAAGCTGTTGCAGGAGCTGAAACAGCCACCCTGAAAGTGACCTTCTCCAGCAGGTCTCCTTGCCCAGAGAGGTCGTGGTTGCTCTCTCCTTGGAGGTGGTCAAAGCCAGTCTAGATGTGGCACTGAGCAGCCTAATCTAATGGGAGGTGTCCCTGCCCATGGCAGGGGGTTGGAGCTAGATGATCTTTAAGGTCCCTTCCAATCCAAACCATGATTCTATGATGTGGGGACAGTGCTCTCACCCCAGAACTACAGAGGTCAACCACAAAGTCACACCATGCACCACAGGGGACTCTCACTGCTTGGAAACTCTATCTTGCTGCTTCATGTCTTGGGAGGGGAATCTGGTCCCACAGCCAGGCCATGCTTTATTTGTTTAAAATAACTGGAGGTACCTCTCAGAGCACACATCTGGAGCCTGAGAGAAATGCTGAAGATGCAATGAAGTGCAAAAAAAAAAAATTATTGCATGTATTACTGTAAAATCACTGGGGCAGCATGGAAATAATCTGAGCTCCTTACCTGTCTCATTTTCTTCTTCTGCAAGAAAAAATAATGGCTTGCTTTGGAAAGATTTTGCACAAATCTTTGGAGCATCTATGAAATAAGACTAAGAGATTGAGTGGGCAGTTTTGAAAAACAGCAATATTTCAAGGTTCTTCTGGCCTGTGCTTCCTACAAGTAAAGTTCCACGTACACAAAGCTGTCTTTGTACTCAGTGGTAACAAAAATCAGCCATGACATCAAAAATCAGCACATAATTTATCTCGAGGAAAGACTTAATTTTTAAGAATGTGATCTTGAAAGCCTTTCTATCTCATTATCAACAGATAAAAGACACTTAAATGAAGACTGTTTACTTAACCATCCACCAAAAGATCACTCTTCATTCATTGCAGAATGAATGAATTCTGCAATGTAGCAGAATTTCAAGGTTAGTAAGGCTCAGTGCTTTCCTCCTGCAGCTTTTAAAAGAGTTACTAGAGTCCTTGGGAGATGGAGATACTAAATCCTTTGTTTTCACACCACCTTCCACTCCCCTTCGTGCTCTGCCAGGAAGCTCATTTGGGGCTCTGCAAACATTTTACCATTAGCAGCTTTCAGTAATTTAAAACAGGCACTTGCTATTTCATAGAATCATAGAATGGGTTGGGTTGGAAGAGACCTTAAAGATCATCCAGTTCCAACTCACCTGCCATGGGCAGGGACACCTCCCTCTAGACCAGGTTGCTCAGTGCCTCATCCAGCCTGGCTTTAAACACCTCCAGGGAGGGGACATCCACAACCTCTCTGGGCACCCTCTTCCAGTGTCTCACCACCCTCACAGGAAAGAACTTCTTTCTTAGATCCACCCTGAATCTCCCCTCTTCCAATTTACATCCATGACTCCTAGTCCTTCCATCACATACCCTATTAGAAAGTCCTACCCCAGCCTTTCTGTAGCCCCCTTCAGATATTGCGAAGCTACTCTTAGGTCCCCCCTGAGCCTTCTCTTCTCCAGGCTGAACAACCCCATCTCCTTCAGCCTGTCCTCATAAGGGAGATGCTCCAGCCCTCTGATCATCTTCATGGCCTCCTCTGGACCCACTCCAACAGCTCCATGTCCTTATGTCAAGTGCTCTAGCACTGGACACAGTACTCCAGGTTGAGCTTCACTAGAGCTGAGCAGAGGAGCAAAATCACCTCTTTTGACCTGCTGGTCACACTTCTCTTGATGCAGCACTTTCCTCATGGGACCTTGGAAGCCATGAGGCCAGCATCCCTGGGTCTCCTCTGAGCATCACCCCAAGCAAGGAAAATAAATTAGGCTCTGGAAGCAGCTGCTGGTAGCCCATTTCAAAAGGTACAGCTAATTTGCACCTCCTCAGATATTAATTACAAGTTCTCTCTCCAGCCGTTGTTGGTAGCAAAGTACAGGCAACAGGAAGGCTTGCTGCTGCTCCCCAGAGTTTGTCAGTCTCCTTTCTCATGCTCCTGCTCAGTCTCCACGGAGGACACGTCACATATTCTATATTAACTGTCAGCACAGAGCTGTCTGCCTGAAAAAAATAAGCAGTAAGACATCTGCTGGTGTGCAAAGGTCTTTGGCCTCCTTCACACTCGCTGTTGAATTTCAATATGCTGGGGATGTGGGGCCAGGCACAACAATGGGGAAATGAATCATGATACTAATGGAGAATCACTCTTTTCTCCAGCAATTACAAGCCCAGGAGTTCAGGATTAGGGTGGGCTGGGATCTTCCTGGTTTACAAGGAGATACCAAAACCATATCCAAACTAGCATACTGACTAACTGGCATAAGGAAAGCAAGAGATAACAATATTGGACTGCAGTCAGTAGATTGAAAGTCAGGCTGGATGAGGCACTGAGCAACCTGGTGTAGTGGGAGGTGTCCCTGCCCATGGCAGGAGGATTGGAACTGGATGATCTTTAAGGTCCCTTCCAACCCAAACCTTTCTATGATTAATTTTTAAGAAAGGTTCCTGAGCCTGTTTGACAATCATCATTGACTCAGTGCCTGATTTATCAATACATGGATACTTCTATAAAGGCCCTCATAGTATCTTCCACAGGTTGTATTTTGAAGGAAATGCTAAATTTGTGCAGCCACAGCTCAGAAGCATCCTTCTTCACTAATGCATCTGTTCATAACTATTGATAGCCATCCATGCACCTTTAATTATCTCTATGCTTAACTACTGTTCCCATCGCAGACCTTGGGGGACAATCAAATTAATAATGCTGAGACACAAGTAAAGGAAGCTGTTCCAAATCCTCCAGGAGCTAAGGAATTTCTTTCTTTGTTTCCTTTAAGCATGAAAAATGAACCTGTGTTTTGAACAAATAAGAAGGTAGGAGGCTTCTGAGGCTGTTTTTCAGGAAAACAGAAATAAGGGCTTTAACCACATGCCAGTCCCTACTCAGGGGGAAAAAAAGCAAAAAAAAGAGGAAAAAGTAATCAGCAAAAATCACCAACTGCCCGTCAACTTCGCAGCCAGATTTCTTAAGCAAAGATTTCTCCTGTAGACAGAATAGACCTATGTAAGAGTAACTTAAAGAAAAAAAAATCTTTGTGCAGACTGGAACAAAGAGAAATTGTCTGATAATCTGCTGTGAGACTTCAGCTTACTTATGACTAATCAATGCATTTCCCTTTGCCATGGGAGCTGCATTAATTATCACAAAATCAGAAAGGGCTTTGACCAGCTCTCCTCTGAGTCACCAGGAAAAAAATTAAAACTAATAAGCTATTATTTTCTTCACTGTCTCTCTACAAAATCTCATAACAGCCAGAAATGCAGATCAAAAAATGCGACACACTCCAATTTCCCTTGATTTAATTTCCTCCAGCTGACTAATTTAATTGCAATATTTGCCTGGTACCTTGAGTTCTGCTTTCTAGCTCTCTTCTTGATGCTCAAACCTACTCCCTAGTTCAGTTCCCTAAGCTTAAATCAGCACAGATGTTTCCAGATTTTTATTTGTTAGAGACTAATTGCCCTCATTCCCCAATGGATCAGTCCATAGGGATCAGATATCCTGTGTGCAAACTCAGATGCAGCACACACACACATCATATGTCTATCTAGAAAAGGTTGGGTAATTAGGTATCTCAAAAAGGATAAATTGCTAAAATTGAGGCAGATAAAAAATGAAATTTGGATTATTTTTTTTAAATCTTCCTTGAGCCTGAAAGATGTAGCTGGCTAGCAAAGCAACTGGAGCAAAATTAGGATGTAGCTTAGCCACCAAGAACTCAAACATCAGGGTAAGATGATATTTTCAAAGTCTATAACATAAAAAGCTTTTAATGGATTTCAGACTTAATTTTTCCCCTTTGTTAAGCTTCTGGGCTTAGAAATTATGAAAAATAATGGCAACAGTGAAATTATAACTCAAAATGAGGTCATAGTTTTAGATGGAATGAGAGAGAGATGTTTTATTCTTACTGGGTATCCACTCCCTCTCCCTGTGCCATAAGTCAATTGAGTTCCTAAAGCAGAGTCATCCTGCAGCTCCTCTGAACCAGGTTTGCCCCTGCCCTGCATTATGTCCCAACAGTAGTCAAGTTTTTGGGGACAAACACTGAGAAAGTATGAATAATGCTCTTGAGCTGGAGGTGAGCCCCTGCGTGTGTGAATCTTTTTATATGCATATATTTTCTAGTTTGGGAGTTAAGCAGCAGATTTTCAGAGGTAAGAGATAAAAACTTTAAACATTTTGGAGATTTATACCAAACACAAATCATTAGAGACAGGACACTCTCATGATTACCCAAGAGCCTGCATCACTTGTCTCAAGAGCAAGAAGACTGACTACATCACACACTGCCATGGCAGAGGGGAAGGGTACAAAGCACAAACCCACTGCCAACATTGCCAAAGGCCCCAGTTACATACCAAAGGTCCCCAAGCATAGGAAGAAGGTAGATTTAGGCTGGATATAAGAAATACTTTATGGTGAGACACTGGGACAGATTGTCCAGAAAAGTTGTGGATGTCCTCTCCCTGGAGGTGTTTAAGGCCAGGCTGGATGAGGCACTGAGCAATCTGGTGTAGTGGGAGGTGTCCCTGCCCATGGCAGGTGGGGTGGAACTAGATGATCTTTAAGTGTGTTAAGTGCATAACTTACACATATCTAGCAGTTGCTCTTGAGACAAATTCTTCTGCACACACTCATTGCTGTATCTCTATTCTCATGCAAATCCCAAAATACCCCACTACTTGCCTAACCTTAAAAGCTGAAGCCTTTCTTACTAGCTGCAATCCTGCCAGCAGCACAACAGCAGGCTGTCAGGTTTCAGATTGAAGGTGCCTGTTTGTGATCTCAATAACATCCATCGAGGCCTTGACTCTATCTTGATAATTTTTCAAAATAAACATTCCCAATTTGGGATTCAGGCTGCATGAAAAGGCAAGGGAAGGAAGAATCCAAACTACAGAAATACCTCTTTTCCTTGCAGCTGCCAGTCTTCTGCTCTTTGAAGACTCTCTGCAAGAGCTGGCCAGAGAGACTTGAGCTTCATTTTGTTCACAGTGGAAATGCAAAAGATATTTTTTTTCCTTTATTAAATTATGAAATGCCTTTCCAAAGGAAGAAAAGTATCAACTGCTAGGTTTTGACTCCCCATTTCTCCTCCCACTGCTGTTTCTGTATTTTGAAATATAAGGTTATTTCAAACTAAAAATACCAAAACCTGTCATTCGAATCCAATTGATTTCCAAAATACTGCTTTTTTTTTTTTCCTTTGCAAAGTTAAGCTGTCAAATCAATACTATTTCTGCATGCTGCACATGCAGAAACATATAATTTCATCAAACCACCATCTTCCAAAGTAAGTCTTTTGCAAAGAAACGTTCAGATGAGATACAAACCTACTATTTGCACAATCAGCCAGGCTGGGACAAAGATGGTACAAATCCAGTACATTTCTCAAAGCATAACAACTGGAAAAAGTAGAGATAAAGAACTAATCTGTAGCAGTACTCTTTTCATTCAGTCTTGTAGAAATATAATAATATAGTACTAATTAGTTACTGGATCATCAGGCGGTTGAACTAGATGATCTTTAAGGTCCCTTCCAACCCAAACTATTCTATGATTGTACACAGAATATAAAAGGCAGAGGACATACTATGGCATAAAACTAGAGAGTAGGGCAGCTTTCCTTTATTTTCAGGTGTTCAGTTTCCCTTCCAGGTCTGTCTCCTTGAGCAAGTCAGATGGTCACCAGTCATGGTGCAGTCAGATGAGACCCACCTTACCCACTGGCAGCACACCCCAAGCTTTCTCTGCTGCTCTTTCCTGTAGTCTCAGTGCCACCAAATCTCAACTGAGAAGAGGAATCAAACATTCAGCTTACTCCTCTCTACCTCAAAGCTCCCTCTGGGAAGAGGAAATCATAAAGAGATCTCCCAGGAGGCAACAACCAGCAGCATCTCAGAGACTGAGATTCTCCACAGAGAGGAGCTTGCAGTCAGTATTTATACTTACACAAAAGAAATAGCTTGTCAGCCAGAGAAGTCAGTGCTCTGAGCTTTCTCCTAGTTTTCTCCCAAGGGAAAATGCTCCTATAGGTGAGGAGCTACCTGGCTCTGCCACAGACTTAGGTTTAACAGCAAGATTCCTCCACAAAGAGCTCCTCCTGCAAGTTGATTAAGTGCAAAGCCAAATGGGAAGAGGCATTTCCCAACACAGTCCAATGTTTAGCATCCATTTATCCTCTCAGGGGTCACACTCACCCATCTCACAGTGGATACAAGAGGCATTTTTTTGGTTGGTTTTTGTTTTTCATCAGAATGTTCTTCAGTTATAATGATTCAGTTTAATTGAAATTATTTGAAAAAAATGTTCTTTTCTGTTAATTGCCATTAAGGAATTATAACGAGACATGGTCCTACATTAAATTTTCCATTAAGAGTTTCATTTCAGAACTGTGACATTTTAGTTCCTGTTCTATTATACAGCTTTGATGGTTTCTGTGTTTCTGGTTTATGACAAATCTACTATATCTCATAATACATGTTGCTATGACTGACAGGTTCTACCATGATGGAATGTACAAGCTGAAACACTCTGGACTTTTTATTTTAAAAAATAGCAAGGCAAAGAGGTACCAAATACATCTCTAGAATGAAAATTCTACACTTGGTTCCAATGAAGCAAGGAGAAGAAAGGTGACACAAAGATCAAAGTATTGCCTGCTTGAAAACTGACAAATCACTTCCTTGTAAAGTAGATGGGAAGCACTTTGAAAAACAGAAAAAAATCTGATGTTTCATTTAGCAAGCCAAATCCCAGCCACCTCTAATGCAAGGAAGAGAAACATCAGTGTGATTTGCTTAACAGGTTGTCATGGTACACCATTATCAGTGAAGCCTGTTCCTCACTATTAGCAAGGTGTCACAAAATGATGGGAAGACAAAACAATGATAAAAGTAAATGTGAAATATCAGAGTTCCAAAGCAAAAACTCTGGTCTAATTTCAAGACATGTTTTCACCTGACAGGACATTTGTTGCCCTGGCCCTGTCCATGAGGCTTTGTGACTGTTCACTCCAGCCATCAGTCTGAAGCAGAGATGTTACAGAATCATAAAATGGTTTGTTTGGAAAAGACCTTAAAGATCATCCGGTTCCAATCCCCTGCCATGTGCAGGGACACCTCCCACTACACCAGGTTGCTCAGTGCCTCATCCAGCCTGGTCTTAAACACCGCCGGGGAGGGGGCATCCACAACCTCTCTGGGCAACCTGTTCCAGTGTCTCACCACTCTCACAGTGAAGAGCTTATTTCTTCTATCCAGCCTAAATCTCCCCTCTTCCAATTTGCATCCCATCTCCAGCATAAAAATCTTTTCACCTGCCAGCCACTGAATCGTAGAAATATCAATACATGAAATAACCTACACAAAGCATCTGTTGAAGCCACATCCTGGATCACAGAGAAGATGTAGGTTGTAGAAACTGATTCAAATTGCTGAGATAATGAGTAGGATGTGCATTTAGCAATTAAAAAATAGGTCAGGTTATATATTGCTGTAGAACTGTAAGAAATCTAATAATAGCTAAAAAAAAAAATAAGTCAAATTAGTAAGAAGTTAATGACCAGGAGAAGAGTTCCCTGTTATTCAAGGAGGGCTAATACTAAACATCATTGCAGAGGATATGGTTCACTACTAAAAATGATGGATTCATTTGTAGAGATATTTCAGTTATTTGTGACAAAAAAATAAGAATTTAGACTACATGGGGAAAGCAATAGCCCAGAAGACATTTATATAAATTATATGTTTTCAAGTCAGCTCTGTCTGCTGAGATTCGCTGCCAGGTACTTAGAAGTGGTGGAGGTAATCCGAGGTCTGTTAGAGCTTATCTTTGAAAACTTCGGGATGGCAGCAACTCTCAGAAGAGCAAAGAACAGCAAACATGGTAGGGAATTACAGGCCAGTCAGCTTAACTTCAATTTCCAGAGAAAAAAAACCTGCAATAAATCGTGAAATAAACCCTTTCTAAATGCCTAAGATGTGACAAGGCAGTGAGGAACAGCCAACATGGATTTGTCAAGAACAAACATCAAGCCAATCTCGTGTTTTTCTATCACAGGATAGTAGGACTCATGGAGAGGAAGATGTGGTTACTGCTGTACTCAACAACCTCAGGACCTCACCTTTGACATTGTCCTACATGATATTGTCTTAAGCCAGCTAGAGATAAGATTTTTAGTGTGGTAACACATGAGATGAAAACACGCTAGGAAAGAAGCTTTTAAGGCCAGGCTGGATGAGGCATTGAGCAACCTGGTCTAGTGGAAGGTGTCCCTGCCCATGGCAGGGGATTGAAACTAGGTGATCTTTAAGGTCCCTTCTACCCAAACCACTCTAAACTGATGGAACGGACTTCTATGCTCTACTGGGTGAGGATTTATCTTGGCCCATTCTCACTGTCTGACCTAGGCAAACCAGTAGGTTTGGAGACAACGCCAGCTAAGGGAGCACTACCAGCAAATGAGAGGCAACAGGCACTCAAACCAAGTTTGACAAACAAGATAAATACTCCACAGCAAAAGTAGGCTGTGGTCACCAAAGTCCTGCACAGAGGCTTACAGTTAAGTAGGAAAGATCCAGCACATGGCCATGGACTAAGGACTATTGTGAGACAAACCAGTGCCAGAGGCAAGGAAAGCAGGGATGGGCAAGCCATGTGGCAATGGTGAGGCTTTCTAGTACCTACAGCCTGCCCATGGGGCACTGCCATCTAGGAAAGACATGGCTGGATTGGGAAACCAAGAAAGGGCAGCTGAGGAGAGATGAAGAAACTAGGATGCAGCTTAAAGAGTAGTAGGGAAAGTAATAGAAATATGCAAGTTCAAGTGATGCAAAGGTGAGACAGAAGGTGAGACAGACAGATCACCGGCCATGTCTGCTATGAATGAAGTATTAATGAATGTCTCAATTGCAGCAACACACATTTAAGGTCAGCATGAAAAGACATTGAAGTTGAGAATTAAAAAAGCATTAGAACTAACTGCCCAAAAGCATAACAAGCATCTATTGCTGAAGTTCTGAGAGAAGATCAGGCAAATAAATGTAGGGGATGCTATAATTTAAGAAGTCCCACTCAGAGAAGTGGGTGGGCAGATGAAGCCACCCCAAACTCCTCTCCCCTGCATCCAACTAACTGTTGGCTGCCCAATGACAGACACATCACTCACTGCAAGTCGGGAGGATACTCTCTGTTTTTTTTTTTTCTTTATTCATTATCAGTCTTTACTTTTCTTCAAGGAACTAATAAACCTCCTAAGGAGGCATCACACTCATCACTATTAGCAAGTCATGAAAAAACTGTCTCTGTGAACAGGACAATTGATTCTCCCAAGGTAGTCTGCAGTATTATAAAATATAAAGGGATTAATTCTGCTGTCTAACAAAGATGCTGCTAAATGGAAAATAAAATACTCTTCCATAACAGGCAGTGTAAGCTGAGTCCATTTAAAAAGGACAATACTGACATTTTCCACCATTCTCTTCCCCCCCCCTCAAAAAATCTTTAGGCTAATAAAGAGGCACCTGTCATTTTAATGCAAGAGTCAAGGCTGAAAATTTTCACCTCACATCGATTTCTCTAAAATATCACCTACAGACTGTGCCCTCAGAGGAACAAAGAGGATGTTGATACAAAATAGGAGCCAGGAGCTGGGTTGGCCACAGGGAGAGAGTGTGTGAATTATCCCCTGATGGAAAATTAAAAGGAGAAGAGGAAGGGTAGGGGAGGAAATGGGGATTCTCTTGCTCCTCTGGACAACAGTGGGATCCAGCCAGTGCTGAACAAACACAGACACGCAGCCTCCCAAACGGCACAGAGCTGTAAATCCTCAGGATCAAAGCCATAAACCAATCACCCACTCGTGTCAGGCCCAGAATAAATTTCACCCATGAGACAATATTAATCAGCTGGGCAGGTGCTCTAAGTGCTGCACTCAGACACAGCCTCCAAAGACAGCACTGCCAGGAACAGTGTGCAAAACTGAACTGAATTAATGCTCCTTTTTCTTTTTACCTCCCTGTTTGTAGGCTCTTACACAGAGTAATTTCCAGAGTGGAGCATTTTGCCTTCATGATGTACCCCCTTCTCACCCCAGACCTCACCATGTTTCTTTAGAATATAATTTCTCCCTAAACCTGGACTCCCAGAAATGCTAATCCCAGAGACAGAGCCGTAGAGTAAACCTTAAATAACCCTAATAAAATTGTAAATACTTATTAATTTCATTCATTTTATTCCAAAGCAAGGACAGCCACAGCATGATGGCACAGCCTGGACCAAACATTAAAAAAAAACCAAAAAAACAAAAAAACCTATAAATTCTTCCTGTAAAAAACTTTGGGGTTTTGTCAACCCTTTGCCTTCTGCTGATACCCACCAGGAGCTGTGTGCCCTGAGAAATGAGGGTCACATCTTTATATTCCAGTGCCCAATGTCCTCAGATTTCTTATCTGCATCAGCAGAACACCATTTGTGACCTTCAGACAAGCATTGCCTTGAAAACAAAATTTTAGCTGAGTAGCAACTAATAAAAAGCAAATACTTGGGGTTCCTCCAGATTTCCAGCATCAGCATGCTGGGTATGACCCCGAGTCTGACAGCAGATCTACAGTTTTGCTCTCTTTCTTTACTTTCTTCAATTTAATTTATGCTTCTCTTCCCAGTCTTTCCATCCCATTGGAGCTACTCTCAGCTTTGCATTCAGCAAGTGACTGGTTTCAGGTGGTTAATTTTCTCTCTTCACACTGAAAACACCCCAGTTTCTGCTCTCAACCAACAGACCTGACCTTCCCTTCTGTACTGCCTGGGCTCCAACAGCAGAGATAAAGCTGCAATCTGGCTCTGCAAATGAAAATCAGATGTAAAATGCAACCTGGAGGGCAAAACAGCAAAGAATTCGATTTGGCAGCATTTTATCCCTACTTAGCACAGGTGTAAATGGCTCCATAAGGGCAAAGCAGAGGAGACTCCAGCCCAGAGATGATTACTCAGTGGCTGAGGTTTATCTCCATTCCCTTGTATCTTCCCAAGCTCCTCTCAGTGATTGCCTAGAGCTTGTGCTGGGTAGAATTTAGACTCCTGTCAGCTGCATTGCATATTAATAGCTTAAATATACAGGAAAAAATATCAGATATATTAAAAACTGTACAATCTTGTCACACTTCTCATTTTATTTTAAAATTAATAGCCCCTGGTTTAAATTCCAGGGGGAAAATTAAATAATGTTACACCTACCATACTTTGTCATTATACCATCTTTAATTATCAAAACAGGTCTTCAATATCTTTAACTTTTTTCCATGTTGTCACTAGCCCCTAAATTATTTGTGTGCAACACACTTTAATAAGCACAGCATTTCACAACAGCCAAGTTTTGGGGATATAATTTTACTAGAATTAAGCTTTTAAGACAGAAGGAAGAACCCCCAGAAGCAGTTCTCAAAAAGGGAAAGAGATGGGCAAAAGCACATCAATTTTGCACTTCTCTTGGTGCTTTTGGGGTAAAAACCAAAAAGCCCAGCCTCCTTTTCTGTGGGAAGGAGAGGAGAAGGGATGACAAACAGCATCTTTATTATTTTCCCTTGATATCAAGGAGAGTTTTCTAAAAGGGCATTGAGACTGAGAAAGGGATCCTTCTTTTTTTACCATCTTTTCCAAACAGCTCTACCTGAAGCAGCCAAGTAAAGCTTTACATCAGTGGAGCATTACAAAGCCTAAAACATCCCCTCACACCCTCAGCATCTTAGGCCTCCCAGCCCTCCAGCAAGACTGACCAGTGCTATACTGGCTGTACATGTGAGAAACCCAGGCACAGAGACATCAAATGATGCAGGGAGCCAGAAACAGAAGAAAATCAACAAGGACATCTCCAAAACACTCAGATATAAAAAGTGTCAAAGGAGCTCCAGTTAGGCACCTACATAAAAAATTCTATCCAAACTCAATCTGATGAGCACAATGGACATAGGAAGAACATGATGAAAGAGCAAGACTGAAGCCAGGTAGAGCACCTGAGGATCAAACCCAGCTGGATGATCCTATCCCTGTGATTTTGTCCCACTTCAGTTACAACAGCCTTGAGAAAAGCTGCCAGAAACACCAATGTCACTCTTCCAGACTGCCTTACTGCTATTGGGTTTTTTCATTACCAAATGGACTGGCTCTCTGGGCACAGTTATTTTTCCTCCATGACTAAATTCTGAAGAAGATGGCCTGGGGAGCAATTTTTGGAAGCAGCTGCAATGTTTATTATCAGTTAGGGCAGATTTCTATTCCTCTAGCAGCAATCTATCATGCCCCATTTGATAAGTTGCTATTTATCACTGTTAGCCCTCAGAAAGGCTGGAAACTCTTCTTTACTGCCCTGGAACTGGAGAAAACACAGCAATTTCAGCTCTCAGTCCTAGAAACCACAGCAGCCTCCTTGTGCTCCATTTCCTTCTGGGCTCTCCAGTAACAGAGAGATCTTTTATTCCCTCCCAAGCAGGGTTGGGTTGATTTACATAGAAGTATTTTAAATCAGCATCATTAATACCAGCCATATTTGTGCTTCTGAGTCACTCTTGAGCAAAAAGGTTTCATTCTCATTGTTGAGAAATCATTAAAACAAGAACTGCAATTAAATTTAGCTTTTATATTCAGTTCACTGCTTCATCTCTACAGATTTAAGCTTATTCAGAGTCTGATTTTTCCAATTTTTTTTTTTACCATGTTAAAAAGTCCTAAGCGAAGCTTCTACAATTTCCTAATTGTGAGTTCATTTTTCACTTGTGTCAAACTGCACTTGGACAGCACAAATCAGCATTTCAAGCAGCTTTCTACCAATTACAAGCCCTTCACATGTGCTATGTAATAAAAATATTTTCATTAAAGCATGCTTTGCATTTAAATCTGATTTGCTATACAATAGAAGAATTAAGTTCAGTCAGTTAAACTGAACAAAATGTTTGTGATAACTGGGGCCAAAACATTCAAGGTGTTAGAGCTAACAGATATACACCTGATATTATTTAGAGATTGCAGAAGGAAATCCACTTTCCTGTGGTGACACAGGTTGGCTTAGTTTTGTTTGTGGGGTTTTTGGGGATGTTTTGGGTTGTGGATCTTTTTTCCAAATTTGAATTAATTAATATTTTGAGCTTTATTATTATATAAAACTGCTATAAAAAGTGGTCTTACTGTAACTCCTGAAGATAACCTCCTTTTAGAGTCAAGGCAGCCCTTCAGCAAGGTTTACTGCAGGTGTTTAGCCAAGTTACATCAATCCTTTACGTGGAAAGATGTGCTGCTTCAGCGTTTTTATTTACATTATTTAAGTAAGTTAAATGAAGATTGCAACAGAGATGGTCAGAATTTGATGCCAGATTTTCTATTTCAACAATTCTGATTACTTTTAAGTCACCCTGCCCCATTTTCTACGTAGGACAGGACTTGGGTTGGACTTGAGGTTTATCCACCACACCAGCTGGAGCAGACACACCTAGACCATGAGAAAGCACACACAGGTAGGAAAGCTCCTGAAATTTTAGCATATGAAAATTAAAGGTTTAATTCCTCTCCCAGCCCAGTACAACACCACCTTGACCTACATACTCCTCCTTTCTCCTCCCACAGAAGTGAGATGAAGGTGGATGGATGCTGAGAACCAGGCATATCCTCACCCCCAGTGGGCAGCAAGTGTGGATGGCTATCCTGCTTCTTGAATTTTAAAGATCTAGTTGTGTCTTTGAGTTGTGGATGGTGGATGAAGAGGCTTTATTTCCATTGAAGCAGGACCACCCCATACCTGCTCACTGATGGATCCCTGACTCTGGAGCACATAATCCAGAGTGAGGGAAGATGCCAGGCACCCCTAGATTCCTAGTCTTGTGCTTCAAAAGCCAAACAAAAGCAGTCAAAGCACCTCTTGGGAACAATATGGAGCAAGAGCTTTGCTTTCCTCCAAAAAAACCCAACAGCTGTTGATGCTTTATTGCAGTTTTGGACCAGGAAGAATAACAAATCACTGCAAAATCTCAGGTTTGGGTTTTTTTTTTCTCCAGAGATCTCCAGACAGCTGAACCACACACTATAATCCAATTTTGCAGAGCTTTCACACAGCAAGGCTCTTTCTGTGCCCCACTTGTTATTACACCAGTGTGTTGCTGCCTTTAGGTAACACTGTTAAAACTCTAACTGCCTTTTCTACCAGGTAATTGAGATGTACTGACAAAAGAATTCACACTCACATCAAGGTGTGTCAACTGCTACGAAACAGGAGCAAATGAGTTTCAATTGAAGGAAGAAGTCTTCCTTCAGACCTTGTTCCAGAAGTCTCTGAAAACATATGCCCGGGCACAGTGCTGGAGATGTGAAGGGTGACTTCAGGAATCAATGCTGATATTGTCTCTAAAGAGAAAACAAGGCAGACAGGACAGCAAATTGATTTGGACATGAGTAATTACTTAACTTATTAGTGCACCTCTGTGTAACACAAGTAAAGCAGAGATGGCAGGGAGCTATGGAAGAGAATGCAAGCAGGAGAGACTTAGTGTGCACATCTCAGGTCTTGAGCAACAGGATGGCATTTGAACCCTCAAAGGGCCCTTCTAACATAAAAGTGTTGGTGATCCTGTCCATGCACATCCCCCCTTGAAAGTGTAGTCCAGTATCTGAGATGTGTAGGGTGGCAAATTCTTCCAAAGGACAAAATAGTGTATGTAGGGAAAGGATGGAAAATATGGGCAGGACTTTTTAATAGAATACAGGATGGCAGGACTAGGAGGAATGGATGCAAATGGGGAGAGGGGAGATTTAGGCTGGCTAGAAGAAAGAAATTCTTTACTGTGAGAGTGGTGAGACACTGGAACAGGTTGCCAGGTTGTGGATGCCCCCTCTCAGGAGGTGTTTAAGGCCAGGCTGGATGAGGCACTAAGCAGCCTGGTCTAGTGGGAGGTGTCTCTGCCCATGGGAGGGGGGTCAGAACCACATGAACTTTAAGGTCCCTTCTGACCCAAACCATTATATGATTCATTGTATGATGCATGATGGAGAGGGTGGCATTTGAAACACAAAATACAAGCAGGTAGATGCTGGCAGCAGATGCAAAGTATGGAGAGTGTGGGGAGTTTTCTCACAACCAGTGCTCTTTTTTTCATGCGACTATATAGGAAGGCCATGATCCCACACATATAAAATCTGCACCATCCTGCAGCTTTGGCTGTCATCCATGGAGATGTACGACTATTACTGCCACCTACTTTGGGGATAAAAAAGTTAATGGTGAGTTTAGTGTCCCTTACAGCTTACTGAGCTCCTGCACCCATACCAGTGAGAGGAATCCTTTAGTCTTGTTACACAAATGAGGGAAAAACTACAGTATCACTGACACTGTTTGAACATTGTACTCGGAGCTCAGGACTGAGCTTCCTCAAGGAAATTGTGCTCCACTGTCAATGAGGGGATGGTGGGGGTCTTCATCCTGATGGCTATGCACCAGACAAACACCACACCAATAGCATAAAAATGGTGCAACCATCCCCATCACCACCACAAAGAGAGACTACACAGCACAGGGAGGAGCAGAAATCACCTAAGTACACAAGTGGAAGAGAGATAACAGAAAAACTTCTCAAAATGCAGGGTACGTCTTCAAAGCACTGGCCAGGAGGCACAGAGTCATTTGGTGAGAAATGTAGGCCAACCCCCACATGGGGAACTTACATTTTTCATGATCTTCCCCATTCTTAGTATTTCTAAACTTCAAAAATATGAAAAGAGAGATCCCTCTTCTTCTCCCACCAGCTGCACTTTGGCTCTGCTGAACACACAGGAGTAGCTCAGCTTGAGCAGAGAAGAGGAGTCACCAAAAGAAAGAAAGAAGAATATGAATCCTCTTAGAGATGGAAAAACACAGACATAAAATACCCTGCAAAGAAACAAACTGCTGTTTGGAAGTGAACCAGTGAGTAACAGGAGGAGGAATTTATCTTAAAAGATGCTCTCATTTTAATGCATCAAACAGGAAACTCACCCTCTGGCCCCAGCCTCAGAGACCACCTGTCTTGGGTGAACAATGCAGAAAGCATCAATAAATGGGTGTTCCCAACTGGTTGGGTTTTTTTAGATCTCAACTATTCACCATCCCCTCCTGTGCAGATGAGAGGCAAGACACAGAAAGCCTCAGGATAAATAGAGGAAGACCAGGAAACCTCCAGTTCTACTGGGAGAACAGTCAAGTTCAATTTTTGATGTGGATTACACTGAAAGAGCAGCAAACTCATAATGCTTATACCAGCCTCTTAGATATAGGAAAAATTTCACTGAACATGTGATATTATCTCTGCTCCATCCGTTTCACAGCTGCTGACATCTCACGTGCTGTAGCCATGCTGTTTAGCACTCACATCACTCACTCAGAGAGCACCAGTGGAAAATACCACAATATCTTTATGCAGCTGAGAGCCAGGAGCCAGCACTCCCTGCTGCTGATGCCTGTGGCAGCTCAGCACAGAGCACAGCTCCACGTCTCCATCTCCCACCCCAAAAGGCAGAAGGGGTCAAACCTGGCTGAGGAAGGGGATTTTCACAAGGGGTTTTGCTCAGGTTCTCATCTCCAAAGCAAAAAGTAACTACCAAAGCACACAAGTGCACATAGGGTTTTGGTTTATGGCCACTTCAAAGCGTAAATAAGAGATTGTAGAGCACACTTTACCTTCTGAATTCACCTATATCCACTGCCTTTGGAGCAAGGACAGTGTCCCCAGTTCTACCACATCAGCAGCAAGGCCACAGATGAACAATTTCTCAGTCTTTTTCATAGAGGATGGGCTGCACTTGAGGTCTCATCCTGCTCTGTACATAAAAACTCCAAGCAGTGTCACAGCATGAGACTATGACAAGTCTCATGCAGATATCAAGTCTGTCTCATAAAAGTGCCATCAAAGCATAATTTATTGGCTCATCCAAACTGCTAAAGACTCATCCTGGGGACACATAATTAAAAGCTGCTCCTCCTGCAGCCATGACCACTTTCTGAAGAAAGCATTCATTAAGGAAGCACTGATATTTTTGAAGCTTGCAGGATAAATTTTCCCCTTGCCTGGGCAGGATTGCTAGTGCTGCCTCCCATCTGTGTGCCAGATAAAGGCTCTGGTTGCTGCTCCCTGAAGGGACACCTTCCATTAACTCACTCCACATCTGAACCACTGCTACATACTGAGAATGTGAGTACAACAGCCCTTATACATCTCAACACAGGTTTATGCAACACTCCGCAGAGTTCTAACTCCTAGGCCTGTACCTCAGTCCTTCACAGCATTTAACTCTTTTAGCAGAACAAGAAGTACGTTTGCCTCTTCCGTAAGTGCCATGTACAAATAAGGCACACACATGCCCTGGAGGGCTGCAGCAGCATTTTATCACTATTCTGTGAACAGAACATGACCCTGCAGCAGTGAGAAGCCTGATGTAAGGCTGGAGAGCAGGGAAAAGAGCAGAGCTGGGACCTCTGTGACACATAATGAAAGAAATTTTAATCATTTCAGCTAAAGATCAAAGGAAAATGTTCTCACATCTTGCTGCCAGATGCAAACTAAAGCCCCAGTTTTGACGCTCAAAGTCCCTCTGCATGAGCACCATGAGTAAAAACCAAGCTCTGGCTTCATCACCCCTTGTAAATGAGAACACTTTAGACACAACTTGTCCCCATCCCCTCCTGCTTCTCACACTGGTCATAGCTCACCCATCCACCAAGGCTGGACGACCAAAAAGTGGCATATTGGTTGCTTAGTGAGCAGTGAGGTTGTTTTCAACCACACAACTGAGTGGCAGGAGGTAGGTGATACAGAAGAGCTTAAATCAGTAAAATGCCAATAAATATTTCATCTCAGCCAATCTGCTGAGTGAGAACTGCCCTTTCCCATACCCTGATGTCTTCATCACCAGCTGCTCTGCACCAGTGGCCTTCAGACTTTGCTCAGCATGGACAGGAACTGCCATTTAGGCACCAAAGGAAATTTGCCATGGAGAATCCACAAGAAACCCAGGACTTGAAACCACATCAAGAACACAACAGACACAGAAATAATCTCCATAGAAGAGAAGGAGTCAGAACACCAAGTCTCCAAACACCCTGCACAATGAAGCTCTCATCAGGCTACAGGACATTATGCAAGAAAAATATTGCTCTGACCTGCTCTATAAACACCACTTGTGTTCATTATACAGACTTGCATCTCTACCCAGCCACAGCACATTAAATTCAAATAGAAGAGGAATAAGTTAAGTTGCAGGGAGCTGAACAGGGAGCTTGGGCTGATCAGGGGCAGAGTCAAAGCTCCCCAACAGCCCACGCTGCAAACTGACAGCTGCTATTGCAAGGCTTGCCTGTCTTTTCCTTCTTTCAATTTCTTTATTTGAAACTTTATTTGGAACAGAACTCATGGGAATCAAGAAGGACAGGGAACTGCTGAGAAAGTTCAGTGCAGAGCCACAAAGATGATGAAGGGATTGGAGCATCTCCCTTACAAGGAATGGCTGAGGGAGATGGGTCTCTTTAGCTTGGAGGAGACTGAGTGTTGAGCTCATTAATGTCTATAAATATGTAAAGGGAGGATGTGTCAGGAGGATGGAGCCAGGATCTTCTCACTGACATCCAATGACAGGACTCGGGGAAATGGGTACAAGCTGGAATACAGGAGGTTTCACAAAAATATAAGAAATTTTTTTTCACGGTGTGGGTGAGAGAACAGTGTCCCAGGCTGCCCAGAGAGGGTGTGGAGTCTCCTTCTCTGGAGACATTCAAACCCAGCCTGGACACCTTCCTGTTTGACTTGCTCTGGGTGTCCCTGCTCCACCAGGGGGACTGGACTAGATGATCTTGAGGTCTCTTCCAATCCCTGATATTCTGTGATGCTCTGTGTGTGATTCTGTGAATCAGTGCCTCCCACATTAGCCATGTGCCACAGAGCCAGTGCTGTCCACTGCTAGGGTTTTTTTATTTTCTTATTTTTGGCTGTATTAAGAAAAACAGAAACATGAGCCTTTTACAGCATACTGAAGGAAACTGTTTTGTAACATTCCCAGCAGATAAATTAGTTAAATATAAGATCTCATAAGAAGCTATCAGAATGATGCTGAGAAGCATGATGGTTCATGGTGAAATAGATCTGGGTGAAGAGGATCTGAGATGTGGATGGAACTCTGCCACAAGAACACAGAAGCTCATAAACTGGTGTTGGGGCATCCATAGCAAATGACTGAAACCCAGTGGTCCTCAGCTACTTTTAAGAGGACAGCTGAATATGGGCAATCTGAGGCATTTCTGGACATTGCTGTTATCCATACCAGGTCTTGTTAATATTGGGTTGATAAAGGTGGAGATGGAAGCTGGATACCAAAGATATAACTGTTAAAAGAGAGGTTCACTACCCATGCAGGAAGACACCCTCCCATCCTCAACACCCACCAGGCAATGTCAGCTCCCATCTCCCTGCCCTCACCAGTTAAAGAGTAACACCCTCCAGTGGCTCAACGCCTCCAGCCCAGCACTATTTGACAAGAGAAAAAGGGACTCACAAACACATCTGCATCTCTTCTCTGCATTTTGTACTCATGTTCTCAGTCCTGTAGTTATTTTTAATTATAATTCACTCCAAAAATAATTTCCAAGACATTTATCTGCTGCACACTGCCCTGATTACCCAGCCTGTGCTTTGCGCCAGAGCAGCAGCTGGCCCCAGAGACCATCAGTGTTGCTTTGCCTGACTCCATCTGTGGGGCCAGACACCCACCACCCCCACACTAATCCCACTCTTAGATGCAATTATTCAAAGAAAGAAACTCTGGCTTTGCAACCAACCTCTGCAGCACAGAGGATGCAGTAACAGAAGCAAAGGGGGGACATTATTCCTTGTTATTTCATTTGCAGTTCTAGGATATGCATATCCTCCAGAAGGCTTTTCCCCCTGCCCTCTCCTCCTGACAGCTCTTTTATAACCAGTCTATAACCCCCCACATTGATGCCAAGCCCACCAGAGCAGGGAAACCATCCTCAGCAGACTCTAAGATTCACAGCTTGAGACCACACTTGCAGGTAACATCTTCTCCCATTCCTATGAAAGGAGAGAACTAAACCCCCCACAACCACAGCTTGGACCTGTTCACATGGAAAGAGGGTGGTCAAGACTCCCACTGACCATCCCATGGCAGGGTCAGCCTTGTGTTCTCTTAGGAGAACACATAGAGAAAAGCAAAAGCATCAGGATTT
Source organism: Turnix velox (assembly GCA_013400935.1). NCBI lineage: Eukaryota > Metazoa > Chordata > Aves > Charadriiformes > Turnicidae > Turnix > Turnix velox. The sequence goes on from VZTY01020807.1 coordinate 23,089, forward strand.
TTAGATTCAGGAGCACTCCCCACTTTTGGACCTCAGCTTCTCATCTCAATGTGAATAATAATACTGCAGTGCTCCATAATTATATTTTTACCTTAATTTTCCAGATTAATACAGAATCAGGGAGATCTGCTTTCAAATGCTAATTTTCTTCCTTTTTTTTGTTTTTCTTTTTTGGAGAAAGTACAATGCTCTGAGCTAGCTGGCTCTGACTGTCAGAAGGCTTTGTTTTAAAATTAAACTTCTCCTCATCTAGATTTCAACAGCTATAAAATTTCCATGGCTTAGGTGAGCTGAGAGCAAAGATGACCCCAAAGAGCTGTAGCAAACTGATCTGGGTTTTGCTTTTTTCTACCCAGAGAGGAAAGAAATAGCCTGCAACTCAGCTTGGGGAATGGAAAGCAGGATGGTGTGTCTGGCAGTGGTAAAAAATGCAAAGGCTGCAGGGGAGAGCACCTCTTGCATCCCTCATCTGCCTCCCAGCATCAGCTCAGCTGCACATCACTGGGCTCACTGGTGGAGTCCCACAGCAGCCAAAAGCAAGCTGGCTGAGGCAAAAAAAAGTAGTTTGAGAAGTCTCTGGTACCTCAGCTTATTTTTCTGCTTTAACTAATAACAAAGGAATAGCACAAAAGGGTGACCAAGGTCCTTCATAGCTACTCAATTCAGCAATATTAGAATAGAATCATAAAAGAGTTTGGGTTGGAAGGGACTTTAAAGATCATCTAGTTCCAACACCTCTTCCATAGGCAGGGACACCTCCTACTACACCAGGTTGCTCAGTGCCTCATCCAGCCTGGCCTTAAACACCTGCAGGGATTGAGGGGGCATCCACAGCCTCTCTGGGCAACCTGTTCCAGTGTCTCACAGTTTCATATTCTTCTCTTTAGATTTTCCCTCAGGCTACTTAAACCCTGACAGAGACACCTTTTGGTACTGCAGTACCTTCTGTCCTAGCCTAAGATAGATGATAGAAAACTAGAGTTGTATACACTGCAGCTGGAGAGTGGCTCATGTGTGGGACCTATGTCCTGGACATGTGGAACTGGCTTCAGCTCTTTGGCTCCCTACAGGTTGTCTGGGCAACCATGACCAAACCATTAAATTTTTCTTTGTCCCCATACACTGTAAAGTGAAGATGATGACATTTTCCAACCAACTACGGAGTTAGTAAGCACAAAGACAGAAAACTAGTGAGGAAATGACATATTCAAGCACTCAGAGACGATCTTAGAGCCACAGATCCTACTAAAGAGCTTCAAAAAAGCCAAGCTGTGCTGAGACCTCTCAGCAGCAAATGAGTAGATTCAGCAATGTCCATATCCCAGAAAAACAGGCAAAAATGCTGTGCCCTGCTACTAAAAGATACTGATAGCAGCGGTCACTGAGCTACCAAAAAATCCCCAGTGTTTAAAGTAATTTTAATATTGCTTACACTGTATTAAGAAAATTAAGAAAATAAACCAACTCTTTTCCCTTTCTCATGGTAAGGGGAAAAGTAGTTGTGCACAAAAAGCCTCATCTCTTTGCCTGCCCTTCACAGGCACATTTCATTCCACAGTGAAGTGCATAAAACCCTTTTTTCATAGTCAATGTACAATCAGAAAAANCAACAAGCCCTTTTTTCATAGTCAATGTACAATCAGAAAAAACAAAAAACTATTTTATGTTTTTAATACTTCTCAGTAATTACAAGGAATCAAGCAGTGCTGCAGGTAAGCCCCAAGTTGCATCTTTCTTTTACTCACAGAATCACAGAATATCAGGGATTGCAAAGTGCCTCAAGGGATCATCCAGTCCAATGCCCCTGCCAGAGCAGGAACACCTAAACCAAGTCACACAGGAAGGCATCCAGGTGGCATTTGAATATCTCCAGAGAAGGAGACCTCACCCCCTCTCTGGGCAGCCTGTGCCTCTGTTTTGTCACTCTCACAGTGAAAAAGTTTATTCTTGTATTTTTGTGGAACCTCCCATGTTCCAGTTTGCACCCGGAGTCCTATTGTTTGAGGTCGCTGAGAAAAGCCTCTTGACACTCATCCTTTACGTATTTATAAACATTAATGAGGTCACCCCTCAGTCTCCTCTGACCTAAAGAGACCCAGCTCCCTCAGTTGTATCTCATAAGGGAGATGCTCCAATCCCTTCATCATCTTTGTGGCTCTGTACTGGACTCTCTCAAGCAATTGCTTCCAGGGCTGATGACACATGGAGCCTTCTCCTTCCAAGGCCCCTCTGCAAGTCAAATAGCTTGCAGTCACCAGGATGAATCCATCCCATCAACAGGTTCAATAAACCAGTGGCCTCTTTCTCTTTACAGTGGGAAGAGCACCAGGATGGGGGGAGGAGGGGATGTTTGGAGTTAATCTACCATTGTGCCCCCCCTGCTGCTGCTGCTGCTGCTGAGCAAAGGAAGGGGAAGGCATTTATCACAGATGAAAGCAAAGGTGGATCCCAGGGCCACCAACTTGGCAGTACTTACCAGCACCACAATGAGAAAGAAGAAATAATTTGAATTTTAAAAGAAATAAGCTCTCCGCTGCTGTTGGTTCAGTAGAAGTTCATTGTACAGAACCCTTAATTATGAATGTGGGACCATCGTAAGCAAATTTATTCCCTTTTTTCCTTCCTCACAGTGGAGCTCTGGGGAGGAAGCCACATTTCTGTAAAGAACCAAGTGCATTTCAGTGACACTTGCCCCATTACATGAAAAAATACACATGCAGAGACACATCCCCTCCCTTTGCACAGCCCTGCATGGAGCCCAGAGCTAGCACTACAGTTGATTCAGAGATCAAGGATCACTCCTAATGGAAACAGCATAACAGAATTCATTTAATATTCTCCTTGGATTTGAAGTAATAATATTGTCAACAAAATAAAAGGCAAGCATTCATTTGTATGTAAAATAGTTGGTTATATCAGGCCTATTTATGTCGGCTCTGCCTTCCAGCTACAAAGATTTATGACTGAACACCCAAGGGACCTTTATATATCTATCCAAATTCATGCATTTTTTTCATTAACCTGTGTACTGGCATCTTGTACAACATGGCATGAAACAATAATACAGATCATTATTTTTCTTGCTATTCAAAGGAAGAAAATATTCCTGCCAATAGCAGCAATAATTAACTCCCTCCAATCTGGTTTGTCACATATAAATCTGTATTTATATGTACATGCATGAGAATGTCAATGTCTCACAATGCACACAGACACATGTTATTACACACATGTCTGTACTGATGCAGAGGGAGCTTCTTGTCTTCCCTCTCTCCCATTTCAATTCACCCCCCGCCTTCCCACCTTCTTGCAATGCCAGACTTGTTCTTCCCACTATCTCCCTGGTGACAGGACAGAAACAGCTGCAATAAATTACTCAGCGTGCTTCTTCCATTAAATATACTTTTAAAAGTCAAAATTTGAAAGACAGAAGTGTATATTTGTATAGAGAGAGAACAACTGCCTTTATAACCCCAGGAAAATTACTGCTGGATAAAAGAGGTGGATATCTGCTGGCTGCAGAACAAAACCCACCTGCTGTTGAGACTAACACTAACAAAAAGTTTCTTAGCTTGATCAATTGTTTGTTCTTTCTGAACATTATCAGTTGGGCTGACTCCCTTACTTGCCTTGTTTGTACTTGTAGCCCAGTGAAGCTGTGCCAGAAAGACTTCACATCTCAAATCCTCAAGAAAAGGAAAAAGGCCCAGTCACATTTTATATTTGGGGACCACAGCTTAGCCAGAGCATCACCGGTGTCTCTTGGGGGCTGAGAAAGGGAAGGTAAAAACCCAAAGCAATCACCCAGCTCTGAGTGACAGGAAAAACCCAGGTGCCTTCCCCAAAACTAAGCACTCACCAGCACTGGAACTCCAGGATTCCCACAACAAACAGATAACAAAAAAGCCCCACCACAAACTCCAAGAGTCTTATTCTTCTTTTCCAAAAGGAACTGCTCATGTTCATCATTTGATGTTTGGCCAGGAGACACAAGCAGGAGGTCAAGGTCTTTCTAGAACAACAGAGCATCCAAGTAGCAAGAATATTTGCATCCCAGTGTCCTCAACCCTAAATACTCCTCTGCCACACAGGGATTAAGAGAATGAAATGACTCTGCCCAGTTCCTGCTAATCAAACAAGTCCCTTTTCCTTCCCAGCAGCAGGCAGGAGACATTACACCTTGCTGAAGCACTGTGCCTTGTCATATAGGTGACAAGTTTCTCCCCCACCCTCTGCCTCCCATCTCTTCCAAGACATAATTGAGCCACATAATTGAGCAGTAAAACATACAGAGACTGGGTGGAAAAGCTCAAGCATAAATCTTTGGGGTTTTATACCAGAGTTTATTCCCTTGTATCCTTCTATTTTTTTAATGCTTAGTAACACATACTGAGGCAGAGAGATCAATCTTGGATGAAAAGACCTGCTTTTGCTATGTCTGCATAATGCTTGTTCTCACTCCTGAAAACTTCACTGTATCCCAAAATTCTTCTGCAAGTGGCTCCTTAGGGTACAGTTTTCAGCTAGGCTTCATACCACACATGGGTGTAAGGTGGCACTACAGCATCTATCCTCTGCTGCATGCAGGAGAGAGAGCAGAGCCAGAAATTGAATATGAGAATCCAACAGCTTCAGAAAATGAAGATAATTGCTCAGAAGGTCGTCTCAATTCCATTAGGTCTCTGAGGCCCTAGTTCCCATATAGCTGTCTGAATTAGGCTCTGACCTGCCATCCATACCTTGAGAAGTCATCCCAGTATCCATCCATCTGTTGCTTACCAGTGCTCAACATGCTGGATCTTTTATGGGTCCACACAGCTCTCAGGCAGTCCCAGGTTAAAGGCAACATGGAGGAATCCCGCCTTTATGCTGCCATCAACCAACTCTCTACTTTCAACAGAGAAAGATTTAGTCAAGTCCTCATCCCAGAGACCTTCTCAGGAACAATTAGCAGGACATGGCACTGTCTTTCAAGATGTTTGTGCACCTTGAGTTAATGAGACTATTGCCTAGATGACTGGTAACCTGTATAAGTTGTAAAAACTAAGTACTTCATCTTGCCTTGATAGACTGCCTTGCTCTGCAGGCTGTCATAGCTCTATTCCCCATCCATCATGGAACACAGTATTTTGCACTCTAAGTCTGGAGACTAAATTAGACCTCCAAGGGAAGCTCCATCCTCAAATTTAAATATTCATTACATAGCAAGCCTGTACCTTTGCCCCTGCTTCCCTGGGCTAGCGATGTGGCTGACTCAAAGGTTTCCTGTTCTGGAAAATACTGCCTTGCCACTAGGACTACTGTGAAAAACAATCAAAGTTGGAGTCCCTCTGACAGCCATTTACATCTGCAAAGTGTCAAACGACAGAACAGTTAACTTCAGCCCTGGAGGGATTTTTGTCTCCTGTCTCAGGATGGTTCCCCCGGTCCAGTCTTCCCACTGAGCAGGTGAGGTTTCATGTGTGTATCCTTTGCTTTTGTCCCTGCCTCCCTGGTTCCAAGATCACGGGCAAAAAAAAACCCCAACAAACCCTATTATGTATATTTCCTACACTTCGTCCTGTAACTTCGTCAGATTGGAAGCTATTAAGATCAGAGGTATCTCTTCTCTCGCTAAGCAGCCTGACACATCTAGTTTGCCACCCCAGGGCAGGCTTTTGCTGATCTTTGCTGTGACAGGCAGTCACTCTCTGGTAAGCTACATTCAACAAAGTATTAACAACCCAGAGCACTCGCTCCCAGGAGATTTAGTGTGTTGGGAATGCAGTTAACAGCTTACAAACCATTTTTCACCAGGCATTCATTCAACAAAGCAATGGCAAGGGCAGTACAATTTCCACCCTATTAAGAGAAGGGGGTCCTGCCACCTATAAGGCACCAATGGTGATGGTTAAGAGCCAGCAAACAAGGCTGAGAGTGCCCATAACCAACAGAACACACAGTCAGCATTTCACAGATCACATCTGCAACTTTCTCAGCTGCAACTCATGTCCAACATGTACATTTACTGTGAGGATTGTGAGACACTGGAACAGGTTGCCCAGAGAGGTTCTGGATGTTCCCAACCTGGAGATGTTTAAGGCCAGGCTGGATGAGACATTGAGCAACCTGATCTAGTGGGAGGTGTCCCTGCCCATTGCAGGGGAGTTGGAACTAGTTGATCTTAAAGGTCCCTTCCAACCCAAACCATTCTATGATTCTAACACAACTGAGACATGATAATAGATGTGCTGCACATTCTCTGGTGCAGCTTCCCAGGTACACTGAAAACAGTGATTTTCATGACTAAATGGATGGAAGAGTTGCAGAACATGATGTCAGCTTGCCAAGTGCCTCATCTCAGAGTTAAACACACTTATTCTCTCTACAAAAATCAAAGGCAATCCATCAATTACTGTCTTTTTACCCTACCTACTTTTCTATTATTCTGTGCTTTTAAAATGCTGCATGTACGAGCTTCACGGAATGTACAGCACACACGCTCATTTTCTGAGTTGCTTTATCCAAGTTTAGAAAAGAGTTAAGTCACTTTTATCTGCCACAAATCAAGCACAATTGTTAGTGACATAACTCAGCTATTTTTAGACCACTTGCTGGCCACCACTGTCAAGTAAAAAACTACAGGCAAAAGAGGTTATTTATATGTATCTATAGAAAACACTGTAAAGAGACCAGATTTTTCAAGTGCAGACACATAAACACTGCCATCCGGATATCACTGTTTCAAGGGAAAACACCACTTTGGATTGGGACAAGAGTAAGAATTCAAAGCTGGAGATTAGAAGGAAGGCTCTGTCTTTCTCCTGGGCTGTGAAAACAAGTCTCCTCATAATTCAGAGCCAGGGCACTGCATGTAAACACACACACAGAGGAAGACAGGTTCCTCCAGCCATGCAGGAACAGGCCATGGCCACCCCCAACCAGGCACTGACATCCCCAGGGTGACACTGTCACAGTAGTGCTTTCCCCCCACCTCCCAAAACACTTTGAGTCTTCCACACACAGAAAAGCTGTTAATGTAGGTTAATGCATAATTAAAAACATCATTTGCATACACAAGCAATTTGACATATCTCCCATGAATACATAAACACCATTCAATGGCCAGAAACAAAAGAAGGTACAAGTAATTCAAAAACCTGCTGCTTCTTGAAACTTCCCACCACATGCCACCATGCAGTGTGGGACACAGCTGTGTCACCATGGACAAGAGGTGCCATGAGTCAAGGACACAGTGCAGCAGCAACACCTGGGCTAGGCTGCACACTCTCAGTGCCCCTCCAACCACCACATGGACCAGCAGACAGGCAATGAGTCAATCTGGAAAAGGATTAAATCAGCCCTTATCCAATACTTTTTAATTAAGTTCATCCTATTCTTTGGCTTCCTGGTGAGCAATGTGCTGCCCCAGCTGGAGCTTGGTGGACCAGTGCACTGAGCAATTTGATGGTCTCTCACCAAGCACCACCTGAGAAAACTCAGCAGGGAGAGAGAGGGCTGAATGGCACTTGAGCTTCCTCAGTGATGCTGCAGTAACATTTGCCAAAGCTGGAGTGAGCCAAGGAGGCTGCCTGCAGGTACCAACCACCCCTGCTCATGCTGACAGCAGCAGTGGGTACAGTGATTATCCTGTCATGCAGAGAGCTGCAAGCTCACTTCCATTAGGGCTCAAGTGAATGCTAAATGCTCCTTCTCGCAGTTCTATTAGTCCACAGCACCATGAAGATGAATGGAGACTGTGAGGAATTCAGGGAAGGCTTTTTCTTACCACTGAAGATTTGCAACACTTGTGTCAGAGTACTAACCATCCTGCCCAATTTGTACCCACTCCTGCAGTAACCTGGTGAGCTGGCACATATTTTGCAGGAGAACTTGATGTCTTTGATTGAACTACTTTGCTACAAGCTACACCCCCAGGCATGGCAGCCTACAGTCCCTTTTCAAGGTTGCCATCTTAGCCCATGACACCAGTTCTGGGGAGCCTGGTGGTGGCTGAGCAGAGCTGGTCACCATGGGCACTGTGCAGGCTTGCACCAGTCCTGCTCCACTCCTCAAAATTATCACAAGCACCAGAGAAAGGAGGTTTGCATCACTGCACAGTCTCTGTAAGAGAGCTGGAAACCTGTGGTTTAGGTAAGATTTTACATAAACATTCAAAGTTGGAAAGGTTTTAGAAAGAAAGAAAAATTAACTACTCCCTGCCAACAAGATGAGGAGTCTGCTCTTCAGACAGAAACAAGCTTGTGCTCAGGAGCTATTTAGGCCTTTTATGAGCAGCTCCAGGTTTCCAAAATTGTCTTGAATTTTGTACAAAAAGTGCAAATTCTCCCCCATTTTTTGACCTACATTCATTTAACAAATTGCAACTAAAAATAGAGCAACCTATACAGAAATGATAGAAACTGTTTGCGCACTTTTTCTTTTAGCAGATATTTTAAGGCTGTTCCAGCACTTTTCAAAACTGGATGAAACAGAGGGAGGCTGTGTGGTGCATGGAGGCGGACACTGACATTGTATCAGCAAAGCCGCTGTTGTTCCAGACCACAGCTTCTCCTCCAGCTCAGATCCTGGTCCCCAGCAAGAAGGGGATCAACACGAATCACAGAATGTAAGGGATTGGAAGGGACCTCATGAGATCATCTAGTCCCATTCCTGTGCCCAGACCAGGTCACACAGGAAGGCATCCAGGTGGGTTTTCAGTGTCTCCAGGAGAGGAGGCCACAGCCTCTCTTGGCAACCTGTGCCACTGTTCTCTCACCCTCACCATGAAAAAAGCTTATGCTTATATTATGTGGAACCTCCCATGTTACAGCTAGCACTCATTGCCCCAAGCCCTATCATTGGAGGCCACTGAGAAGAGCCTGGCTCCATCCTCCTGACACTCACACTTTACATATTTATAGACATTAATGAGGTCACCCCTCAGTCTCCTCTTTTCCAAGCTAAAGAGACCCAGCTCCCTCAGCCTTTCCTCAGAAGGAAGATGCTCCAATCCTTTCATCATCTTCATGGCTCTGTGCTGGACACTTTCCAGCAGTTCCCTGTCCTTCTTGAACTGAGGGCCCCAGAAGTGGACACTGTGACTCCAACTCTTAGTGCAAAGACAGGCTTGAGGTGAGCACCTGCAGTTTGCAAGTGCTCAGGTTTGGTTTAGGTGGTGATCCTGCAACTACACACCAGGACAGCACAAAGGGATTTAAGGTAGATTTTGGGGTCAGTTCTAAGCTGAAGATAGTCCCCGTGGGTGTCATTCCAGGCAACATCCATCTGAAGCCAGGCTAGAGGGACAATCAGACATAGAATCATAGTATTGTCTAGGTTGGAAGGGACCTTTCAGATCAAGTCCAGCCATCACCTTCACACTGCCAAAGCCACCTCTAAACCATATCCCTTAGGACCATGTCTACCCTGAGGAGAGGCATTGGTGGAGGTGCAGCAGCCCATATGTCTGCCCAGGGTCTTTGCCCAGCCTTTGGTTTGCACTCACTCATTTCTACCAAGATGTGTCCAAGCAGCCTGCCCGAGCCTTTCTTCTACAGGCCTTGGCCACTCTCTATAGGAGCAGGCAGGACCAGTACTCCCAGCAGCAGATATCCTCCCACAGCCCAAACCTCCTGCATTGGTCATAGAAAGCAGCTACAGCACATGGACAGACAGGAGGTCCAGCACTGTCAGGTGCAACAGGCAGAGACAAGGAGACCAAGTTCTCTCTCAGTGCAACCTCACATATATTACTATATTTATTTAAAGAAACCAGCTCTTTCAGTTAGCAGCAGGCAGCATCTCATTAAATGTGTTGGGTTACTGGGTGCACTGAGCACCTGCTGAAGTGTTGGCTTTTTGTCACCTTATCCTCTGCCAGCTGCTTCCAGCTATCCTTCCTTCCCTCTGTTCTTTATTTTTATCTCTCTGCTTCCTCAGCCCTTTTCCCTTGTCATACATGCCCCCCCCCATGCCCCCATCAGCAGCAGTGCTGGAGAATACATTGAAGGCAGCCTCTGGTGTTTTAAAACTCTAACAGCAGCAGGAAGCAGAGGGTGGGAAGTCACTCCTGGCCCTTAAAATCAGCTCCTGAATCCTTCAGCAGCCATTGCCAAGACCCTCACCCTTCAGAAGATGGAAATAGGAAGAAGAAAATATAGGGGGAAAGCATTTCTTTACTCTGGGCAACTTCCACGACCCACAGAGCAGAGTCTATGCAGCACAGCAAGCATCACTCACCTGGAGATGGTCCTGAGGGCACCAGCATCAGTCAAAGTCGTGGCAGTAACACATGGAGCTTGCAAGATCGCTTTCCACCTACACAAATCCTACCTGAAGTATCAAGAAAGAGCAAGAGGTGGCTGTTCTGCAAAGCATCATCAAGCTGAGCTCTCAGCAGCAGGAAGGCAAGGAGAGGACAGAGCTGCTGCTGCTGTTCAGAGCACGCTCCACCATCCACTGTTGGCCAGGCTGGGGTGGCCTCTGCTTTATAGGGAGCCCTGTGCTGAGGTCACAGCTCGGTGCCTGGTGACACCTGTGATGTCACAGCCCTGTCACCCCACATCACTGGGACCATGGCGATGGCCAAGGCGGGCAGGGCTGGGGGTGTGTGGGGTGTGCTGTGTCATCACTTCCAAATCCAACAAAGTTAAAAATCTGAGTTGGGGCCTTCATTTTGCTGTCTTTGTCCTGTTCCCAGGGACTTTTTAATAGGGTCCAGGATGGCAGGACTAGGAGTAATTGATGCAAATGGGAAGAGGTGAGATTTAGGTTGCCCAGAGAGGTTGTGGACGCCCCCTCTCTGGAGGTGTTCAAGACCAGGCTGGACCTGGCACTGGGCAGCCTGATCTAGTGGGAGGTGTCCATGCCTATGGCAGGGGGGTTGGATCTTGATGATCTTTAAGCTCCCTTCCAACCCAAACTATTCTATGATTCTATGTGCTATTGTTCTAAGGCTCAGGCCAGATAATGGATGCCTGAATGGAGAATTGCTAGTGCCAGAGAAGGGGAATGTCTAACTGTACTGACTGTGGTTTGGAAATCTGCCAACATGCAACTGTGTGATATCACAGAAGTCCCCCACAGTCATATAGATAAGATGAGGTATCACACTTGTACATTGTCCCAGGACCCAGGGTCCTGCACATACCCCTGTGTGAGAGCCTCCAACAGCCCGTTAAGCTCCTTTTATACCTTGAGAGTTCATTTGTGCTCAGAGCCTGTGGTTAATTACTACCTATGTGCCCTAATTACATCCCCCAGATTTCACATCTGGGAGATGAGTACTTTCTGCATTCCCTGTGTATGCTGTGCCCAAAGCCTTACCTGGATGGGAGTTTGTCCCTCTGCAGCTCCCCAGCCACTGCTGTCGCCTGGGAGTCCCCAGCCAAGAGTCATATACCTGCACTGCTGTTAAATGAATAAAAGGGGCTGTTCCTCAGCTGCCTTCTTAATCCTTTTGCTGCCCGTGAGCACTTCTGGAGGAGTTACTCTACCTTCTCATGCACAAGCAGATGCAAAAACACACTTCACCCAAATCCAGATGTCTTTTCCTAGCGTGGACAGGAGAGGGCACAGAGCCATGGGAGGCTTGAGGGGGAGAAGGGGACTGGCAAAGCATCCCCAGGGCTGGCAACTGCCTTAGCAGAGATTTAACTGCCCTTCCCTGCACTGACTGAGAATGGGGGAAGCAGCGTGAGGGAGGAGCCCTGTTCCCCCTTCACTGTAGCCATACATCCCCCTCCACAGAGCTCCAAAATACTGCTGAAACCTCTTTCCTCTGGACATATCTCACCCTGGATATGTCTCCCCCAGCAGGTCTGTGTTCATGCTGAACATTTCCACTTGTGCCCAGTTTCCTTGTTGTACCTTTCCTTTGTTTTCTGGACCATGTGAAAACTCATTCACAATAAGCAGCTGCTGGTTATCAGGCTGCACTTTTGAAATAAAAACAGTCCAAATTCTTCCTCCTCCTTTAACAGAAAGTAAGTAAATAAAAGGGAAGAAAATCCTCCAAGCACGGAACAAAACAGCTTTAACAGGAAGGGCAGGTTTTGGGCAGATGTGGAGAAACCCCCCCCAGTTTCTTTGGGAAAAGGGTTGGGAGAAGAATAGAGCTGAGGTCCTCACACTTGCACCAACCACCCTCAACATGATCCAGCAGTTCTTAATGTCAGCATGAATACATGAGGCTTTGTGTCTAGAGAATTCTTGCTTTTTAAAACCCTTTGGGTTCTTTTAAGGGCTCTAATTCATTAACCTTTCTCAGACAAGGACAGCAAATGGATAACCAGAAATACAAAGAGCAATTAGACAAATTCAAATGTAAAAAGAAAGAAAAAAAAAACAAAGTAAAAAAAGAGTCCATTGACACTATTAAACAGAGCCTCTCAGGAAAGCACCAGAGTTGCAGGTGGGGTGAGGAGCTGCAGGCTAGACAAGTGCAGACACTATTTTCCTTGAGTTCAACCCATTCCCATGCTTTTGGGGATGAGGGTGTTGTGGTGGATCAATCTTTACTCTCACAAGTACCTATCATCCCCAAATTAATCTCTCATTGATGGAAAAGCCCAGAGAGGGATGACCTTTCACAACACTCAATTTATACAGAAAATATTAAAATTTGTGTGTGGCCACAAGCCTCTCTCACTGAGAATCATAGAATGGTTTGGGTTGGAAGAGACCTTAAAGATCATCTAGTTCCCAACCCCCTGCCGTGGGCAGTGACACCTCCCACTAGACCAAGGTTGCTCCATGCCTCATCCAGCCTGGCCTTAAACACCTCTAGAGAGGTGTTTAAGAGGCTCCACAACCTCTGTAGGCAAGGAGAGCTGCTGCAGAAGGTTACTTTCAGGGTGGCTGTTTCAGCTCCTGCAATAGCTTTGCCTAGCACAGCCTGCATTGCACATGAGCATGAGTGTCTTCTCTGATTATTCAGACATAGCCATGAGAGAAATCTTCAAGCTGGACCCCTGTCTACTTTGGAACTGGAGAAATTCATGCCCATAAGAACAAGGCACTACATGAGTGGCTGAGAGCTTGAAATTCTCTGATGACGCAGGTTATGGTGACAGCACTAATCCTGTCTGAATGAGCTCTCTGATGTGCAGCACCTCTCCAAGTAGAGCCATGCAAGAGCAATTAGTGTGTGGAAATGTGAACAAATGAGCAATGCTTAACATAAGCCCTCAGCCCTGACCCTGGGCATGCAACAGCACCAGGTTTTGTGAATTCTCTTTCTAGGAAAAAATAAACCACCTGCAAAAGCACAGCCTGTTTGACTGAGTAGCTCAACTGTGATGGACCTGGGGCATGTGAAGAGGAGGGGGAGTGAAAATTAGGGGGGTTTTCTAAGGTCCTTTATGAGTTTTTTCTGAAGCTTGTCTGCAGTGATGGTCTCCAGGGAGACCAAGTTATTATTAAACCAGAATATGGCCTCTTTCTTCCAGGATGCCCAGACTAATTTCAGCTGTTTTTCCAATGCTACGGCAGCCCAGGCTCTGGATACCATTCACAACTAACAGGGGAAAAATTTTCTAAATCCAAAAACCCCACTGGGACAGGCTGGAAGAGCAAGTGGAAGGAAATGCAAGCTAAGAGGAGAAACAGCTGTCAGAAGACTTCATGGCAGCAGCAGGCTGTCTCCTGGATTTCCTGAGCCTGGTATCACAACACTGCAGTGGTACTTGCCTCCTCTGGCAGTCAGTGTGAGCAATCCCAAAGATGGGAGCTACAAAACTCCATTTCACCCAGTGAAAGTGCAAGATCCCTGAGCTGTTACCTACCAAATCTGTCAACTCTCTTCCAGGATGAGCACAGATTCCTGCCAGCCAGGGCTACCTGATCCAACCTCCTTGAGGAGGGTGATAGGGTAAGGATTTGGGTGTCTCTACAAACACCAGGAGTGTCTTTGCAAAAAGAAGAAGCTAGGTAACTTTTAAAGACAAAGGTGTTGACTAAAACCAGACAACGTAAAGATGAATGTCACCAAACCTCAATTTACATATGGAAATTGCAAATATAGTTTCGATATGAGCAAAAAGGATAGAGGCATTTATGGCTGGGAATAATTAGGGTAAAAGGAGGCTCTGCCCTTTAGCAATTTCAGAGACTCCCGCCTGAGGAATGTGTAAGTGGACTCTTCCTTCATTCAAATAAGGTTAACTTTTCTTCAGAATTCCTTTGCCTCCACAACCTCAGGCAACAGAACCTTTCTGAAAAAGGGGGTGGCTGGATCCTTCCTGAGTCCTCCTTCACTGTTATTGTCTATAAACCTTAATTCACCAGCTTTGTTCTATATTTGCAAGAGCATTACCAGACATTCATCTGTTTCATCCAGACCCTTTACCCAGATGGTGAACATATTGCCAGGCCCTTACAGGTGTGAGCAAGAAGTTACAGCACTGGCTACCTACCCCTGGAGGCTGTTTTGGGGGTTGCTAAAAGCTGGTCAAGAGATGTGGATCTCTGCCACAGTGTTTCTGGGATAAATACTGTGGTTAATGGCAGCTGGAGAAATAACTGAGCAGGTCCTATAGATGATTTACATCACTGCAATGCCTTAGACAGATCTATATAACTGTAGCAGGGGCACTGATGGCCACCAAGGCTGGAGATGTCTTCTGACTGGGTATGAAAGGAGCTAAATTTGGAGAACTAGAGAAGATCCATGTGTTGGTGGAGGAAAGGGTGTAAGGGAGGATATGCTCCTAGCAGTGTACAGACAGAGAGTGATGGGCACTGATGGAGTGGTGGGAATCAAGGAGAAACACAACGAGCTGCAGCTGATCCATGAGGTGCATGGCAGATGTGTCCCCAGGAGCCACAGCTGGGCAGAGGTTTTCACCCACCAGACTTGTGCTCTGCCCCAGCTGTACAGCCTGCTGGAGCACATGAAGGAAGGAGATGCCCACCTTCTCCTGGCTGCTGCCACTGCCTGGGCAGGGGCTGTGAGGACCATGAGGAGGAGGAGGGCTGAATAAATTAAATCAACTCTGGAAAGTGCCTACATGGCAGTGAGAGTCTCTGCTGCCCTGCCCTCCAGCAGCAGTTCTTCTCTCACTCCTGCCAGGTTCAGGAAGGCAAGGACATGCTCATTCTGGCCTAATGGCTCTGAAATGCTCCAGCTTTGCTCAGAGCTCACTGCCAAAGGGTTTCACATTGTGGCTCAGTGCTGCTGCATCTTCATTATTGGGTTTTTTTCTCTCTTTCTTCCCCATCCCCCACTTTACTTTTGTCCATATTTCTTATTAAAAAATCATGCATTTAATTTTCCTCAGGTGTCCTCTTTGTATCACTTTGAAATTTCTCTTTAGGCATTCAGCACGGTGTGTATCTCAGCACAGCTCTGCAGCTGACCTCTCTTAACGTTCTCAGCAGCTGCTCTGTCTAGATACCTTTTGCCAAGTTGAAGCACATGCACATATTGGGTGGGCTGCTGTTCTGCTTGTTGGGGTTTTTTTTCTATCATAGTTTAGGAAACATCTGCTGTTCATAAATTATTTCTTTTGAATGTCTTCTCTTAATCTTTTCGGTTGTGTGAGCCAACAAGCTCCTCTGAGCATTAGAAGAGAGTTGCTAATGCTTGGAATTGGCTTCTATTGCAAACACTGCACTTGGAGACGTGCAGACACAAGTCTCCAAGCACACACATGTGCACTGTGTGCATGTGCACACACACACACTTACACCACTTCATCATGCCATGGGAAAACCTTCAGTGTCACCTCCAACCCACAAAAATCCCCAGAGGTAACCACAGTCATAGAATCATAGAGTGGTTTGGCTTGGAAGGGACCTTAAAGATCATTTAGTTCCAACCCCCTGCATAGACCAAGTTACTCAATGTCTCTAATAACATGAAACAATTGGTGTTGGGCTATGAATGTTGATTTTGGTGTTTGAGTGGAGAGCTTTTGGAAGGATCCTATGTCATAGAATGGGTTAGGTTGGAAGGGACCTTAAAGATCACCTAGTTCCAACCCCCCTGCCATAGGCAGGGACACCTCCCACTAGACCAGGTTGCTCAGTGCCTCATCCAGCCTGGCCTTAAACAACTCCAGGGAGGGGACAACCACAACCTTTCTGGGCAACCTGTTCTAGTGTCTCACCACCCTCACTGGAAAGAACTTCTTTATTCTATCCAGCCTAAATTTTTCCTCCTCCAATTTGCATCTATGACTCCTAGTCCTGCCATCCTGGACCCTATTAAAAAGTCCTACCCCAGGCTTTCTGTAGCCTTTTCAGGTATTGATAAGACACTATGAGCTCCCCTCTGAGCCTTCTCTTCTCTGGACTGAACAACATAATATCCAGCCTACATCAATCCTGACACCCATGTCCAACAGAAGGATTTGCAGAGAATTCTTTATGTAAACACAAATTTACACACACATAAATATTTTGGGAACCCATTGAAACAAAGCTGAGACCTTGCCAGACAGACTTGTCCCTGAGGACTGACCTCCAGAGGAGATTCCCAAAAGCCTCCAAGACAAGCACCTAGCCAAGAAACAAATCCACCCATAACCAGCCCGGCACAAGCTCCTCCATGCTGGGCAGGAGATGCTCATGGAGAGTTGAGGAGCTGTGCATGGCACTGAAATCTGCCTCAGGAAAGTTAGGAAAGTGAACACAGAAAAATTATAAGGAAAAGAACTGAAGTAAATAACTGATGCATTTGAACATCAAAGCACTCTCAGCCAGCTCTTCCCCATTATTTGTGGTTTACTCATGGGTTTAATTTTTCTGCTTCTCTCTCTTTTTTTTTTTTGTTTATTTGTTGTTATTATTTCCTTGAGAGAATGAGAGGAAGAAGATAACACATTGGGGGATCAGAAGATTTTTTTTTTCTTTCTGCTTAGTGAAAATTCTCAAATGATTGGAAAAATGAGGCAAAATCAATAGAGGATTATTCTCTGCTGTAATTCACTGGATCCTTGCTCTAGTACCAAAGCAAAGAGGAAATAACAAGTGCTCCTTTTTCACCGAGGAAGGTTCATTTTAACTCACATTTAACTTTGAACATGATCAAGGACATTTCTGTCCCAAATCAAAATTTAGAACCCAGATAAAGGATGTAAAAGCCAGCAGGAGTTTATATCAGCTGAAAAAGCTCTCTGGAGTTAACAGGTTGGAGCTTAAACCAACTGGTAAGCCCAGGCCACAAGAGTCCTGCAGAGGACTCCACAATTGTGCTGCCTCTTTACAAGACCCTTTAAGTCCCTCTGCAGGTGGAATAGAAGATAATCCATCTCTGCACTTTCAAACATATCCATTCACTGCCACAGAAGGCTGCTCTATGGGTGATTTCCTTTTTTTGTTTGCTTTTTTGGGAGGTTCCCCGTGAACAAAGACATCGCCAGACAAGGACTTCTCCGAGGCAACAGCAGGTTCTGCAAATGCAGGTGGATTCTTTAGAGGCAAAGACAAACACAAGTAGTTTAGCACCCACCGAAGGAGGAAAAGCACTTTTATGCCCAAACTCTAAGACTCCTGTCAAGGAGTTTTCATGGAGCAGCTTCTCTAGATACACATCCCTTTTGCAGTGCTATGCTGTCTCAAAAGCCTGTCAGGATGAGCACAAGAAAAAGGCAGTAGAGGACTTTTGTGCGGGTAGGGGGAGAGATGATCCCCTTTAAGGGCCAAACCTCCTGGTCCTTGCTCTCAGGGAGGCTGAGGAGGGGTTTGTGTCAGCAGGGACTCTTCAGAAAAGAAAAGTGTGCAAAAAAAAAAGAAAAAAAAAACAAAAAAACCCACCAAACCAACAAAAAAACCCAAAATAAATCTTTCGTATGTCTTCAAATGAAAGAGACTAATGATGTTTTGCAAATGAAACAATCAAACAATGAATGAGACATGGGACAAGAGTCAGTCTATCAAATAATTAGAAAATCAGGCTAATCCTCAGGAAATTAGCTGATTCCCAGGTAGACAGCAGCTGGGGACTGATTAATTGTTATACCCTGAGGTATGCTGGAGATAAGACCTGCTTCAGATCTGCTATGAGCTAAAAATGTACTGGGAAAAGGCCATCCTGATGGCTACTCCTTACCTGCTCCCTCCTGGGCCCCTGGATATCTGCAACTGCTAGGACTTAACCCTTCTGCACCTGAGGGATGATGCCTCAGGAGATCACCACATGCTTCTGGAGCAGGACCACAGAGTAGGACAAGAGTAGTCACTCAGTTTAAGGGGATACTCCATGCTGCTGTGGTGACCATCACTTCAGATGAACACAGTGGAAGTCATAGGACCAGAAAGCATGTGCCTGGCAGGAATGAAGCAGTGCTTCCCATGGACTAATGGCCAGGAAGAACAGCAGGAGCACCATCTTGCCAACAGACATTATTTTTATCTCCTCAAGATTAAGATGAAATGTTATTATTGGATTTATCTTGCATCAATGGAGGCACATTGTGGTCATAATAAAAGTGGAGCATTCAGATAGGAATTCAGATATGTGTTGTCATTCTTTATTTACTCCTTGTATGGCGTGATTAAGTGACAATATTTTAATCTTTTACCCAGAACACCCTCACTGGCCCAGATTCTTTGAGCTCTTGGGATTGTTTTCAGTTAACTTCTGAGGGCCACACAAGGAATAGGTTGCCCTAAGCCTCTGAGAAATATGGCAGCTGGCTCTTTTTCTCCATAAGCCCAATCATGAACTTACTGATTAAGACTCCAGACCACGCAGCTAGTCATCTTGGATAAAAAAAGAGACAGCCAAGGATCTAGAGTGGTTCCTGCTGGAGCTGGCAGGTGTTCCTCTGCTCCCAGGCCAAGGCACCAAAGCCCACAGAGGAGCAGCAAAATTCATGATTCAAACACCAGGGTGAGGTTTTCTGTCCCTTCAGGCAGCCGGGAACTGCCAGCTGATGTGGCTGCTTCTTAAATTGCTCATTAATGTGCCAGCTCTGGGAGATGCTCTGACTCCTGCTCATGCTGGGACCACAGCAGCCCCCATTCCTGCTCCAATGAGACCTCCTGTTCCTCACACCCAGGCAGCAATTTTTAATCTCTTTTAGCTTACCCCTCACTGTTTTTTCCAGCAGATGGAGTCTCCTGTAGGTAAGCTCCTGACAGTGGTTTTGTTTTGCTGTAGCTGCCTCCTGGCCAGACCATGGATTCAGAGCTGTAGCTGCAGAGATGGTTTGCTGCCACAGCAATTCCAAATGCCACCATGCTGCCACCATGTCAGAAGACTCAGCCAAAAGCTCCACTGAGGCTGGCTGTGCAACTGCAGCAGACAAAACCCCAGCATGTTGAGATGTCCTCAATGAAAGTCCATCCTCTGCAGGAGCTCTGAACAGCATGACTCTGTTGTCAGCTCTACCACTCAGCATTCAAGCCCAGAAACAGTCTTTGCTGCCTCAAATCAAACTACATCCAGGCTTGTGACACATATAAAGGCACTCTCCAAGGTTTCAGCTGGACCCTGGGACCCCCAAACTTAACTGTGTCTGTTTTTATTTTGATGAGGGGACACCAGAGCACTAGGGAGGAGAAATCAAGTTGCTCTTCAAATACACAGAAACACCAACATGCTCTCTCCCAGCAGAAGTGCCACCAGCTGTAGTACCTGGGGCCTTCATAGATAACAGTTTGAATAAGAATTCATACATGTGTTTTACCTTGTTTCTATTGCTGCCAGCACAAGCAGCCCTCAGCTGAGAGCTGAAACATCACAGCAGAGAAAATTCAAGTTTTTGCTAAAGGTAAACAAACACACTCTGGTTGAAAATCCCTCCAGGCTGAAGTTTTTAGACCATCTATCTGTGGGGAAGCAACATTCATCTACAGTGTAGGGTACAATCAGCACCTTGGGGTTCTCCATCATTATGGGGATAGCAAAGACTCTCACTAGGGACCTGCTTTGGTGTCCCAGGTGGACAGTGGAGGTAGAATATCCCTCTCCAGGGCTTATTGGAGACCTCAGTGTCTGGAGTCTCCCTGCTTTACCCAGTCAGGGAAAACGTGGACTTGGATGCTGCTGAAGAATCAAGAAGCCAAACAGGAGGTTTGACAGTGTGCTTTGTCTTTCCAAGATGGAAAACAAACCCTCAAACGCAGCAAGATACGAGAAAATTCAGTGATATGTTTGGGGGTTTGTTGATTTTTTTCCTTTTTTTCCCTAATGAATGCCTGTAGACTTGCTTTTATTTGGTGCTTTCAGCATTTCCATACAAATTGCTCTACAATAGCTCTGCCCTCCTTCCCTCCAGCATTTGTTGTTAATGAGCCGTACAAAAGGTTGGGGGGGCTGAGCTGTTCGGGGGCTGTGCTGTGGTCCTGTCCATCCAGATGGACAGAGCTGCCCAACCCTCCTTTCCCTCCCCTGTGCCTTGCTGAGCACCCCCAGGCTATCAGGGACCCCAAAAACACAGTCACCAGATAAGTTTCACCAGGAGATCATTTTACATCCCATCTCCAGTGAGGTTTGGTCACATCATGTAGACTTATCTGTGTGTTGTAACGGTGTAGCTGGTAAAGGGGCTTGTGCAGAGGCAAAGGGATTCATACAATTTTTAGCACGTCCTCTTCACCTCAGCGTGCTCATTGCTGCTACCTTGGTGAACTCCATCCCGACAGCACTGCAGGAGCCACCACCACGCTGAACAGACTTTGGCCCAAAGATATCTCTGAGCACCCTGTGATAAAAGAGAAAGAGCTGCCAGCTGCCTTTCCAGTGCTGGAAGGTGCAAGAGGCAGCGAGGGGACACTGATAGGTCTAGGACAGCAGAAAGGTTGCAGAGCCCTGCTCTAGGAGTCCCCAAAGGAAGGAAGAGAGCAGCACCATGAAACTAACCCACTTTGCACCATCTCCCTGGGGTGTGCTTGTCCCTGGGACAGGATAAAATTCCCTTTGATCAAAGTAGCCTTCTGCTAAAGTCAGGTTTTGTCCATAAAGAGTTAAGACATTGGGAGTGGGAGGTGGAGAGGGGGCTGCTCTATGATCAGGGGCTGGTGGGGATGAGCAAGTGAGAAATTACATTAAAGGCACCTACACCATTCCCTTCTGCCATGGAGCCAAAAGCACCAGGGAGCAGCCAGGGGAGAGTGGAGGTCAGCCCCTGGACACTCAGCCACCTCGGGGTGCAGAGCTCTGGGGTGTTCTGGTCCCTCCAGGACTGCTTGCCCTCAGAGCTGAGCATCCCCAAAAACAGGAGGATGTGCAAATAGCAAATCTCTACTGTATGAAGTTAGAAACATTAGATAAATTACCACCAATTTAGTATCATTTAGAGGACAACTTTGTCCAAGAAGACATTAATTTCTCAGAACAAAGAGGAGGTAAACAGCCTGAACAACAGATTCCCAAAGCTGGTGAGACCGTGAAATCTCTCTTTTTTATTAGCAGTATCATAGTATTGCAATTAAAATAATTGCCTGAAGGAGAGAAAGGGATGTTTTAAGCAACCTGTTATAACCACCATTCCTCCAGCAGGACACAGGCTCTCACTGGAAATGCACTGAAGGACACAAGTGATGGTGATTTCCATGGTGACCATGGGCAATTTGGCTAAGGCAGGCTGCAGGAAACCCCAGGAAGAGCAATCTGTGATGGCTGTGGACACCTCAGAGCTTCCTGACAGCAGGCAGCCAGGGGGCCAACTGGGGAGGTGTAAGGATGAACCAGAGCATGAACATCCAAGGCTAAGGGCTGCTTTGGGTGACCAAGGATGTGATAGTTATAGTCCAGTGGGGGATGTTCACTTCTCACTCCTTACCCACCACCCAGACCCTCCCAGCTCTCAGCTGATTAGCAGAAAGCTCATTTTAGAGGACTCTCCCTCACCCCTCCCCTGCATCCTCACAGGAAGAAAACTCTCTGTGCTATAATTGATGGGCACAATTCATTGCAATTAGTATTTCAGCAGCAGGTAGATAACCCTCAGGGCACAGCATGGTGGCTCTGCCAGGCAGCCAATGTAAATTTAGAGCAAGTTCTTTAAATTAGCTTTTGCTAGCTGAGCCATCAGGGCAGGCATATCTCTCTGCTCCTCCTTCAGAAGAAAACTGTTGAGGACAGAAAACCCTCCCTCAGTTTCCCCTGGAGGACCAGCAAAAGCTCTGGACCACCATTACCTGGTTGCCCCAGTAAGGAGGCTGAGGTCCTTTCCCTGCTAAAGGGAGTCAACAAAGGTCACTAATGCAAAATGCCTTACTGGCATCCAGGCTGATATTTAGACAAAATGAGATCTGTTTGTCTTTTAAGTTCCAAATAATCTACTTTTATTTTAATTGACACTCATAGCAAGAGCATTTACAGCTGGCAGCAGAGATGGTATGTTACTATCTTAGGCATACATACAATCTAAGGGACTTCTGCTCATAGACAAAAAAGATTAAAAAAAAAAAAAGAAGAAAAGAAATAAAAGGATCAGCCATGAAGCCACAGATCTCTTGTGATCTGGATCTAAACCAGCAAGAAGTGATTTGTGGGTGGCAAAGACAGAGTACTCAGTGCTGAGAGGAGGGCAGTGCTGCTTATGGGGCAGTACCACCCCCAAAAACGCTACCAAGAAGGTGAAAAAGTGTCAGAGAACATTGTTAGGGATTAAGAAATATAGGAATTTCCCTGGAAATAGTAAATGGAGGGCAGAAAATTTGGATCAGAAACAGAAGTCACGGAGAGCTCAATCCCATGTTGCAGGATTAAAGCAAGGATGTAAGTTTTACAGGCAAAGAGGGACTCTGCACCCTCCTCACCCCACCTACATGATGCTGTCCAAGAAGATTTGCCACTCCCTGAGACCAAGAATGTGGCATCTATTCATGCACCAGCTGGCTCTGGGAATGGCTGCGGTCAAGAGGGAAAACCCTCAAGCCACACATCTCCAGGCAGAGTTGACTCCCCCACCGTTGTTTTGAGCTCTACTCAGTTCTCCAAAACCCTGACTGTTTTCTCCTGTGTTCTTGGTTGTAAGTCTTTCTTCCAATGCCACCCACACTGCCTGTAGTATTTAAGCACAGACACAAAGCCCAGACTGGAGCTGCTCATCTGCAATTACAGGAGCTGCACGAGCTCTTCTAAAGTCAGGCTGGAAGCATCAGCATGATGTCCAACCTCATGGCCCATGCACAGGGCACAAACCCAGTCCTGTTCTTCAGACGAAAGGGCAGGAAAATATTGGCATCTTTCATTTCATCCTCTATCCTGTCACAGCTGGATGGAGATCCTCCAGCCACAAGAGCCATGGTGGCACCAATCATGAAGACATTGTTCTTGCAGTGAAGAAAAATTTCCTGTACGGAACACAAGAGGAGGGAGGGATGCTGCTGTGTACCACCACCCCACACTGCCCACTGCAGAGATGGGCTCTGTACCCATCAAGATATTTCCATATATTTGACTACAAAGAAAAGAAAATCTCTCCAAGCTTTCCAACTTATATTTTCCAAAACCTTCTGTGTTGGGTGGGTGCTTGACAACATGCAAACATGTTGTGGCATTTCAGTGGGCTGCTGCTCATCAGCTGAGTGCTTTAGCTCCACATACTAAGTAAAGCACATTGACTTTAAACTTCAGCAAAGCCAATTTAAACCAGTACTTTGTGTTGTTTTGCAGCTGGATCAATCGAGGACCCAGAGCCCACATGGCAGTGAGGTACCAGAATCACAGAATCACAGAATGTCAGGGATTGGAAGGGATCTCAAGGGACCATCTAGTCCAATCCCCCTACTGGAGCAGGAACACCCAGATAAAGTCACACAAGAAGGCATCCAGACGGGTTTTGAATGTCTACAGAGAAGGAGACCCCACATCCTCTCTGGGCAGGCTGTCCCACAACTGGACACAGTATTCCATATGTGTTCTCACCAAGGCAAAGTAGAGGGGGAGGAGAACCTCTCTCCGCCGACTGACTGCGTCTCTTCTAATACACCCCAGGATGCCATTGGATTTCTTGGCCACAAGGGCACATTGCTGGCTTATGGTCATCCTTCTGCTCTGCAGGACCCCCAGGTCCCTTTCTCCTTCACTGCTCTCTAACAGGTCATTCACCAGCTTATACTGATTAGTAGGGTTGTTCTTTCCCATGTGTAAGAGCCTACACCTGCCCTCATTGAGCTGCTGTTACCCAAACAACATTTAATCAAATTCTTACCTTTCATATTTTAACAAGAGCTTGGATTTCCCTTCCCCATTCTCAGAACATGAAGAGCCTGTCTTTAACAGCTTAACACTGCCCTAGAAAACTTTTTGCCTGGGAATAATAATTCATATCCACAGATTTTTTTTTCACAATATTGAGAGCACCCCTCAACAACTGTCTTAAATCCCCTCTGGCTTGGATGTACTAATGACGCAGCCAAATACTGGCCTGGTTGGGATATTTAAAACTCAAGTGGAAAAAAGCTCCAGGTTAATCATCAGTAAGGGAATGATCACCCCGAACAAAGCCGTGAGCTAAAAATAAGCCACCACTTCCAGAAATAAATCTGAAGCACCAGAACACAAATGGAGGGAGGGGGCACTGCATGAATTGCCTCAGCCCAGGTGTAACAGGGCAGCCCCAGGGCTTAGAACCAGGCTGTGGAGGTGTTTAAGGCCAGGCTGGATGAGGCACTGAGCAACCTGGTCAAGTGGGAGGTGTCCCTGCCCATGGCAGGAGGGTTGGAACTAGATGTTCTTTAAGGTCCCTTCCTACCCAAACCATTCTAAGATTCTATGGTGTGGCCCCAGTACTGGGGCCAGTCTGTCTGGGGAGTCAGGGCAATGCTCCCCACCCCTCTGTCAGCCTCCCCCCACCATCTCAAGTATCTTTGTGCCACTAACACCACATCAGCCTGACTGCTGACTTTTAAAGTGTAATTTGTTATTCTGTTACGGTCATTTTCTGTATTAATTTCATGCAGCATCAAAAGCCCTTTCATATGTTAAACTGTAATTCATATGCTAATACCCAAGGTAATTATTTTTTGTCAAATGTATTATTCAGCCTCCGGTGAGGAAGGGAGGGGTGGAGGGCAGGGGGTGAATTTGGCTCTCTGCAGTGGGGATGGGCAGGATGGGGACAGGTAACACCCTCACACTCCCTCAGTGTTTTCTGGTGTGGGCACAGCACCTTCCAAAACCCACTCCTCCTGTCTGATACCATCCCACTGACACCTCTTTCTATACCAGTGGCATCTTCAGCAGAGACCTCAGAAAATTCTGCTCCAAAGCCACCTCCACCCAGGACTTGGGCTGGGGACATGTCTGAGTGCTGCAAGGAGGCTGACTGAGACAATGGGATTTTCACAAGATAAAGTGAGAAGCAACAAAGAAGATTCAGGCAGAAATCACACAAAAATTAAATTAGCACCCACCTCTGTTCACAGCAGCCACATTTTTGCCTGTGCTGCTTTGTACAATGGTGAGCTGCAATGTCCCTTGAATAACTGGCTCTTGGCTGCCCATGACAAGCAGGAGAGGACAGGGACAGCCAGGGATGTTCCAGCCCCTGACCTGTGCACAGCCCATGTGCAGCACTTTCTTAACCCTCTCTTCCAATCCAGGAAGACTTTTGTGAGAGCACCAAAACCTTCTCCATGAGCCCGTGATGAGAGTTACCTTTACCTACACACATGGGACACCTTCCCTTCCAAGCTTGTCCCAATTTCCCAACCTGCCATCAATGTGACCTGGAGCCATCACCTGCTCCTGGGGGCTGGCAACATCTGAGGGAGGAGATTCACAGAGCGGACAGTGGAGCGTGGAAGGATGGGGAGCATATGCTGTACATGAAAAAATTACATGATAGCAGTTTAGCCTTCACCAGGTTTTTTTGGTTTTCTTTTTTTTTTTTTTAACAGTCTATTTTCTGCTTGAGGAAGCAGGTGCATTTCTCAGCCTTGCAGCAGGGAGAGCTGACAGGCTGTCGGAGGTGTGATGGCTCCGGGACAGTTCTGCTGCCATGGATTTCACATTCCTGACACGCTGGATAATTATGCTAAATGAGCTCACCTCATCTTCAGCCTTCTGAGCCGCACATATTAAATTAAGCAAAAGCTGTAAGTGGTGCAGTTGGGGAAGGCAGGATGGGAAAGCCACAGAACTACTGTGTAATGGGTGCAAAGCTGGAAAACAGGAGGTTCCACAGGAATATAAGAAAAAACTTTTTCACAGTGAGGGTGATGGAACACTGGAACAGGCTGCCCACAGAAGGTGTGGGGTCTCTTTCTGTGGAGACATTCAAACCCCACCTGGATGCCTTCCAGTGTGACCTGATCTGGGTGTTCCTGCTCCAGCTGGGGGATTGGACTAGATGATCTCTTGGGGTCCCTTCCAATTCCTGATATTCTGTGATTCTGTTGTCTGTGGGTCCCCAGTGCCACTGCCTTGGTAGACAAGCCACCTCACAGAGTGAGAATCCATGTCCTCCTTCCCCAGTCCAAAGCATCACCAAATCTCTGCCCACAAGGAGATGGCATGGCTGCAGGAGCTCCACAGTCCCACTCTCCTCTTCCCTGGGAGCCCTGCAGTGGCTTCTCCCCATCTCTCTTTTCAATTAACTCTTTTTCTGAAAATCCACATTTAACATCTCACCCCCAAACAGGGGATTTTTGGACTTACATATTTTTAGTTCTCTATTTTATCCTTTTTAGCATAAAGAACCCCTATGATTTATTCCAATGATATGAACCAACTCCACACAGCAAAATGAAGCTGTGACTCCCTCAAGCTAAACTCCAAATTCATTTCATAATCCTTAGATAAAAGCTTAGAAGCCAGAATATTCATTACCAACCCAGGCTCCACCAGCAGCCAGGGCAGTAATGGAATGGAGCAGATTTGACACAGGGGATGATGCTACAAAAATTAGCCTGTCGTAAGATTACAGGCACTAAATGTTATTGGGTGATAAGGTGGATGTGTTAATATTAAATTATCTCACAAGTTTAAAAAAAATAATAATTTAAAAAAAAAGGCACTGATGAAACTCGCATTTATTAAAAGCCCTGAATATGATATTAAAAGATCTCAGATAAGCCAGTTTGTTTCTGTGCTGGAGACCAAATTGAAAGAATTCTCCAGGAGGGATTGCTTTGAATGGAGCATTACAACTATAAAACAACAAAAAAAGAGCCTTTAATAAATGTTTCAACTAAAGAAGCCTTGAAAATTCCAGACTAATCTCTCAGGAGAGGGTGATTTAACCCTTCATTCTTTCTCTTGTTGCATCAAAACAGGGATTAACTGGAGAGTGTTTCCATTTGAAACAGAGCTCTGTTCATCCTCAATTCTCTGTAGCAAGAGGAGATTAATCCTGCCACTCCATGTAATAGAAGGCTGGGGTAGGATGGAACAAAGGTTTCTGGGAAAAAAAAAAAATTAAAAAAAAATATATAAACCTCCAGCACAAAGCTTAAGTAATTTATCCAAGTCACCAGGAACAGCACGATAACAATAAGGCCATATAGAATCTAGAGTTTGTTTATAAATCTGATTTGTTGCTGTCAGACAGCAACAAATAACACTGGCACCCCATGGACATTAGTTGGGAAGCCACACAGTGACATCCATCATGCACCATTCCTACTCCTGCCCTCACTGGTTTAAACCAACATGGTGAATCCCAGGGTGAGAGGATGGGAGCTAAAGCACAGCAGAAGGGATGTGGGCATTAGGGATGGGAGGGATTGACAAAGGCAGAGCAGCCAGGCTGTGGCAAGGGAATGGTGGCAGTCAGCCTGGATGGAGCTTCAGAGGCTGATTTTAACCAGAATAATCCATAGATGACCACAGTGGGCTCCTGAAATGAGAGCAGGAGGAAAAAGAAGAGATTTTTTTCTCCCTGGTTACAGCAAGTTTTACAGCAGTGGGATGTTTCTGTTCATGTCGTGCAAAGAATTACCCTTTTCAAAATATATTCTTTCTGTGAAATCTTTTGTGACCCACCAGCTGTATAAAAATGCAGCTCGGTGACGCTGAACAAGGCTGGATGCCCATTGGGGGATGTGGAAGTGAACACAGTGTTGGCACTTAACAAATAATAAAAAACCATCATTAATTATTGATCACAACCCCAGCTAATCAAGTTTCACCCCTGTGGTTACCATGATATCCACAGATTCCTTTGATACAGCCTGCAAACAGCCTTGCAGCTCCTTTCCCCTCCACCCTGGGAGACCGATGGCTGCAGAGCAGGGATTTGGGGAGAGAGTGAGAGCTCTACCCTCCCTCCCACTCCCCCC
>VZTY01020809.1:4760-19695 GCA_013400935.1 Turnix velox
GTCTCCTTCTCTGGAGACATTCAAACCCACCTGGATGCCTTCCTGTGTGACCTGATCTGGGTGTTCCTGCTCTAGGGGATTGGAGTAGATGATCTCAAGACCCCTACCAATCCCTAACATTCTATGATTCTGTGATGCTGATCAGCACAGACTGGTTTATTATAATTTTGGGTCTCCTTCTCTGGAGACATTCAAACCCCACCTGGATACCTTCCTGTGTGACCTGGTCTAGGTCTTCCTGCTCCAGCAGGGGGATTGGACTAGATGATCTCTTGAGGTCCCTTCCAATCCCTGACATTCTGTGATGTGTCTGCTGGATTCAGAGGGATTCCTGATGTCTCCTCTGGCGTTGTTGCCATCCAAACAGCTTGAACTATTTGGGCTGTAACTGCCTGTCAGCTTTGCTTCCTGTTTGTTTTCTTTCTTGGAAGTCAGCAGTAACTTTGTTTTGTTTTTTACCAGTGGGACGTAAAATGAGGAGAAACCAGTTAATCTCTTGCACTAACAAAAAATTAGCACCCTGACAAAGAGTGGGCCCATGGCCATGCCTGTGTCTGCCCTCAAATCAATGCTGGTGTCTAAGACAATTATAGCACTGGGACTTCTTGTAGGTTCTGCTGTCTCTGTATAAAATGCCTCTGGCATTTTAATCCTGCCTTCTTGAGCCAGAAGGATGATTTTTGACTTCATCTGTCTGCTCTCTAGGACAGCTTTAGGGTCAGTTACCATGGAGGCATTGGTTCATCCCAAGGCAGATGCAGAAAACTCACTGTCTGGCCAGAAAACTAATTAGAAGATAGTTTTTTGAAGGAAGAGAACAATGAGAATAGTTTTAATGAGCTGTCCTTTATCAGCAGTGTCTCTGGATAGGGCCTGAGAAGGTCCCATTTCTTCTCTTCTGTGACCTCCAAGGCTGGAAAACACCTTTGACATTGCTTTTTTTCTCCAAGAGAGAAGAAACTCAGCTTATATTCTCAGCACCAACTCAGCTGCAGCTCAGCAAGGAGATTCAGCAAGCTGTAGAGAAAACTGCCACCCTTGGAGAGATCTGTCTCATTTCCCTAGTCTTGAGCTTAATTTAAAATAAGTAATTATTAATGTCAGGGTCTTTTCAGTCTATGAAGAAATGAGATACAGGGCAGGAAGGACCTGTGAGATCACTGAATGAACATTTTCTCCATCTTTTTGCTGCTGACGTGCCCACGGAGGCATTTGCAAGCACTTTGGGGTTTAGCAAAAGATTTAAGCTGTGAGTAACTTAATGAACACCCATTATAACCAGCAGCATCCTGCAGAAAATCTTGAGTTTCAGCCTTCTCCTTTCTGTTTTGCATCCAAACTCTGTGTCTAAGTCATGCACTGGGGATTTCATCCTGCGTGGGAAGTTCTAGCCCAGTCAGCAGGTTTGTGTTGATGGGATTTCATTTTGTTTTTGGGTGGGAATTGCAGTTGTAGGAGGGCTGTATTGGCTGTGTGACAGCTTTGACTTATCCCTGAGGATGTGGAAAGCAGCTGATGTGCAAAGATGTGAACAATAGCTGGGAGTAATAACCTTTCCCAGCAGAGCTGGGTGGTACAAGAGGTGTTTGTTCTCCTAGAATGATGGAATGGTTTGGGTTGGAAGGGACCTTCAAGATCATCTAGTTCCAACCCCCCTGCCATTGGAAGGGACACCTCCCACTAGACCAGGTTGTTCAGTGCCTCATCCTGCTTGACCTTAAATCTACTGACTGCAACCCAATACTGTTATCTCCAGGCACTCACAACCCAGCTTCTGAGATATAGCTTCTTTTTTCCCTTTTATTAAAAAAAAAATCTTTTTTATTTATCAGTAAATTGTTTCCATTGTACCCTTTATGTGTCCTCTTCCTCATGTGACAAACCCAGAGGAGATGAAATTATGGAGATCTGGCCCTCCACTTTGATAAATACCCTTTCCTCCTCCATCCCATTCCTTGCTGGATGGGGCCTTTCATGGTTCTCAAATCAAACTCTTCAATGCTTTTTCACTGCTTAAAACATGAATATTTAGTCCATACATCCAGAATGAGATCAAAAATAGTGATTTTTTCCCCCCTTGGCCATGGTGTGGGTGCCCTGTTGGCTTCAACTCTTAACACTCTGAAAGTTGTTAAAAACATCTGTGCACCAAATGGCTCAAAAAGCAGGAGAAAAGACTCGATTTTAGGTGTGGTTGAAGTGTTTTGTTCTTTTCTTTTCCAAATTACCCACCTTTNAGGAGAAAAGACTCGATTTTAGGTGTGGTTGAAGTGTTTTGTTCTTTTCTTTTCCAAATTACCCACCTTTCCTTCTGGCCTTCAGCTTGGGTCTGGTGGCTGGTTTGGGGGGGGGGTCCAAGAAGAGCCTTTGTGTGTATGTCTCGTCTCTGTTTGTCTCATGGAGCTTCCCAGGGTAAAATATTAAGAAAAAAGGTTGAAAATTATGGGATATTTGCACAGCTTTCAATCACTGTCTCTCTTCCCAGTCATTTTATTTCAGTGCAAAGAGCAAATAACAGTGGGTGGTGATTGCAGCAGTTGGAGTAAGGTGGTTATTCATGACATGCAGATTACAGAGCAGTAATTACAGCTGAGGGTGCCCTCATTTTCCTACATCCCAGAGCATCTCCATCTCATATCTCATAAGCACTGGGGTTTTTTTTGCTCATGTGGCAATGCTTAGCTCTAGCTGGAGGCACAGGGAAGTGGGGAGCTTTGAAAACACACCTTGACTGCCAAGAGAATAATCACAAGTGCAAAATCTCCTTGAAAATAAGGTGAAGATTGAGTCTTGGTCTGGACTGAGCTTCTCCCATTATGTTCTGGATATTATTCTGAGAGCTGGCATGGCTCTGTGGGGCATAAATGATGCAAAAATAAAACAACTCTGGGTTTGGCTATGTCTAGATTGTAGGCTGGGAGCTTTTGGGTGGTGGTGGAGGCAGAGGGCTGGAGATGAGAGTGGGAGGCTGGGGAATTCAGTCATCTTTTGTTCACATCAGCAGTTTATCTTTTCTTCTTGAAGGCAGAAAAGCTACAGTGCAGAAAGGCACATTAAAACATCACTCTTTATGCTTATCCCAGGGGAATTTGGGTCTGGGATGTGGCATGGTTGGCCAATGGATGACTGGTTAGGAGGATTGGGAGGGCTGGTTGGCAAGCCCTAGGCTAAGTTTGGCTTCTGCATCTCCTGGAGGGGATGTGGACCTGTGTTGAGCACCCTGGGAGAGGTGGCCAGCAGGTTTTTCTCTGCTGGCATGGCTTTAGCAGCCTGAGCACGTGTGGATGTCTATGGATTCTGCCTGGGGGTACACTGGCAGAGTGGATTTCTAATTATAGCTAATTGCAAGGCTGATGCTCTCTGGGTTTGGTGTGATACAAGTCAAACGATTTCCTGTTGCTCAGCACTTTGCAAACACGGAGACGTACATGAAGGCATCTGGCTGGGCAAACACACACTCCTCCTCCTCCTCCCCCTCCCTATGCATGGAGGGAGCAAAACACTCCACAACAGCCCCGCTTGGTGAGTCTGAGAGATGATATTTGTATATTTTATTCAATAATCAGGTGAAATGGGCAAACAACTTGATGATCTTTAAGGTCCCTTCCAACCCAAACTACTCAATGATTCTGTAATTCTATGATTCTCTCCCTGCTCCTCCTTCTCCTCTTTCTCCTTCTCCTCCTTGTTTATGGACCTCAGTGGACCAAAACACCCCACCAAAACCACACTTGGTGAGCTTGAGAGATGATATTTGTATATTTTATTCAATAATCAGGTGAAATGGGCAAACAACTTGATGATCTTTAAGGTCCCTTCCAAACCAAACTACTCAATGATTCTATAATTCTATGATTCTCTTCCTCCTCCTCCTTTTCCTCCTTCTCCTCTTTCTCCTTCTCCTCCTTGTTTATGGACCTCACCAGGGCAAATCATCCCTCCACAGCCCCACTTGGATGAGTCTGAAAGATGTTATTTGTATATTTTATTGAATAACCAGGTGAAATGATGATCTTTTAAGTCCCTTCCAATCCAAAGTATTCTATGATTCTATGATTCTAAGATGAGGGCTCTTGGGAAGAGGAGAGTGGGCTCTTAGGGTTGGAATTCTTAGGACTCCAAGAGCTCAACACCTTTCTCTGCAGAGCCTGGCAGCCTGGATGAAACATTTAGGAAAGCCACCACAGATCTACCTGCTGAAAAAAAGGGAGCCAGAATCTCTGGACTTTGTTCCCTGCAAGAATTGCTTAAATATTTACACGATGCTTTTTAAAGTCAGATGTTGCCTGTGAGTGAAATTTTATTCAAAGTCATTACAGCCATACTTTAAAGCCCATTTTTAATAGGGACATGAAAAGTGTATTTCATGCAGTTAATAGGGTTGTCAGACTGTGCCGTCACAGAGCCCAGGACATAGAAGGGGAACCCATTAGCCCAGGCACTGGGTACACAAAGATCCCTTCTCAAACACAGAAGGGATCAAAGTTAAACAGAGGTTTAAGAAGAAAAGCAGCAGCTTTTGGAAAGGAAAAGGAACAAAGTGAGTTTGACTCCAAATATAATTTTTTAATAATTTTTTTTTCAACTTTCAGAGGAGCCAGGACCCAGAATGATGGTGTCACAGTCTTTCAAAGAAGCAATATTATTTCCTAAAAGAAAACATGTCCCTCACTCTCTCCCAGGGCATGAATTGAATCCAAAACTCTGAAAGCTTGGAGCTGAAGCCAAGCAAGGGTTTTAATCTGACCAAAAGTAAACAGTGTGTGCAAATTTACATAAAAATTGGCTTTTAAAATTGCCTCCATGTTAATGTTATGGGCGACACTGTAAGTACATTGAGTGACTTTGGGTCTGCTTAATGTTTTTTAAGTGGATGCTGCTGTTACAGCAGATGCTGGTCGTGTTTCTTCTCAGAAACTTGTAGGAAATGATGAGGAGAAAAAGCCCTGCTTTAGGGAAAGCCCAGAGGAAAATGGAATGAGAAGAAAGAGCAGATTTTCCAGGCACTGCTGTGTCATGGGGGTCTTCTAAAAGTCTTCCCAACAGAATGGGAAGAGTGGGAGCCTGGGGGGATGCTGGCTGTGATTGCTGAGGTCTCCAGAGGTGAGGACATGTTGTATGGGCATCTGCCACATAGAGAGGTACCCAAGTAAATCTGGGCAGGGTCTGCATTATCAGACCTTTGGAGATTACTTTTATAGAATCATAGAATGGTTTTGGAAGGGAACTTCAAGATCATCTAGTTCCAACCCCCTGCCATGGGGAGGGACACCTCCCACTACACCAGGCTGCTCAGTGCCTTGTCCAGCATGGCCTTAAACACCTCCAGGGATTTAGGGGGCATCCACAACCTCTCTGGTGACCTTTCCCAGTGTCTCACCACCCTCACTGGAAAGAGCTTCTTTCTTATCTCCAGCTTAAACCTCCCCTCTTCCAATCTGCATCCATTACTCCTAGTTCTGCCACCCTGGACCCTATTAAAAAGTCCTACCCCAGCCTTTCTGTAGCCCCCTTCAGGTACTGAAAAGCTACTCTGAGCTCCTCCCTGAGCCTTCTCTTCTCCAGGCTGAACAACCCCAACTCCTTCAGCATGTCCTCAGAAGGGAGATAAATGCTCCAGCCCTCTCATCATCTTTGTGGCCCTTCTTTATCTTCTTTTCTCTATCAAATACAGCTCAACTCTGCTGCCTAGATAAATTCTGCAGGCTATTACTTCTAGGAATCATCCTTGGGGGATATTTTTAAAACATCTTTGTACTCAATGGGAAGGCTGTTTTGCAATCCCCAGTGTTCCCTGGGCACAGTGCTTATTTTTTGGCTCATTTCTGTAGGAAGCAACTGTCACTGCTTCACCATTTTGCATAGATTTTAACAAAACTGAGCACCTGGTGGGTTCTTTTCTCTCAAGCTGGAAAGTTTTGCCCAGAGATGGAAGATGGGGACGAAGCTCAACATCCTGCTGCTGGAAGGATGCTCTGCTCATCTCTCCAGGAGAAACCCTGAAGGAAGGAGGAATCATACATACCCGGTGCTAAATGGTGTACAACACAAGAGAAAAAAAAATTAAAATCACATCTTTTTATTACAGAGATTAATCTTGCTGTGTCAGGACCTGACAACCACCACCAGATGCTCATCTTCTCAGTTGCTTTATTGGATTCTGGGACATCCTCGTAATTGCCATAAGTGGGAGATGAATCCCCAGCATCTGGCGTGTGCTAATACTGATTTAAAGCCCTTATCAGTCCTTACTTGCTGACTGCAGGCAGAGCCAGCCTGGCAAATTCTAAAGGATCAGCATTTGATCCTATTTTTGACTTGGAATCACCACTGGATGGCTAAGTCCTTGCCTCTAGATCCTGCTGCAGTCCTGGTGGGCAGCAGGATAACCATGAGCCAGCAGTGTGCCCTTGTGGGCAAGAAAGCCAGTGGCATCCTGGGGTGTATTAGATGGGGCAAAGCCAGTAGGTTGAGAGAGATTCTCCTCCCCCTCTGAGACCACATCTGGAATATTGTGTCCAGTTCTGGGGCCCTCAGTTGAAGAAGGACAGGGAACTGCTGGAGCGAGTACAGCACAGAGACACAGAGACACAGAGATGATGAAGGGATTGGAGTATCTCCCTTCTGAGGAAAGGCTGAGGGAACTGGGTCTCTTTAGCTTGGAGAAGAGGAGTCTGAGGTTGACTTCACTGATGTCTATAAATATGTAAAGGGAGAGTGTCAGGAGGATGGAGCCAGGCTCTTCACAGTGACCTCCAGTGATAGGACAAGGGGCAATGGTGCAAGCTGGAACACAGGAGGTTCCACAGAAATAGGAGAAGAAGCTTTGTGAGGATGAAGGTGACTGAACAGTGGCACAGGCTGCCCAGAGAGCGTGTGGGGTCTCCTTCTCTGGAGACATTCAAACCCCACCTGGATGCCTTCCTGTGTGACCTGATCTGGGTGTTCCTGTTCTCCTGAGGTCCTTTCCAATCCCTGATATTCTGTGATTCTGTGATAAAAGTTAGGGAGGATTTTCATAGGTGTCACCTCTGTTTCTGGTGATGAGTAGGAAAAGTGCCCCATTTCCACCAGTCTTTCCCAGGGTCTATGTTTTAGGAGCTGCTGAAATGCCCCCCAAGCACACCCTGCTCCTTGCCTCATGAAAAGTGAGTTTAGCCTGAGGGAAACCTTCTAGTAAATTAAAATTACCTCTGTTTTGATTTTTGCTTTAGGTTCTGAACTCTTCCCTGCAAGCCTGGTGGCAAATACCAATAAGCACAGCTGCCTGGATGCTTTTCAGCTTGGAGGTCTGCAGGGGCAGCCAGGTCTCAGGCAGGTGGACTTCCCTGCTGGACTCAGAGTGAGGAAAAATATGGAATAAAACCATCTGAAGGCAGGCATTACAAGGATTGCTCCAAAAGTGTGGTTTTCATTCCAGGTAGGAATAAAAACTTGGGATTTGGGAACTTTGAAAAGTTTTTCTTGCCTCTTTCCTTCCCCTTGAGGAGCCTGGCAGCCAGAGAAGTCCATGCTGGTGTGTATGTGGCAACACTGTCCTCCAGGCAGGACTCTGGAGGTGGAGTTTTCCAGGGACATGGTAGTGTGAACGGGTTCAGTTGGAACAAGGGAATAGAAGAATCCCCAGCATTGCTGCTAGCAGAGGAATGCTGCTGCTGGGTTTTGAAGAGCAGGAAAGGGCAGGGAAGAGGCATTCTTCAGCATCTCAGGGCTCCACCACTGTCTAGACTTCCAAACACCACGGCGTGTGCTGCTCTGCCTTGAACTGCTGCCACCCCCTCTCTCAGCACGTCCTAAAAATGGAAGCTGAGAAGCTTTTCCCCCCTGCCAAAGCCCATCAGGCTAATGAGACCCCAGTTCCTGTCCAATCTGGCAGGTTGTCCCAAGAAATGCGTGAGCTTCCATCACAGCAGGTGGTAGCCAAGCTCATTTCCTAAACCCACATCCCTCTGGAAGTAAAACCATCCCACCTGGCTGCCTGTGGTGGAGGTCAGCTCATGCTCATGGATGTGGGGATGGGTGCTTCTGCTAAAGGAACCCACAGGTCACCACCCTGCAGAGGTGGTCTTTGGGCCAGCACATTGCTCCTGAGTCAAACTGCTGCCAAGTGACCTCAAAGAGGTGACACAAGCTCATCCCATTGAAGGTGGTGAGGTCTCAGCCACCAAAAGCAATCTCTTCTTGAGGTGCTTCTGTCCTATCTGGCTCCATAAATCTCTTGGCAGAGCTGGGTGGGATCACCCTGGCATTAGAAAGTGTTTCCCTTCTCCTACTTTCTCCTCTTTCTGGCTTCCAGTTTCTTCTCTTCTCTTCTCTTCTCTTCTCTTCTCTTCTCTTCTCTTCTCTTCTCTTCTCTTCTCTTCTCTTCTCTTCTCTTCTCTTCTCTTCTCTTCTCTTCTCTTCTCTTCTCTTCTCTTCTCTTCTCTTCTCTTCTCTTCTCTTCTCTTCTCTTCTCTTCTCTTCTCTTCTCTTCTCTTCTCTTCTCTTCTCTTCTCTTCTCTTCTCTTCTCTTCTCTTCTCTTCTCTTCTCTTCTCTTCTCTTCTCTTCTCTTCTCTTCTCTTCTCTTCTCTTCTCTTCTCTTCTCTTCTCTTCTCTTCTCTTCTCTTCTCTTCTCTTCTCTTCTCTTCTCTTCTCTTCTCTTCTCTTCTCTTCTCTTCTCTTCTCTTCTCTTCTCTTCTCTTCTCTTCTCTTCTCTTCTCTTCTCTTCTCTTCTCTTCTCTTCTCTTCTCTTCTCTTCTCTTCTCTTCTCTTCTCTTCTCTTCTCTTCTCTTCTCTTCTCTTCTCTTCTCTTCTCTTCTCTTCTCTTCTCTTCTCTTCTCTTCTCTTCTCTTCTCTTCTCTTCTCTTCTCTTCTCTTCTCTTCTCTTCTCTTCTCTTCTCTTCTCTTCTCTTCTCTTCTCTTCTCTTCTCTTCTCTTCTCTTCTCTTCTCTTCTCTTCTCTTCTCTTCTCTTCTCTTCTCTTCTCCATTTCCCACTAAATGCTGAAGCAGAGCTTGGTCACCTCTAGTTTTCTAAACCAAGCAATGAGCATCTTCCAGGAGGCAGAATATTTCCCCCCCTAAGCCAGAAGTCTGAATAACTCCTTCAAAGGCTTGCTCCTGTCTGAATAACTCCTTCAAAGCCTTGTTCCTCTTGCACAGGAGGGGTGGGATGGATTTCTCTTAAACTGACACACCATACATCAGGGATGCTTATGCATAAGGACCTGTAAGGAAATCTTGTTGCCCACAGGAATGGGCTGGTCCAGCTGGTTACAGGGTTGAGCCTGTCTGTCCCAGGAATTACAGAGGAGGTTCTTAAGCTGAAGGGAAAGTTGGGAAATTAGAGCCTTGCATCTCAGATCTTAATTTACATAGGGGGAAGCTGCTGTGCTCAACTCTGTAGCAAAGGCTGAGAAAACCCACAAATTCCTGCCCACATTTCCTGCTCTAAATCCTGCAGGAGAGACCTTGATATCCAGGGCCAGGAGCCAGATGCTCTCGAGTCAATGGAAAGATTCCCCTAGACTTAAATGGTCTTTGCATGAGCTCCTAATTCCTTCCTGTTCACAGGCTCCCTTGGACCTGCTTATGGAAACAACTGCAGATATAAAGCTCTGCAGTGAACTGTAAACCCTTGAGGAGAGAGCCATGGCAGGGTTTTGCTGTCCTCCCAGACGGCTGGAATGGGTTTTGTTTGACACACAGCCCTGATCTATGTTCTCCCAGCCAGCCCCTGTGGCTGCAGTGTGAATGAGAGCTTGCACAAATCTATTCCTGCAGACAGGGTTTGTGGTCAGCCCTTGTTGGGGCCACAGCCAAGCTCTTCCCAGCAGGAGAAGCCTGTGTCCACCTTAGGCTGGGCTCAACCTCCCCAGCTTTGACATGGCAGCAGCTCTCATAAGCATGGGACAAGAAGAAATGGCCTCAGGGTTAGGGTTAGGGTAGGTATTAGGAATAATTTTTACCCCCAAAAGATTTTCAAGCATTAGAAAAGGGTGCCCAGGGGAGGGATTGAGGCACCATCACTAGAAGTATTTAAGAGATGGGAAGACACAGATTTTAGGGATATGTTTTAAGGATGTAAGTGGCTAGGGAGGGATTTTGATGCATAACTGCAGTCAGGAAGGATTCAGGGTTTGCTGGGAGTGTCAACTAATGCCTCCAGCATGAGGTCTACCTGCTCTCTGATCAAACCACACATGCAGCAATCAGTCTTTAGAAAGCCCACAGTCATTTTCCCAGCTCTATCAGAGGAGCAGTGACTTTCATGGGGGAATCTGAGTGTTTGAGAGGAGCAGAAATTGTTTTCCTATAGGGAAAGTTGCTCAGATGACCCTCAGAGGAAGAGGAGGCTGATGGTAATTGCTTTATTCTTACACTCTAGAAACTTTCAGGATGTGGCTAAGGGTTTTAAACTCAGGAGTGGGTTTTGCCACTTTTTTCCTTCACCCCCACCTCACCCATCCCTCCCTGGCTGGGTGTGATGGGATCACAAATGTGACCCCACTCATGGCTTGGGCACAAATCTTCTCTCCTGGAGCCACGTCTTGCAGGAGGAGCCCAGACCTCACTTTCACAGCTGTGCATTCCTGGGATGAACAGGGGCAGCTCAAGCTCAGTTTTGTAGCTGAAATTCAGACCTGGGCCATCCATGGACAAGCCTGGCAGCTGCAGGAGCCATCTGGCTGATGGAAAAAAATCCACAGCTCCCTCCATTGGGGTCCCCTCCCAGCTTTGGGGAGCTCTTCCCTTCAAATCACGAAGGTTTGGAATGTCTGTCTCACTAGGAACTGTATGAATTCAGAGACATAGGAATTAGAGAGGGCTGGCCTGTCTTTTTTTTTGGAAGGATTATTTGCTTTTTAAAACAATTTTCTGCAGCCAAAGCTGATCATTGTGTTGCAGAGGGAAAACAGGCAGCAGGCCCAGAGGTGGATGGAGGAATGAGTTTCTCCCTCTGCAATCCAGCCAGGTATATGTTATTTTTCTCCCACAACTTAATTAAAACACATCCATCTTTCCTCACTTTTTTTAAAAATGAAGCTCAATGGCAAGTAACAGTCATTCTCTGATTGCACCAACATGGAATTATTTTCAGGGATGAAATGGTGCAGCAGCTTTCCCCTGAATTTGGATGCTTTGGGATGTGCCACCTCCATCCAGCAGCTAGAAATTTGGGGTTTTTATAATCCAGGCTAGCTCTTCCATGCCTGGGCTGTGCTGGTGACAGGAGAATAGGCTTTTTCAGTGGAAAATATGTGTCCCAGCTAGGATAAAGCCTTACCCAGCTGCTGTTTCCTGCTCCATTTTACTGACATTGACCCTGACCCCATGGATCACGTTCCCCCTGGTTGGAGGAACAGCCCATCAGGACATGTTTTTGGTGGTGTTAGGTTAATGGATGGACATAATGATCTTAAAGGTCCCTTCCAACCTAGACAATTCTCTAACCAGCCATGGCTTTTTGCCCTCTCAGAGCCTTTTCCTTCCTGGACACTCCCTGGTATCTCTCGTGCTCAGTGAGGTTAAAAAAAAAATACAAACAAGTAAAACTGAACAATGAGTTAAATTTCTTTACCCAGCCATAAAACTGATCACATTCACCCAGAGAAAAATTAAACAGGGATCCTCCTGGTGCATGAGGATAGTCTTTCCTGCACAGGAAACCACCAGCTCCATTGTGGGAGGGGTGCAAAGCTGTTGATGGAAACCAACAGACCATGATCCCATAGCCTTCCACTCCACTGTCATTTTGGTCACTCCAGACTATGATCAGCACAATCCAACCAGTGCAGCTGGCCAGTGGCACCAGTAGTTGCCTCACAGCAAGCTTCATGGAGTGTGAGCACCATCCCAGAGATTCTTTTGTGATACCTGGTAGTGTCCTGCAGGATTATCCGTTATGGAATGGCAGGTTTTATGGTGATGTTTTAAAAAATTCATCTCTTCTTAAATGGAAGTGGGTTTTACTTGTATGAATCCTGCAGTGCTATGTTCTGCTTGAATCACTGAGTCTCCAACACACCAAAGCTCAGGGTGTTTTGTTCCATTTCTCATCCAAACATGACCAGTTCCATGTCATCAAAACCCAAAATGCAATACTCAAATGTCTCAAACTGTGATGCATTTTATGGGCAATGAACTTCTTTAAAGATGCTGCAAGGACAGTTGCACTGTGTGAGAAGGTTGTGTGCAATGGGAAGGTGTGTGACTCCTCTGGTGAGTGGTTTGGGTCCCAGCCAAGCCATAGAATCATAGGATTTGATAAGACCTTTAAAGGCCATCTAGTCCTACAGTGGGGACATCCTGCACTAAATCAGGTTGCTCAGAGCTTCATCAAGCCTGGCCTTGAATATCTCCAGGGATTTGGGCTTTCACCACCCCTCTGGGAAACCTCTTCCAGTGTCTCACCACCCTCAAGGGGAAGTCAAGGAGGATGGAAGGAAGTGTGTGGCTTTGCTGTGGGGACTTTGTGGCTTGACCATCTGCAAGGAAAACCATGAGGCACCATCTCTCACATCCACCCCCTCCCATTCCTGGAAGCAGGCAGGGTTAGGTGCTATCTGTGGAATAATAAATGGCATCTACATGACAAATAGTGTGTCTTCAGGGTGGAAAGTTGCAGCTGGGGTGATGGGAACAAGAGAAGAGGTGGCTGCAGGACCAGCAGGTTCAGAGGGCTCAGCCCTGCTGCCTGTTCTGGGGGAGAGTTAATCAGCTCTAATTGGTGAGGTCTGCAAGGCAGGGTGATGGATGGGAGCATGCAGAGGGGGAAAGTCATAAAAAAACCATTAGTGAAAGCCCCAAAGTCTTTCTGGAAACATGATCTAGCAGGCTGTGATGCTGCCTTTCACTTTCAGTAGCAGATGCCTCATAATCCACAACATTTAATGTGGGATGAGAGTGGTTTTGGTGTAGGAAATCATCCTCTGTCTGCCAGGGAGGCACTGGGCAGACTGGGTGGACCAAGCTGGCAGCACTGGTTCTGTGACTGTATCGTGCTTACAGCAGGAAAGGGAATTTTTAAAATTAGCTTTTCATTAGGTGCCTAATTGACTCGTCATCCCTAATCCCCCCCTCCCCTTCCCCTCCATGCACACACACTTGTTCTGCCCTGAAATGTGAGCTCAGCAAGGCTGGAGAGAAATACTTTCTGAATATAGCTGGGGAGAGAGAGAGAGGGGGAGAAGACAGAGGAGGGTGAAGAAAGGGAGAATTCATGCCTTTTTTCTTTCTTTCTAAAACAGAAAAAGCCTGGAAAAAAATTTAAAAGCCCCATATAAAAAATAATAGCCACAAAAAGCAGTTGTGGTTACTTAAGCCAGTTTGCATTCCTGGAAGTTGATGACGCCCTGGATTACTGTTGTTTTTTTAGACCTCTTTCTATCTTTTTTTTTTTTTTTAGGATAGTTTGTCTGTAGTGTGGGTATGTGTGGGCAGAGAGCTGGGGAATATGCAGAAGGAAAAGAAAAAAAGCTAAATACGTGCAGGAACTGACCACATATGGGTTTTTTATTTTTTTTGTCCTTTAAATTAAAAAAAAAATGCTTGAAGATGTTAAAGATTTGGAGGGTAGCTCATAGGAAGGGTGAAGGATGTTGATCCTGGAGACATCTTATAGGATCTTTTGAGCTTCATTAAATATCATGTAATGAGGTGGCTCATCACAGGAGAAAATATGCCTCAGTTTGCAAAATAATCACTGATTGATGTCACTTGGAAGCTGCTTTGCTCTGCAGAGAGGAAGAGGGATGCAGACAAATTGAAGGGGGGACCTCATAGTAGCTTCTCAATACCTGAAAGGGGCTACAGAAAGGCTGGAGTAGGACTTTTTAATAGGATATGATGGAAGGACTAAGAGGAATGGATGCAAACTGGAAGAGGGGAGATTTAGGCTGGAGATAGGAAAGAAATTCTNTTAGGAATAATGGATGTCAATTGGAAGAGGGGAGATTTAGGCTGGAGATAAGAAAGAAATTCTTTCCTGTGAGGGTGGTGAGACACTGGAAGAGGTTGCCCAGAGAGGCTGTGGATGCCCCTTCAATCCCTGGAGGTGTTTAAGGCCAGGCTGAATGATGCATTGAGAAACCTGGTGTAGTGGGAGATGTCCGTTCCCATGGCAGGGGATTAGAACTAGATGATCTTTAAGATCCCTTCCAACCCAAACTATTCTATGAAACCATCCCTTGGTATGGGGGAATCTTGTATTCGTGCC
The DNA here is from genome assembly GCA_013400935.1 of Turnix velox. Taxonomy (NCBI): domain Eukaryota; kingdom Metazoa; phylum Chordata; class Aves; order Charadriiformes; family Turnicidae; genus Turnix; species Turnix velox. The sequence goes on from VZTY01020809.1 coordinate 18,957, forward strand.
ACAAGGAACTTTGTTTCTTGTTGTTCTCCACCTTATTGGGCATGATTTTTTTGCTTAAAAAACAGCCTCTTTCCTCAGAAAGTATTTCTTGTTTCTCTGTGTTTCTTATGCTGAGCTGAGCCCCACCAGTCTCAGTGGGATGATGCTGCTGCTTTGAGGAGAGTCCCAAAAAATGGAGAGTGAGCTCAGTCCATCCCCAAAAGGGGCTGAGGGGAAGTGTGGACAGGGAGGGCCAAGGTCTCCTCCTGTTTACGTGAGTGTGTCATCACCAGAGCATGTTGTCCCTCTTCTGCTCCTTCCCTGATGTTGCTCTGGATTTTTATTGCTTGCACTGAAAGAAAGGGCTGCTCTGTAGTTCAGGCATCCAGAGGGAACTTGGAGGGAGGGGGGGAACCAGTTGCTGGAGTCTCTGAAGGACAAATAATGTAGTTCAGGCATCCAGGGGGAACCTGTAGGGGGAAAACCACTGCTGGAGTCTCTGAAGGACAAATAACTTTCTCCCTTCTGTCAGGACATAAGGAGCAGGGGAGCTTTGGGCAAGCACCGGATCCCTGTGACTACAAGAGCTGTGAGTGTTGTCTCTGCCAGGTGAAAAAAAAACCAAAACACCCAAACACCCTTTCACTTTCCACTCCAAGCTTTTCCCCACCCTGAATTTCTACAGACTTGCCAAAATCACAGAGCTTGCTTTTTTTCTTTTTTTTTTTTTCTTTTTCTCTTTCTTTTTCTTTTTCTTTTT